>CM056598.1:13558860-14031360 GCA_029721355.1 Tegillarca granosa | reverse complement strand
CAATGTTTTAATTTGAATTGCAATTTTAATTTCAAAAACTAACAAAGTTATCAAAGATATCTAAACCATATAAAAACAGTATCTTATTAAAATGGTTATTTACATGAGTATTACAAGAAAGTCAATAAAAAATCTTCTCCTAACAAAGAGCGAATATTTTGATACCGCCTTTCACATTTTTGCACTGTTTTCGATAAACTATATTTAATTTATTTTTAACTGACATGATATCCTTATTATAAAAATTTGATAATGATTTTTTATAATGACTTAAATATATTATTTAAGATATAAGATTGCATTTTATTGTAATCAAGCAAAATTATTTCGATAAATGACCCTATCGAAAATAAAAAGCAAGTGGTAACATATTAAATGTGTTATACCAAACACGTAAATTGTGAATTATAGGTATTTGTACAACTAATATTCAACTTTAAAAAAATAAAAACTTACCTTTTTACATCTTTAAAACCACTTAAAAACAAAATTATCCACAGAGAAAACAACACACAACTAGCTGTTGCCATATTGTTTTCCAACAAAATTTCTAACTAAACAAGGAAGTTAATTTTTTTTAAGTTTGAACTCGTAAATGTTAACCTTTTGACGCAAACTTTCTGAGGCCCTTTATGTAATATTTTACAAACAACAGCTTTTTTTTCTTGTGTTAGTCATTCTTAAGACGCATTATAAAACCAACTTACAAAACAATTGAAAAAAAAAAATAAATTTGTGGGTATTCAAATGAAAACGTTACCTAATAGAAATGATTTATTAATCATGCTTACCAGGTGTTGATGATTTTATCTCAAAAATTAACATACAGTTTTCAGCTTTCTGTATGAACAATCTAAACAATTTTACAATATGAACACAACTTCAATAGATCAAACTTCTTATAGACAAACAACCCTGATAGTTCAATGTATCGTAGGTCATGTTTATTATCGTCTGCAATTTTTGGGAAAAAAATAATTGCAGTTTCGGCCATGGGGCGAAAGTCGGTAGAACAAAGAATAGGCTTGAAAGAAATTATTATAAAATTAGTGATTGACGAAAATAGTTTATGGCAAAATAGCAGAATTTTTAAGAAATCTCAATCAACAATTTTTAGTGTATGAAAAATATATTAGGCGAATGGCAGTGTTAAAAACCAGACTTGTAGTGGGCTGAACAAAAATTTTGGACGCATTGGACGTATAGAAAAGTTAGTTCGGCATATTCGGGGTCATCTTTGGGCAGATTTAGCTGATATCACAACAAATTTTAATAATCATTAAAATAAGTATGTATCTGGAAATTTTATGGCTAAAAATACATCTGCTCATCGGTTTTAGGTCACAATATAAAACAAAACTCATAACGCCATTCCTCAGCTTCAATCGCCAACACAGTCCGTTGATCTTAATCAAATTGAAAATGTTTGAAGAAACATTTTAAAAAGGAATCCGCAATGTAATACATGTAATTGATTCTGAAGAGCGACTTTATGATGAAATATTTCGAATCTGGATATTCTTTGCTGAAAATTACAGTTTACAGGCTGCTGTGTACGTATATATATTATTAAATATTTCGGTTAGACTGATTTTAATTACTTTTATTTATATTTTACAATAGAGTGATTTCAGATTAATTTTCTAAGTAGTTTTCTCACAATGAACATTTGTTTACATTGTACCGTTTTCATCGAAAAAACTGAGACCGATAAAATCTTGCGATTACTTTTGACCAACGTCTGTTATGTGTATTCGAAATTCTTCTAATTAGTATTGATGGTGTTTAACGGTTGAGAATACTGCTATACTTGTTGAATTGTTTGTTACAATACACATTTTGTTAACATCGTCGTCCTAAATTCCAAATAAATATCTTTGTCTTTTGTTATTAAATATTATTGTCTCAATTGCATAAGAGAACAGGTGGCTGGATACTAAGGGTTATAAAAATTTTGTATGTCGACGTCACATTTCAACTTCAAAATCTCGAACATGCCATAACATAACGTTGTCAGCGTGTACTTCGAGTTATCGAATCGAAGTTCAAACATTGTTGCAATTTTTATGCCTAAAAACACTTATATAACAATTTTTTCACAATCCTCACCCACTTGTTTTGAGGCTGCAATATGAAATATTATTCACTGAGAAGTTTTTCTTAACCCTCTTCGGTCAGAAATATTCAAACATAGTTCTTTTATAGACATTTTAATGCGTATTGTGTACTACAGTATATTGCCTAGCTTATTTTTACTTATGTGTTTATGTGTTTATATATTTCCTAATTTATTAATTTTGGACATTGCGGTCAATTATTTCATTCAAAAGCTGTTTGTATAGGTAACATACTGCTTCTTCTGTATCAATTATATCTCTAATTATTATATATATAAATAATAATAATGTTCAAGTAAAATGAGTAAGAAAGAACAGATGTCATCAATATAATTAAATGATTAATACAATTGATCACCAAACACCATTTTGCTGATTGATGTTAGATATACTAGTACATTACATGTTATTTTGGAATGAATTCCTATCAACATATAAATTATCTAATGCAATTATATATAGATAAAAATGATGGCTGGAGCAAATTATATATGAAATTTTTATCAAAATAATAATAAATTAATTTGATCCTTTTGTTGGAAAAATATTTTAAAAGAAACAAAAGAAATTTTTTCACAAATAAATGATAATTTTACCACTTGTTTTCTTTCAGTTACGTGATCTCACATGCGTATTGTTAGGGTCATATTTTATAATTATCAACATCAGTATCATCTCTTACATAGCTACATAGGTAAGGTGATGAACTTCTAACTTGAGGGAGCAGGGTTCGATTCCCAGTGAGAGCGGATAATTAATGAAAATTTTAATGTTAAATTTCTTGTAATTTATGTTTAATTAATTGGCATCTTATTAAACTTAGAAATGTAATAGATAAATAAAAAATCAAATTAAAAACTTGAGATTTAAAAATTCTAAAGAGAAAATTAATTTATTATCACTTTATTTTTTCAAAATAAATAAATGCAACAGTTTTTTTCAAATAAAATTTTAAAAAAGATTATAATAAAAATAATGTGCCATTGCTTTTTTTAAAAAAAAGAAAAATATAATTTTTTCCTTAAAGATCCTTAAAGCTTCCTAAAAGATTCTTAAAATTCCAGTTTCATAGGGATCCTTAAGGAGTCCTTAACAACTCTTTAAAGGCATATTTAAGGATCCTTAAAACCCCCTTTCAGGTCCTTAAAAATACATTTAAGGCAGCTTTAAGGAGGCTTTAAGGATCCTCAAAAGATGCCTTTTCATCATGTGTAACCGTGACCTTTTGGATCACCTCCTTAGATGGAAATTCACTCGGATAAACCTTACTGTAAGTTTGCTTGGCGAAGGTATGTGTTTTTCTCTAGAAACTCTGGCCTTTACTATAAAAACTGACTGATTACATATTGAAAGTATCTTACATAATGTTACAGTACACCTTGTTATTTTATTACCGGACTTATTCAAATTCATCAAAAGATCATCGACGTAAGTCACATGTTTAGCAGAAATCATTGTTGTGATTTAATATTGTCAGTTTTCCGTTGTTTTGGCATGAAGATGTATATTGTCGTTTCTTCCGCAATTACATAAAACTATTGAAGAGTCATTATAAACTGTAATGAATTAATACCTAATAATAAAAATATATGTTATATCATCATCGGCCTTGTTCAAATTAAGCTATTGAATAATCAAAATTAGTGTTGTGACGTATTTCCCAGATGAATAAAAGATGTAATATTATTTTCCTTCTCAAATCAATTTTCTTTTCCTTGCATATTTCTACAGTGGCACATTTACAATGAAATTGCAAACGCCATTAATTGCATTTTTATAACTTACCTATGATATTACCGGCTCTTATATGATAAGCATTAGTTTTTAGTTTTCCTAGTTCTCAATTCTATTGTTTTTTATTTAATGTTTAATTGGTACATATTTTCCAGCAATAAATAGCTGAACTGGTACTCATGTGGCTTTAAACAATTCCTTAACCAATCTTTATGATTACATTCTGGGTTCTAAATCGACAGTCATGACATTTATTTTAGCCACGTATATGAAGCTTTAAAATAAAACATTATCTTTGACATTGCCTCGTATGTATTATCATTTGTATTACATCATTTGATAAAAAATGTACGTTTTTTATCAAACGTTTGCTGCAAGATAACATACGGGTAACCTCAATATTTATTTTCAGGTACATAGTTACAAATTTATGTGTTAATTTTGTTTAAAATTAATTGATGGTAAAGACAATAATTTGGATAAAATTTAATTTCGTGTTGTTAATAAGAACAATAAATATAGATCAAATACAGCTGAATAATAATAAGTAGGTGACACCTAGCAAAATGTTGTTTTCCCTCAGTAAAAATACAGTTTAAGGCAAATCTTTCTTCAACAATAATTACTGATAAAAAAGCTACTTAATTTTTTACATGTATCTTACCAGGCATTTCTTTGTTAAATGACTTATTTTAAATTTAAATTGCCATTTGCTTTGTTTTCATATAAACATCGATTAAATGCACCTCTAGTTTATTCTTTAGATGCTATTTAGATTATAAAAACAAAAATATGCAATGTTATTTACCACTTAACAGATAAGCTTATTTTCCCCAGCCTAGGCATATGCGTTTTATTGTAAACTCAAACTCAAAGCGACGAAAACAACGAAATCAAAAATAGAAAACAGTAAAAAAAAAATAATTAGAACTGTTTGCAAATATGTTTAATATTCGTTTTTAATAGTAGATTTTATAGTACAAAGAGTACTCAATATGAGTAAATGTAAAGAGTATATATATATATATATATATATATATATATATATATATATATATATATATATATATATATATATATATATATATATATATATATATATATAACATAAATACCTGTTAAATTTTTTATCTGCCATGTGTGCACATTTTGAAAATCCATTCCTTATCAGTGACACTAGGGGCCAAAAAATTTGATAGATAAAAAACATAAGCCAAAAATGTCAATTACTGAATAAAAAGTATATAAGAAAAACGTTAATTCAATATTCGTAGATTTTGTAACAAAATCACCAAATATTTGTGATTTCTGACATTTTATCTTTAACTGGTGACGTCTCGATAAAAGCGAAATATTTTTGACTGGGACGTAAAACCCTATTGAATCAAAACTTCTGTTTATTTTTAATTTTATTTACGTAATTTTAGATATAATTTTTAAATATTTATCATGTCGTATGATCATTGTTATCATTGGTTTTCGATAACAATAAAATTGTGTTATCAACAGCTGATACTAAATTTTGGGGTATCAAAACGTAAAATTTTATTTCATTTTTTTATTTATATTCTTTCCTTATTTTTAATTGTTTTAGTTCTGAATACTGTCGGTCCAGAGCTTATGACCCAAAATAATGAAACAAAATTATCTCAATGAAATACATATTACAAACAAGTCTTAATTTATCAAAAAATGTTTCCCTCTTCACCCGCTCCTACGGATACTGGAAAATATCACAATTTCGTGTGACTGATTAGGTTTGAATTTAAATCTACGTTTATTCTTTATCGTATGAACAACGCAATAAAAATATGACATACAATCGATGTAGATGGCATAAATTACAAAATGTGCTTTTTGTAATGAAAATGTCATTCAAAAACCGTTAATTTAAAAAAAAGATAATTAAAAACTTAAATAATTGCAATGATATGATATAAAAACATCAAGCTTAAGTAAACAAAATAATGTATCCGTATTTGTAACAACTATAAAGACGTACATTTGTGGAGGTCATCAAACAACGCAAAAAATAATTCATACATGTATTTTTCGCAATAGTTAAAAATACTATAAAATTTGGTAATAATTATTATAATTGCCTGAATATGTTATATAAGATACAAAATTGCATTTATTGTAATTATGACACATTTATGCAATTAATGACCCGTTCAAAAAGTGTCGACATATCTAATGCATAAAACCATAAATGTTGTAATTATAAACAATTAATATTAATCTTTGGAAAAAGTTAAAAGCTTACCTTTTTACATCTCTTAAACAACAAAAAAACAAAATTATCCCCAGAAAAAACAAAATACAGCTAGATCTCGCCATTTTGTTTTCTAATAAAATTTTATACTAAACAAGGAAGTTAATCAATTATGTTAACCTTTTGACGCATGACAAAAAAATTTTGGAGGCCCCTTATCTTACATAATTAATAGCTTTTGAAGGGCTAAGAGGTATTTTGTCTTGATGTTAGCTATTTTAAGACGCATTTTAAATCCAACTTATAAAATGAATACATAAATACGTGTATTTTAAAGTTTTTCTTTGCCAACAATTTAAAGATTTAGTAGATCAGATTTGTGCTGCAAACAAATATCAAATACATCTCTAAAACGCTCATTTAAAAACACTCTACTGATTTGGTTGAATGAGAAAAAACCCGATCTACGGCTTGACAACAGACTTTTGTGACAACAACAACTGAGTGTAAACTAAAAGATTGTGATTTGTCAGTGGCCATTAATTTACGAATTTGGTACCGAGTTTTCAAAAAAAAAAAAACCAAAAAAAACAAGGAACGTTCAGTTTGTCTAGAAACCGTGTCCGATGACGTCATGACGGTCAGCTGTTCATGAGTCAAGTCTGGAAAATAACTGGTATGGTTATAAAACTGTAGAACTGTAGAGTTTTAACAGGAAATTTAAGTGTATATCGACGGACACGGTGTTCTTTTTTAAATTAATAATTTTACAAAAAATCTGTTCGAGTTTATGAATTTCATTTTCCAAAAAATTTTGCTCGAGTCAACGAATGTAATTTTCATAGGATCTTCATTGAAGGAGACGAGAAAATTGTTCGACATATCTGAAAATTCGAGAAATTCAAGTTCGAGATAATAAGAGTCATTTTGGTTGAATACAGAACTTTGTCTAAGCTTTTTTAAAATGTATGACTTATCCAGAGGTTCGAGATAACCGTGTTCGAGATAACGAGATCAAGAAACACGGGATAACGAGATCAAGATCCGACAATATATATATATATATATATATATATATATATATATATATATATATATATATATATATATATATATATGTATTAATTTATAGATTGATCAATTAATTATTATTTTTTAATTGTTTCTTACTATCAGTATTTTTTCTGTCGGAAAAAGTTGTTAATTCGACCTGTTCGTACCCTTTGCAATGAAATTAGTGGCATTGCGCGAGATTAAATTTCTGCATTTAAGTTTTGCTAACATTATCAATTAGCAATTGTTAAATAAACCGGTAAAGATTGACCGAAATAACAATTGTCGCTGTGCCTAGCAACTGGAGGTAAACTACTTTAAACAAGATGTAAAAGAATTATCCATCTGATAGATCATCAATGTATAAACATGTATATATATTTTT
This sequence comes from Tegillarca granosa, assembly GCA_029721355.1. NCBI lineage: Eukaryota > Metazoa > Mollusca > Bivalvia > Arcoida > Arcidae > Tegillarca > Tegillarca granosa. The sequence goes on along the minus strand of CM056598.1, from coordinate 14,023,856 downwards.
GCCACTTTTATTGCTTAAACTGAATGTAAAAAACCGCATAACAACTATTGTCGTGTAATCATTTCTTAAATATCAGAATTTTAATCAGAAAAACTCTTGTTTTATTATAATTATTATCATTAATATTTTTTAATGTACGAAGCTCTTAAATTTTTCTATAAAACAAAATAGCGAGAAATAAATCATTCCGAATTTAAAAATCTGTTGTAATTAAATAAAGAAAAAAAAGAATTTTGTCATTCATAATTATGAAGTAATCCATACCATTATGTTTAAATTACATTGTAACCTGCTGTTGTTTTTCGGAAAATAAAGAAGTTGTGCAAACAGTTTTTACGTGGTAGATTTTATTGTTCACACTGACTTGCCAAAACATGAATTTTTAAAGACAAATAAAAAATATAAGAAGATAAAGAAATAATGATATGCGTCTACAAGTACATGTAATAAACATATTTTATATATTATATTTTTTCAAATTTGTATGACCAACTGGTGCAAATAAACATTCCATGAAGGAATAGTTTTGAATGTTTTTAATGTTACATATTTAACCATAATCAATGGTTTTAATGTTTTAAAAGAAATCGTAGCTTTTTATTAGATCCACATATCATATAACTTGTAACGTTTAGGTTTTAAATATATAATTGTGAGTTCTAAAAGTAACTTCCTTTTTCATTACTAGTATTTATAGAGGTAATGTTAAAACTAACAACTAAAGCCCGTTCGATATGCGCAATCTTTTTTTCGCAATCTAAACAGGGTTGAAGGAAAACAAACAGCTGAATAAAAAACTGCATAAAATGACATCATATGAGGTAATCTTTAATGACAAAATTAATGACAATATCGAGTACATTATTTATTTGCTTGGTTTAGAAGGAAAAAACTGCGAAACCTTTTAAGAAAGCGTATCCTTATGTATCATCTAAACAATAATAAACTGGTAGAAAATAATTTATACAAAATGTTGTAATTGACTTTATATCAATTGGAATTTTTAAATTTTTTATTACTTTTTGATTATGTTAAAATAACAAATAAGGGGTACGATGAATTATTTATATGCACCTTCAAGAAAGTGCTGTTTTTCTGGTTTCTTTATATTTTACAAATGCATAAAAAAATTAAATACATTTTGAATATGTTTCGAAGTTATTGCTTTTATGGTTTCAACACAGAAAATGTAAGTGAAACTAGATTAAACAAGTAAAATTCGAATCACTGCAACAGAAATATAGCGCAATAATCCTGCATATTTATTTTTAAAAACCCGTTTATTATTTAAGAATTGAATTTCACTTTTTACGTTGTTATCGGATTGTAACAACGTGACAATTATTACAAATTGTGTAAAACTGCGTAGCGTAATTACAAACCCGAAATTAAACAGTTTTTTATGCTGACCTACATTTCTGAACTGATGAGCTGATTTTCCGAAAATCGATATTACAACGTGGCGTAATAATACATAAAATGTCACCTTTAAAGACGATAAAAAGTCTTGTAACAAATGAAAAAATGGTTTTAAATTGATATCTTTTTATTCATTTTCTTGTTAATTTCAGTCAACATATAAATGATATTACAATTAAATCCTTTAAGAAAAAAAAGTAATATATAATGTCTGTGACAACACATTTACCAACAACAACGTGCGACTATCATACGTTTGTACTACACGCGTGTCAACTTACAGGTTGACGTTTCCCATAACAAAATAAAACTAAAGAACAGAGTGTTAAAAAATCCGTGGAACAAAGTAATGAAATGGAATTAATGTTTTCTTAGTTAAAACCGATTTTTTGCCAACTATGGGCTAGGAGTGAGACGAAGGGATTTCGTTTAATGATGACACCGGTGGTAGCTGTAATGGCTGAGAGATACATGTGGAGGTAAAACAAGCGGTAGGGAGTGCACTAGACTGGACGTTACCCGAGGGGGTATCACTGATATGTTTCTTCTGTGAACAGAATAGACCCTACTGTATCTGTAAACTGAGGCCTCGTTTCTGTGGCCTGATATAAGCATGAAGTGGCGAAACTGAAATTCAGCATCACTCAGTGGCTCTCGGGCGATGTGCAGTGTATACCTGACTACAATTATAAGTGTTTGATATTTTTTGCATGAATTCTGAAAACACGCGTATAGAAATTGGTTTAGGTGTGTAATAAAATTTGACTTTGGATTTTTAGGGGTGTACAAAAGGGGTTTATGGCAACTGGATTACAAAGAGGTAGATTTAATAAATAAATATATTTAATATTCTTGAATATTTCGGTGAACAAAATGTCAAAACATGTAAAGTTGAATAACGTTTTGCAAAATTTTAATTGTTATTAAATTTTAATTTTAATATTAAAAATATTTGCCATCGAAGACATTCCCTTTTGTTTACAATTTAAAAATAACTTCTTTTAATAGAACTCAAAGATGGGCAATCCCCGAAACTGGTCGAAAGTAGTTCCGGTAGAAAACGTTGTTATTTGAAAATAACAACGTCATTTGACAGGAAAACAACCAATGAAATTGCTCTAAATCGTGTAACAACGTTAAGTTTGTAATTATATAAAAATAATTTACAAATTTGCATATACACGTCATACAATGAACGCATCTTACAAGTCGATATAAACCTATTTTATAAAGTCTTTAAATAACTGAATTATTTGAAAAAAAAAACAAAATAAAACACTTTGTACTATGATTGTAATAAATACATTAAAACATCCATCTATTACTTACTTAACAGTACAACTTTCTTTAATCTTTTTAATTTCACTCATTACTTGATTAAAAAACACCCAATTGAACTAAAGTTACCTGTACATTTAGCAAATAAAATATGTATAATCTATTACAAGATACTTTCTGTTCTTAATGAATCTTTATCTGAAATTTAATTTGCTCGAAGATTACATAGTGGGTCATAATTTGTAGGCGAAGCGTTTAGACAAGATTATGAATAAATATTAAGATAGGTATTTTTATTAAAGGTACATTACCTTGGAAAACAAAGCACTTGTTTTAACCATGTACTTTTGGATCACATCGTAAGATAGAATTTCACTCAGATAAAACCTAGTGTAAGTTTGCTTAGCAAAGATATGTGGTTTTCTCTGGGAATTCTGGTTTCTTTTTCTATAAAAACTGACTGATTACATATTGAAAGTATCGTACATAATGTTACAGTACACCTTGTACTATTATTATTAGACTTATTTACATTCAATAAATGATCATCGACATTAATCACATGTATAGACAAAGTTATTTTTGTTATTTATTTTGGCATTAACCTGTTGTTTCTAGATTGAAGATGTATATTGTCTTTTCCTTCCGCAATTACATAAAATCAATTGATGAATATTTATTAGCTGAAATAATTTATATACATCATCTTAAAAACACTTGTTATAACATCATCAGCCTTGTTCAAATTAAGCAAATGAAATTAGTGTTGTGGCATATCTATGTAATTTCCCAGATGTTTTTATATTAAAGATATAATTTTATTTTCCTTCTCAAACCCTTTTATTTTTTCTGAAAATTTTTAACAGTTGACATTTACAATGAAAAATTACCACCGACATTAATTGCAATTATTATAACCTTCCTTTGATATTACCGGGTTCTTATCAGATCAGCATTGGTTGTCATATTTCTGATAAAGAGACTACTTAATGATTTACATGTATATTACCTAACAATTCTTTGCTAAATATGACTTATATTAATTTGTTATGGGCTTTGTATTGATATGAGCATCGATTTTATGCACCTGTATTTGATTCTTAAGATGCTTTTTGGATTATAAAAACAGAAATATGCAAAACACGCAACGATACAACAACCACTTAAATATGCTAATATTGATATTTCGCTCAGCCAAAGTAATGCGCATTTCTTTTTTCAACCTTCTTTGTTGTAATTGCAACAAAAACATTTCAAAAATTCAGAACTGTTTGCAAATATGTTTTTATTTTCTTTTTAACGGCTTATATTATCGAACAAAGGGTCCCCAATATTAGTAAAAGTAAAGAGTATGTAAAAAAATTATTAAAGATTTGAGTATTTTGTAATTAAATGATTGATTTTGCAAATATTTGTGATGTAATTTTCGAATCATAACTAGACAATTTTGTGTATATGTAGACCTGTAATATCTTAGCTACGAAAACAAACGTTAATTCTATCAGTCACAAAACAAATTTGCTCAGTGGGCGCTATTCCGATATCATTACTCGGGTATTAATGAAATTATACACTTTTGTTTAGGAAAGATCCTTACATGATTATCGTAACACCACTACAGTAGAGTGCTCGCTTCGTAAGTGGGAGGTCGGAGGTTCGAGTCTGTCTCGGTTTAGACAAAGACTTAAAAATAAGTAGTCGCTGTTCTTTCGCTAAGCACATCGACATTTAGACAAGAACATTTTAAGGTCCTTCGGAGAAGACCTTAAAAACCGATGCCTCGTGTCTAGGGAGACGTGACTAGTTAAAAACACCCCCCTGCACATTGCATTTAGCGCACTTCAAAGTAAAAATTTCTGCGACTTAACCTATAGCTGTTGACGTCTCGAAGTAAACTGGGAAGTAAAACCCTATTAAAACAAAAATTCTGTTTGTTTCTAGTTTGGTTTTAAGTGATTTTGGATTTAACTTTTTTGTTATTTCGTACGACCATTGTTATAAAATGTTTCCAATTACAATGAATTTGTGTTATCAACACCTGATACTGAATTTCTAGATATCGAAAGGGAATATTTTATTTCATTTTTTATTTCTTTACTTTCTTTTAGTTTAATTCTTTTAGTTGTGAATACTGTCGGTTAAAAGCTTATAGTCAAAAAATAATAAAAATACAACTTCAATCAGAATCATATTACACAAAAGTTTGAATTTTATTTGGAAATAAAAGTAATTCTCCACCCGTTCCTTTATCCGGATACGGGATAATATCATGACTTCGTGTGACTGATTAGGCTGGAAGTTGACTTTTTAATCCTTTATCTTATGATCAACACAATATAAGTATGGCAAATAATCAATGTAAAGAGTATCAATTAAAAAGTTCTTTTTGTATGAAAATGACATTCAAAAACCTTTTTTAAAAAACCGAAAATATTATTAAGAACACAAAAACAAACTTGTTTGTAATAACTGCAAATTGTAAAACTGATACATTAATTCAATTAATGACCCGCCTTAAAAAGTGTCGACATGTTAAATGCGTAAAACCGAACACGTAAATTTTAGATATATGAACAATTAATATTAAACTTACCTTTTTACATCTCTAATACAACTAAAAAGCAAAATTGTTCCTAGAAAAAGTAACATACAACTAGTTCTGGCTATATTGTTTTAACAAAATTTCAAACTAAACAAGGAAGTCCATTGCTAATGTTTACCTTTTAACGCATGACAAAAAACTTTTGGAGGTCCCTTATTTCATTTATAACAAAATACAGCTTTTTAGGGTTAATGGTTTTTTGTCCTAATGTTAGCTATTCTAAGACGCATTATGAATCCAACAAAATTAAATTAAATATAAAAATACGTGCATTTTCAAGTTTTTCTTTACCAGCAATTTGAGTTTTTAGTGGATCAGGCGTGTTCTGCAAACAATTATAATATACATCTTTTTGTTTGAATAAGAATCCCGATTCACGGCTTGACATACTCTTGTAACTAAAATAACTGGGCGTAAATTAAAAGAAAAAAGGCGACTGTGGGCATTCAAATAAAAAATTTGGCTCAATAAAAATGTTTTATTTCAAATACTGTGCATTGTCATCCCCAAAATTAAGATACAGTAGTACCTGATAACTTCAACATCTTTTAGAGCGGTTAGCGTATACGCTAAACGCTGGTAAGCATCGTTTCTAACAGGAAGACATAGGTCAAGGCGACTCCTAGCAGTGGCCTTAGACCTTTGTACGAAGATTGTAGATGCTGTTTGGAGAGATCTACTTTGCCACGCCTACTCATAGCAACATTTCTCATGTCAGTGATATACAACATGTTGTAATTTTTATTCACGGAAGAACAATGTGTTCTGTTTCTGAATGCATATAGATGGTCGATGTTACGGTATTTCAAACAATCTTCTGTGGGGAAAGATTCGTCTATCTTACGACTGCAAGGAGAGTGGTGGTCAGTAATAGATCAAGCTGTTCTATGCTTAGGGGCTTGGTGGCAGGATTTTGTTTTTGTTTTAAATATTATTTATATGTGTTTTTATTACATTATTACATGCGAGGTTGATACAAGTTCAAACTTATCGATAACTTTGCCTGAAATCCATTTTTAACAAAAAATAACATTAAAACACAAGGATGAAAGTCGCCATTTGAAATGTCTACCCTTCCCTTGGAAAAAATCTTTAAAAAATCAGCCAATTTATATTTTCACATAATTTTTTCTGCTTCAACTTTTAATAGCCTGTTCTTTACATTCCTATCTCCGTTTTTTCAAAACAATCAATAATTATCTGAATTTTCCACCAATTTCAAAATCGGACTAAATTAAAAAACCAGAGTAATGCAGCGTTCTTCTTGTTGTCTTTGTAAATCCCACTTGAGATTACCATTACTGCATTATAAAAACTCACAACGGGAGAACCCTGACAAGGAACGCAACTTGCGAACGTAGAGAAGCTCTCAGAAGCTTCGTTCTTATGCAATGATAATTTAAAGTGGGATTTACAAAGACAACAAGAAAATATAATCTTTAAAGCAAAAACACAAAAATTCTGACACCAAGCCCCTGTGGTTTCATGTGCGGAAATCAAGTCAGTGTTGTTTCATTGGAACCTGGATTAATCATATTGGAGGAATAAAGTGTGTTGTTGCTATTCAGCATATATAATACATGGAAACACATGGCAAACATAAAATAGTCATTCTTTTATACCACATTCATGCCATCATACAAGTGAAGGGACCAGGGCTTTCTAGGTGGTCAGGTAGCTCAGTAGTTAGGTATGGGGAAAGACCCTGGTGAATTCTGTTTTGGGCACTGCATTGTTACCTTACCTGTTTCATTTAGGGCTCGGTCGATCCTGGGAAGTTGCTGACCAACAAGTTGGTCCTAAGGTTGAACCTGGTAGTTTTCATTCAAAGTACTGGAATTAAAAGGGAAGGAAGGAATGTAGTAGACAAGGCTTGACAGGTGAAAGAGTAGATCAGTTGGTAGAGTGTCCTATGGTATTGGAAAAGACCTTGGTTCGAGTTCCAATTTAATCACTGTATTTTCCCCTTCCTTGTTACACGAGTACAAAAATAAATATTATCAGGGCAGTTGGATACCAAAACCTGGTACCAGTATTGGTACCGAAACTTATTCTTAAAAGTACCGCTAAAAACTGTTTCAAAAAGTACCAATACTCTTATCAATACCTACTGTATAAACCTAGGCCTAACTTAAAAAATTATTTGTTAGCTGTTTTCCTACCCATGCTATCCACATGTCGATTTTTTTTATTTTTTGAAAACTTAAACTTTTACACTTTTGAAAAGTTTAAATTGGTTTTATATGTCTCTTTTAAATCACATTTACATTTTTTTGCTAACTTAAGTCTTCTTTGTTCCTCCTTGTGTTTTCTCCGATGGAGAAACACAGCTGAATTTCCTTACTTCCTTATAAACCTGCTTATAGGTTGTCTCTCTCGCCAGAGATATTACCATTAAATACTGTTTCTTATGTTGTATAAGAAGTACAAAAAATGTAGTAGAAGGCAATAAAAAATTTATGGGTAAGGACATTTCAAGTGGGTCGGGTGGTCAACGGCAAACAAAGTTAATTTTATTTCAGGTCCAAGCACATAATCCATGATTTTATAAATCTTACTCACATCAAAAGCATTATAATTATCAAACAAAATCAGTTGTGTTTTTTTACAGGGCACCCATTTTGCTTTTGTTTATAAGAAGTATAGCTCCTTAGTGTGTTAGTGGTTGCGAATTTAATTAACCCATTTTAAATGTGTTTTATCTAGTTTTAATATCTACCGGTACCTTGATATAAAAAATAAAGATTTAAATACTAAATCAAGGCAGAGCCCAAATATTAAGTTTGTAACTGACGTACAAAGAATACAAATCTGTGACTCAACTATCTTTGATAGCTCTAGCCTCTATTGCTAATGTCAACATGGATTTTATCTAATATGATGTTTTGTTAACAGTATCATTCAAAAACTGTATCGTCTCAATGATACCGGTAAGGTATCATATAGTTTCGTTCTTAATGGTATCCTACCCTATTTAACAGTAATCAGATTTTTTTGTACAACTGGAATTTTCTTGTTTCTTTGGTTTAAAGGCATACATCTTTGTGAAGAATACTGCACTTTAATTGGGGAACCCTTGACTACAGGTGAAGTAGCAAAAGGTTTCACCTTTGCTGTGCTCTCAGACGGGATGCAGAAATTGTTTTCAAGCATACTTTGATAATAATGCAAGAGGCGCCAGATATCCGTCCCGAGTGGGATTCAAACCCAGACGGTGAGAGGCATTGTGATCTGTAAGCACGCGCTTTAGACCACTCGGCCACTGAGGTCGCTAACAGGTAATTAATGTATATGACAAAATGATGTGTAATTATATACTCTGTGTAAACTGTAATGTCAGTTTACCAATAAAAGAATTCACTATTATTATTATTATTATTATTATTATTATTATTATTATTATTATAATTATTATTCAGGTAAAACATCTCAACTGCATGACTGATCAAATCCAGACAGGGCTCCTGCTTTTAAAGTAAAATATAATTAATAGCTAATGCCAAGAAAGTCAAAAAAGAGAGCGAAAAGGCTAACAAAGACTTTAACAAGTATTTACAATATTTGTAACAACTACTGGGATGTAGAGTGCTCATTCCATCATTCTTATGTAGAATAAAGTTTAAATACAGACCATGGCTTACTTGAGATGTGAAAAAGATGGCAACTTTTAGAAGTGAACAGAAACATGTAACTTTTTTTGGTTTATTGTCTAGGTAGAACAGCAGTAACTAAGTGTAAAGTATAAGGTTAGGTTTGTACCAAATTTCTTTCGGAAATAGAGTGAAAATTTCATAGGAAAAATGAATTTGAATAATTTGAATTATAGAATGAATATATTCCATAACAAGATATCAGCATATAGCAAGTTTCTATTTTAAAGTGTCCTTTTGTTGATAATAAAACTAAGTCTGAGTGATATATTTTTCTATTCTGCAATGGTCTTTCCAAAGATTTACATATACATAATTTTACTTTTATTTGTTGAAAATAACTTGAGAGTGACTAGGCAATGAAATTAGATCAAAGAGCTATTATATACATGTACAAATTATATATCATGTACATTCATTTTCTAATTATCCAATTCTTGGAGGTTTTGTATTTAATACACACGAGAACAGGAAGCATTACGGTAGAATAACAATGAAACAGAACATTATTAGCTCTGGCCTTCATCTAGGACAGTCACAGGTCATATTGTTATATTGCCTTTCTATGCATAGTAAACAGGTTACATGAATAAAAAATGTCATGAAATACACTTATGCTTTACATGGAAAAAATGTGGAGTTAAGAGACTTAGTCAATTTGCCATCATTGCAAAATTGCAAAATTTCTCAGTAATGAGTGGAGTGAAGTAATGGAGTTTTACGCCCCGATCAAGATTTTTTCACTTATTTCGAGGCGGTCGGTTCTGGGATGGTGGAGGAAACCAGAGTACACGGAGTAAACCACCGACTTTCGGCAAGCGAACTAACAAACTTTCTCACACTAGGAACTGTCCCGAGTGGGACTCGAACCCAGGTGGTCAGAGGCGCCGTGATCCGAAAGCGCGCGTTTTTGACCACTCGGCCACCGAGGCCCCACTCAGTAATGCTGAATAATCACAAATTTATTATGGAAAGCTTAAGGGTACAATGTATATTGAGTCAAGTGATTGTAAATAAATTTTATGAAGAAAAAATTCTTTTCAGAAGTTAATTTTTACAGACAGATAACTGAACGTAAAACATTTCTGATTATATTTTAGTTTGAGACATATCAATGTAAGTTAAATATATTGCAACTTTCATAACATCTTTATAACAGTAACATCAAGATTAACTGCTTTTTCTTCATTAATAATGCCTTTGACCTCCTGGCGATATCGTTTAGCTTCATCGGGTTATACTCAAAGGCCTCGAGATACTTATTTCAAGTAAATGTGTATTTCAGTATTTTCTCAGGAATGTTAAGTATGATTCATTTTTCAAACTCATTTTTTTTAATGTGTTAGTATTTAAAAGTTTATGTTTTCAGAAATAACACACTGAAGAAACAACAAGCAAATAAAGAAAAACGTCATGCTGCTAAGACTGTTCAGGATTTATTTTTAAAAATTAGTCGAATTGCAGTGGATCTGAACAAGATACCATAAACCAGAATGCATTATTATTTGTAAAAATGGATACCTTTGAACCAGACAAGATACAACTCCTGAAATCGGTTACAGATTAACCATCTATTGACAAGAGTCAAATTGAAAATGAAATGGAGTGATAACAGAAAATGCCTATGATTATCAAAGCAAGATTATTTTGAATATTTAAAAGTAAATTCTTCTAAAAGACAAATTGTGCTTTTTCTTAATAAGCAAGTGATATCTTTCCAGACATGTTGTAGTCTGTTTAACTTAACTTTTAGATAATTCTTTTGTATCCAATGACCATACATATGTCCTTAAATGTATGTCCTTTTGTTACAGTTTGGAAATTAAGATAATAAATCAAGAACATTAACATGAACTGGAACTTGTTTTTATTGGCAATATTTTTTTTCATGTCACTGTTAATGAAAATTTTCTCCAGAAATTTCTTTTCATCTTATTAAAGTACCTTAATATTAAGGCCATGGTAGGCAAGTGGTCTAAGTCACATGCTAACATCATTATGGTTGCTCGGGTCTGACCAAGGATAAAAAAAACTGATAGTTACTATTCTTTTGACAAGCACTCACCATTTAGAAATGAAAAATCACAGGGTCCTTCAGAGAAGACCTTAAAATCTGATGTTCAATGCCATGACTTGCATGGCACACTAAAGAAACCTCCCTGCACACTGCCTTAAGCACTGTAAAGGTAAATATTTCTGCCACTTCACCTACAGCTGGTGACGTCTTGATATAAGTGAAATATTCTTGATTTGGATGTAAATCCCCCATTAGATGAAATTAATGCACAGATCAAAGTTCATGTCACTGAATAGGTTTGAATCTCACAGTGACAGAACCTAAGATATGAAAGTTTTTCACTTGCTTGTCGAAAGCCTTTGTCTATCTCCAGGCACTCCAGTTTACTCCATCAGCTTAAGACTGACTACCTTGATATTTATGTGAAAAATAGGTATCTTGGCGGGATCTACGACACCATTTGCCCTCTCCACTCCACTCCAGTATAGCCTAAATAAAACCAAAGTGGGCATATAATATCAGAAAACCAATGAATATTGGCTACTTATACAACAAACTGCATCATTTTCTCCTTTTTACAACCTAAGTTGAATAATTATAGAGAAAAATATGCAGCATTAGTTTTTCAAATTACTTATATCAACTTGTTTAGATAATTAACTTTCAGACTTACTTCTAGAACATTTCAACTGTCCTACATGGTTTGATAACAACCAGTGAAAGTCATAATTTCTGTTTCAAATTCAGGAACACTAATTGTAAAAATTCCATCATGGTGTTACATTGTGTGTACTCGTCTACAGATTTATTTCATGATAACATTTTTCATTTTTTTCCCGTGGAGAAAGATTCGTCTGTCTTTACGACTGCAAGGAGAGTGGTTTTTATGAAATCAAAGCATGAAGAAGGTAAAACAAGCACTGACTATGTAATAGATCAAGCTGTTCTATGCACAGGGGCTTGGTGGCAGGATTTTATGTTTTTGTTTTAAATATTATTTATATGTGTTTTTATTACATTATTATATGCGAGGTTGATACAAGTTCATACTTATCGATAACTTTGCCTGAAATCCATTTTTAACAGACTTTAAAAAAAAAAATCCGAAAAATAACATTAAAAACACCAGGATGAAAGTCGCCATTTGAAAAATCTACCCCTCCCTTGGAAAAAAATCTTTAAAAATCAGCTAATTTATATTTCACATAATTTTTGTCTGCTTCAACTTTTAATAGCCTGTTCTTTACATTCATATCTCCGTTTTCTTCAAAACAATCAATATTTATCTGAATTTTCCACCAAAATCAAAATCTGACTAAATTAAAAAACCAGAGTAATGCAGCGTTCTTCTTTTTGTCTTTGTAAATCTTACTTGAGATATCCACAACTGCATTATAACAACTCAGAACGGGAGAACCCTGACAAGGTACGCAACTTGCGAACGTAGAGAAGCTCTCAGAGATTTCGTATTTATGCAATGATGATTTCAAGTGGGATTTACAAAGACAACAAGAAGAAATAATCTTTAAAGCAAAAACACAAAAATCCTTACACCAAGCCACTGTGGTTTCATGTGCGGAAATCAAGTCAGTGTTGTTTCATTGGAACTTGGATTTATCATATTGGAAGAATAAAGTGTGTTGTTGCTATTCAGCATATATAATACATGGAAACACATGACAAACATGAAATAGTCATTCTTTTATACCACATTCATGCCATCATACAAGTGAAGGGACCAGGGCTTTCTGGTGGACAGGTAGCTCAGTAGTTAGGTATGGGGAAAGACCCTGGTGAATTCTGTTTTGAGCACTGCCTTGCTACCTTACCTGATTCATTTAGGATTCGGTCGATCCTGGGAAGTGGCTGACCAACAAGTTGGTCCTAAGGTTGAACCTGGTAGTTTTCATTCAAAGTGCTGGAATTAAAAAGGAAGGAAGGAACGTAGTAGACAGGGCTTGATAGATGAAAGAGTAGCTCAGTTGGTAGAGTGTCCTATGGTATTGAAATGACCTTGGTTCGAGTCCCGATTTAGTCACTGTATTTTTCCCCTTCCCTGTTACATGAGTATAAAAATAAATAATATCAGGGCAGTTTGATACCAAAACCTAGTACCAGTATTGGTACCGAAACTTATTCTAAAAAGTACCGGTAAATACTGTTTCAAAAAGTACCAATACTCTTATCAATACCTACTGTATTAACGTAGGCCTAACTTAAAAAACTATTTGTTTGCTGTTTTCCTACCCATGCTATCCAAATGTCGATTTTTTTTATTTTTTGAAAACTTAAACTTTTACACTTTTGAAAAGTTTAAATTGGTTTCATATATCTCTTTTAAAACACATTTACATTTTTTTTTGGCTTACTAATGTCTTCTTTGTTCCTCCTTGTGTTTTCTCCCATGGAGAAACACAGCTGAATTTCCTTACTACCGTATAAACCTGCTCATAGGTTGTCTCCCTCGCCAGGGATATTACCATTAAATACTGTTTGTAATGTTGTACGAGAAATAAAAAAAAGATTGTAGTAGAAGGCAATAACAATTTTTGGGTAGGGGCATTTCAAGTGGGTCGGGTGGTCAACGGCAAACAAAGTTAATTTTGTTTTAGGCCCAAGCACATAATCCATGATTTTATTGATTTTACTCACATCAAAAGCATTATAATTATCAAACAAAATCAGTTGTGTTTTTACAGGGCACAGCCATTTTGCTCATGCTTACAAGAAGTATAGCTCCTTAGTGTGTTAGTGGTTGCGAATTTAATTAACCCATTTTAAATGTGTTTTATCTAGTTTTAATATCTACCGGTACCTTGATATAAAAAATAAAGATTTAAATACTAAATCAAGGCAGAGCCCAAATATTAAGTTTGTAACTGACGTACAAAGAATACAAATCTGTGACTCAACTATCTTTGATAGCTCTAGCCTCTATTGCTAATGTCAACATGGATTTTATCTAATATGATGTTTTGTTAACAGTATCATTCAAAAACTGTATCGTCTCAATGATACCGGTAAGATATCATATAGTTTCGTTCTTAATGGTATCCTACCCTATTTAACAGTAATCAGATTTTTTTGTACAACTGGAATTTTCTTGTTTCTTTGGTTTAAAGGCATACATCTTTGTGAAGAATACTGCCCTTTAATTGAGGAACCACTGACTACAGGTGAAGTAGCAGAAGGTTTCACCTTTGCTGTACTCTCAGGCGGGATGCAAAAAGTGTTTTCAAACATATTTTGATAATAATGCAAGAGGCAATAGACATTCGTCCCTAGTGGGATTCAAACCCAGACGGTGAGAGGCACTGTGATCTGTAAGCATGCGCTTTAGACCACTCGGCCACTGAGGTCGCTTACAGGTAAATGATGTAAATGACAAAATGATGTGTAATTATATACTCTGTGTAAACTATAATGTCAGTTTACCAATAAAAGAATTTTATTATTATTATTATTCAGGTAAACCATATCAACTGTATGACTGATCAAATCCAGACTGGGCTCCTGCCTTTAAAGTAAAAAAGCTTAATGCCAAGAAAGTCAAAAAAAGAGGGTGAAAAAGACTAACAAAGACTTTAACAAGTATTTACAATAATTGTAACAACTACTGGGATGTAGAGTGCTCATTCCATCATTCTTATGTAGAATAAAGTTTAAATACAGACCATGGCTTACTTGAGATGTGAAAAAGATGGCAACTTTTAGAAGTGAACAGAAACATGTAACTTTTTTTGGTTTATTGTCTAGATAGAACAGCAGTAACTAAGTGTAAAGTATAAGTTTAGGTTTGTACTAAATTTCTTTCGGAAATAGAGTGAAAATTTCATAGGAAAAATGAATTTGAATAATTTGAATTATAGAATAAATATATTCCATAACAAGATATCAGCATATAGCAAGTTTCTATTTTAAAGTGTCCTTTTGTTGATAATAAAACTAAGTCCAAGTGATATATTTTTCTATTCTGCAATGGTCTTTCCAAAGGTGTACATGATTTTACTTTTATTTGTTGAAAATAACTTGAGAGTGACTAGGCAATGAAATTAGATCAAAGAGCTATTATATACATGTACAAATTATATATCATGTACATTTATTTTCTAATTATCCAATTCTTGGAGGTTTTGTATTTAATACACACAAGAACAGGAAGCATTATGGTAGAATAACAATGAAACAGAACATTATTAGCTCTGGCCTTCATCTAGGACAGTCACAGGTCATATTGTTATATTGCCTTTCTATGCATAGTAAACAGGTTACATGAATAAAAAATGTCATGAAATACACTTATGCTTTACATGGAAAAAATGTGGAGTTAAGAGACTTAGTCAATTTGCCATCATTGCAAAATTGCAAAATTTCTCAGTAATGAGTGGAGTGAAGTAATGGTGTTTTACGCCCTGGTCAAGATTTTTTCACTTATTTCGAGGCGGTCAGTTCTGGGATGGTGGAGGAAACCAGAGTACCCGGAGTAAACCACCGACCTTCGGCAAGCGAACTAACAAACTTTCACACACTAGAAACTGTCCCGAGTGGGATTCGAACCCAGGTGGTGAGAGGCGCCGTGATCCGTAAGCGCGCGTTTTAGACCACTCGGCCACCGAGGCCCCTCTCAGTAATGCTGAATAATCACAAATTTATTATGGAAAGTTTAAGGGTACAATGTATATTGAGTCAAGTGATTGTAAATAAATTTTATGAAGAAAAAATCCTTTTCAGAAGTTAATTTTTACAGACAGATAACTGAACGTAAAACATTTCTGATTATATTTTAGTTTGAGACATATCAATGTAAGTAAAATATATTGCGACTTTCACAACATCTTTATAACAGTAACATCAAGATTAACCGATTTTTCTTCATTAATAATGCTTTTGACCTCCTGGCCATATCGTTTAGCTTCATCGGGTTATACTCAAAGGCCTCGAGATACTTATTTCAAGTAAATGTGTATTTCAGTATTTTCTCAGGAATGTTACGTATGATTCATTTTTCAAACTCATTTTTTTTTAAATGTGTTAGTATTTAAAAGTTTATGTTTTCAGAAATAACACACTGAAGAAACAACAAGCAAAAAAAGAAAAACATCATGCTGCTAAGACTGTTCAGGATTTATTTTAAAAAATTAGTCGAATTGCAGTGGATCTGAACAAGATACCATAAACCAGAATGCAACATTATTTGTAAAAATGGATACCTTTGAACCAGACAAGATACAACTCCTGAAATCGGTTACAGATTAACCATCTATTGACAAGAGTCAAATTGACAATGAAATGGAGTGATAACAGAAAATGCCTATGATTATCAAAGCAAGATTATTTTGAATATTTAAAAGTAAATTCTTCTAAAAGACAAATTGTGCTTTTTCTTAATAAGCAAGTGATATCTTTTCAGACATGTTGTAGTCTGTTTAACTTAACTTTTAGATAGATTCTTTTGTATCCAATGACCATATGTCCTTAAATATATGTCCTTTTGTTACAGTTTAGAAATTAAGATAATAAATCAAAAACATTAACATGAACTGGAACTTGTTTTTATTGGCAATATTTTTTTTCATGTCACTGTTAATGAAAATTTTCTCCAGAAATTTCTTTTCATCTTATTAAAGTACCTTAATATTAGGGCCATGGTAGGCAAGTGGTCTAAGTCACATGCTAACATCATTATGGTTGCTCGGGTCTGACCAAGGATAAAAAAACTGATAGTTACTATTCTTTTGACAAGCACTCACCATTTAGAAATGAAAAATCACAGGGTCCTTCAGAGAAGACCTTAAAATCTGATGTTCAATGCCATGACTTGCATGGCACACTAAAAACACCTGCACACTGCCTTAAGCACTGTAAAGGTAAATATTTCTGCCACTTCACCTACAGCTGGTGACGTCTTGATATAAGTGAAATACTCTTGATTTGGATGTAAATCCCCCATTAGATGAAATTAATGCACAGATCAAAGTTCATCTCACTGAATAGGTTTGAATCTCACAGTGACAGAATCTAAGATATGAAAGTTTTTCACTTGCTTGTCGAAAGCCTTTGTCTATCTCCAGGCACTCCAGTTTACTCCATCAGCTTAAGACGGAGTGGTGTTACATTGTGTGTACTCATCTACAGATTTATTTCATGATAACATTTTTCAAATTATTTCTTTCATGAGTGGCATGTTATGTAATTTTGGCATGTTATGTAATTTTGCTCTATTCAACAAATTTTATGCCTTCACTGAAGGGATTGGGTTCAAACAAATACTCTAAAGCATTGAATGGGAGTTTTTTGGTTCTAACGCTGTTTTGTGTTGTAGTAGCAATTTTCAGCCAGTAAGTAAGACAAAAGTAAATCTAATAATTTCTTGGGATAAATTAAAGAACAAGTTTGTGCATGTGCAAGATGTGGAAGTGTGTTTTTATTGTTTGCCATACTCGTCGATTTCACATGCTAGCTCCTAGAGTCAGTCTGCTTCAGACAAGTACCCAACTCTTATGACATTGTGTCAACAGTCAGTACTCTCTCCTTAAATTTAAGTCTTATGTTTGACCTGACCAGGGATTGAACCAACATCCCCACCTTGCTTTGGAGAAAGATGCTCTACCTCTGAACTATCAAGGCTTTATGGGGTTGGTGTTGGCCTGTGGTCTTAGGTGCCAGCTTGCAAATCACAGTACCTTACCTCTGAAGTGTTAGTTCCTCTGTTATTTGTTTTGTTTTCCTAACCGGGCTAGTGTGTGATTATTTTTGGAAACTTTACCATTCCCAATCTGGTTACATAAACTTATCTTTTCCAGGTTGTTAAATGCCATCAAAATAGCACAGCATAGCATATGTGGCTAACTAGTTAAGTGTCGGTTTGTACGTCTCTTAATCTTTTCTTGAAAACTGTTAACATTTTGTATAAACATGTATATTAAAATATTGTAGGTAATGATATAATTGTTCATAATTTAAGAACTATTAACTTTTGGTATAGGCATGTGTATTTAAATATTGTAGATATTGATATGACGATCGTTAGATATATGATTCAAGGTCAAACATTCAAAGGTCAAGGTCATAGCTGCATAAGAAGTCTTAAATTGTTAATTATTTGGAAAACTATTAACATTTGTATAGCCATGTATATAAGAGTATTGTAGGTATTGATATGAAGATAATTATGATATATGTTTCAAGGTCATTGTTACAAAGCTCAAGGTCATAGCTGCATAAGAAGGCTGAAATTGTAAATTATCTTGAAAACTATAAACTATATGCATGTATATAAGAATATTGTATGTATAGAATAGACAATCATTTTGATATATGATTTAAGGTCATATGTTCAAAGGACAAGGTGATAGCAACCAAAGAAGGGTTAAATTGTTCATAATTTAAGAACTATTAACTTTTGGTATAGGCATGTGTATTTAAATATTGTAGATATTGATATGACGATCGTTAGATATATGATTCAAGGTCAAACATTCAAAGGACAAGGTCATAGCTACATAAGAAAATTGAAATTATTACTTACCTTGAAAACTATTAACTTTCTGTATCGGCATGTATATTAGACTTTTATAGGTATTGATTTGATTCAAGGTCATAAGTGCATAGGTCAAAATCAAAGCTGCATAAGTAAACTGAAATGGTTAATGAATTTGAAATCATTCATTGTTCTATAGTTACTATGTGCATATTAGCTAATTATAAATGAGATATTTCTGGTTTAGTTTTGATTTTTCAACTTTCCCAATAGCTTTTTACATAAAAGTTTATAGCGTGTAAACCTTGCCTAAAGATAAAAATATATATAAATACGAACTGCTATGAATGTTAACAATGGCAGCAGCCATGTATTAATTACTCTGCAATAATAAATAACCTCTGCTCAAACGACTGAACAGATCTCAATGAAACTTAATTGACCAAGTTCAAAGGCAAGGTCATGGTGTAGTTTTTAACCTTTAAACTTTTGCGACTATTTAATCATTTTTTGGAAAAAAATTGAGACGGGTAATTAAGCCGGGTCAAAGGTCATGAGTGATAAGGACTGAGATGTTGGTCTTCCTGTATTAAGGTCATTATTTTGAATACAAAGCATTACTTCTTAACTACTGAATAAGTTTATTTTGTTGAGAAATATTTTGCTACACAGTTTCAATAAATGTTTATTTTGCTTAATGCAACTTACAAAATATCATAAAGTGGATTTCATTTTGTATCAAAACACTTTTACCGGCCATTTTCTATCAGGTGAGCCTATTTGATCCCTTATTTCGAAATAAATCTGAGAAATTGAGTAATGGTGTTTAACACAGTCACAGTTAACAGTCTTTTCCAAATGGGGCCTGATCTTAAACTGATTACAACATATATATATATTTTGTGACAAATATACAACATATAACACAGAGCTAAAGGTACACCAAAAACTCATTACAGGGTTTCACATTTTTTGAGAAATTGAATTCCTCCAGGGACTTTCTGTTGAAAACTGAGATACTCAAAATTTTATCTTAACTCTTGAGCTACCAGGCTAACCGCTTTCCAGTACTCTCAGTACTTTGATTTCTCGAATACCGTGGATAACTCGGTAGTTTTCGTCCGCGAACAGCCCCCCTCCTCTCTCTTCTCTCTCTCTCTCTCTCTCTCTCTCTCTCTCTCTCTCTCTCTCTCTCTCTCTCTCTCTCTCTCCATGCACACATAAATTAACATAAAACAACTTTGACAATTCAAATTTCTATTATTCAAATAGCCCTGATTACTCAGACTACCTTAGACTGAAGTATAAAATCGTATAACATTTCCTTTACAAACTTAAATTTTTATATGAGTTATAGAAATTTTCAAATCGGTAACACGTGAAGCGAAACGATCAATTAATTAACAGGGATTATCGGCACTTAGACAAACATGTAATCTGATGAGTAATACGAATAGAATAGAATTTTAGTAATAGAATTTTAGATTTAAAAATTAAGACGGGGATACTTTTTTGCTTTTTCAAGGCTAAATTTTACTTTATACTCAAGCATACAGTCATATTTGTACGCTTCGCCATTGGTTTTCTATACCGTTATATATATAATACAAATACCAGTTAATTTTGATGTGCAAGATGTGCACATTTCTGAAATTCATTCCTCATCAGTGACACTAGGGACCTAAAGATTTCATAAATCAAAACATTAGCCAAGCTGTTGAAAATCAATGAATCCAAAGTTCCAAAATTATATGTATCCAAATCCAACTAACCGTAGAACCTATTATAGAAGCACCCTTTTATAATGACCAACTATTAGGAACCTTTATAATCAGGGCACCGCTTTTATTTTCGACCAAGACAAGAGAACAACTATATAAAACTTGCCTATTAAGATTTTTCGTTTTATGTGCGAGAAGAACCACCACAATATTTGAAAAATCTTTAAAGCAATTTTTTCTTGTGTTCTTCGATTTGCTTTGATACACATGTTATACTGTGGTCTTTCATGACATTGAAAATCTTTATAGGTGTACTAATTCATTTAATTTTTTCTGTCGAAAAACCATTTAAATGTACCTAAAAACCCTTTTGACAGGTAAACTCCCACAATGATAAACCTTTTCAGCCATTATACCTATGGAGTAAACCATTCAGTATAAACGAGTTTCTAGCAAAATTCTAATATAATGATATTTAACACAAAACTGTATACAGAAATAGTATCATAATTGTAGACTTTTTTGATTTTGGGTTCACATAATTTTGGATCTTTGGATTCATTAATTTTTCACCTGTTGATTTATGACCGAAAAGACCGAAAAGTTTGATAGATATATGTAATAAAGAATAACTATTCCGATCAACTCGAGTTGTATGTCATAATTGAAAATAGTACAAATATTTAATACAAATGTATATGATTTTTAAAAATAATTTTGACGACCTTCTCGAGCTCTTCATATAATTTGGAACTTGAGATTCATTTATTTTCAACTGTTTGGCTTATGTTTTTTACCTTTCAAAATTTTCGGTCCTTAGTGGCATTGATGAGAAATGATTTTCCGAAATTTTCACAAATTGCACATCAAAATTTAACAGGTATTTTTGTTATATATCTTACTCGCAATTATCTTTAATGTCTCTTGTTGTCCTCAAATCTTCATTCAGTAATATTTTTAGAGTTTTTGTTATACAATATAAATGTATCAATTGCATAAGAGAATGTTTTGTATGATACTCAAGGTTATAAAAATTCCGTATGTCGACATCACATTTCAACATCGAAAACTCGTACATACGATAACCCAAATTTTGTCAAAGAAGTCCCTTGTTCTTCGAAGTATCAAAATTTAACCCGTATAGCTGTTAATTTTATGCCTAAGAACACTGTTTTTACAAACCTTTTTTGATAAGTATTTTCAACAGCGCAAAGGTTGGGTAACCAGAGAGTTGAAAGAAAACCATTCGTCTTCGGCAAAAAGCTTTTTCTAACCAAAATTTGATAAAAGAAGATAAAAACAATATAACACAAACATACAAGTCTATGTCCAAATCACACACCCCTTAAAAAACAAAGTTTAAACTGTAAAAAACTGGAAAAATCAGTTATACAAGATAACTTCCATCAATGAAGTAAGGGCGGGTGGTCCGGGAGCAGATAGTGTGAGACAGTCGCACGTTAATCGCGCTTCAGATTACTCGACCTCAAAGTCCATTTGCATAAAAAAGTATCATCATTTTATTACACCTTATCATTGTTCATAGTAACATTCAAAAAATGAATAAAGGGACAGCAGAAGGAAAACTATTTTTCAGTTTTTACATCGTCCGGTAGGCAATAACTGAAATGACAGAGAACAAGAAGTGGTTGTAATAAGTACCTACCAATGTAGATAAGTAAATAATGACTTGAGTTATATATACTTGTTTTTGTAATCTAATTTTTTGGAAGGGGAACAAGATCAGCATAAAAGTCAATAAGGAAACGTGTAAACAAATTTTTTGTGTTAAAATTTCAGCATGATTGATGATTAACTAAATAAGCCATTATATTTTTATCGATTAAACCTGAAGATTAAACGAATTTTATAATCTTTTAGTTTCAAAAAGTCTGAATGTTGTTTCTTATAGAAAAATTTTATTTTATTTCATTTTCAGTTGCGGAAAGATTTTAACAAATTTAATACCATAGTATATTCTACATTTGTCTATGACAACATATTTACGCATGTGGTACTGAGAGTGTAGAAAAACAGTCAGTTTGTCTAGAAATCCTTGAAATGACGTCATGACTGTCAACTGTTCTTAGGCATACCCAAAAGCAATGCTTATTTCCTGATGTCATATGTCTGGAATATAACTGATCTGGTTATAAAACCAAAACATTCAATCAATCTTTTTCAGTTGATAAAATCTCAAGGGGGTTATATTAAGTGTATACGTTTATATTTTTTTCTTCTTTTACCTGTTTTTCAAGGTTTCTGATGGTAAATCTTGTTAATTGCACCTGTTCTTACCCTTTGCAATAAAATCGATTACATTGCGCAAGATTCAATTTCTGCTTACATCATGAATAAGCAATTTTTTTGAAAATAAAACTATGTTCAGGCCCCGATTTCACAATCATTTTTCAACTAAGATTTTTCTTAACTTAAATCTAGCAAATTTAAAACTTAATAATTTGGTTAATTGTTTAGGTATTCAAGAATTTAAGATGTCAATTTGAAGATAAATTTAAGCTTGTAATATCTGTTTTAGTTTTATCACAAATGTTTATTTGTAATATGAAAAGGGATAGCCAAAATTTGCTACAGTTAAGTTAAGGAAAATTTTTGTTAAAGAATGGTTGTGAAACCGGGGCCAGTAAGCTAAATCGTTGGATTTGGCTCTCTAAAGTCACTATTTTGCAAACTTTTTAGGTTAAATTGCAAAAAGATAGACCAAAATAACAATAGACGCGACGTCAAGCAATGGGAGGTAAAATAGTTTCAGCAACATATAAAAGAATCATCCATTAGATATATCATCAATGTTGTTATTGCTTAAACTGAATGTAAAAAAAAACCGCTTAACAACTATTGTCATGTAATAATTTTTTTAATATATGCATTATTATAATTTTTTTTGGGGGGGGGGATTAATGTACATAGTAAGAACGTACAAGGTTTTTTAATTGTTCACAAAAACAGAGTGAGAGATAAATTATACCGATTTTTCAAAATCTGCTGTAATAAATAAGGGTAAAGAAAAATATTGTCCTGTTTTATTATGAAGTTATCTGTATCAGTGATTTTAAAATATATTGTATCTTGTATGTTTATAGGAAAGTAAAGAAGTTGATTCTAAGTTGTAGATTTTATCTTTCACGTTGACTTGCCAAAACATAATGATATCAACACAGGAAATGAGAGTGAAACTGGATTAAACATGTCAAATTCGAATCACTGCAACAGAAATATAGCGCAATGTTCCTTCATATGTCTTACGAAAACCCGTTTTTTTTGACTGATTACATATTGAAAGTATCTTACATAATGTTACAGTACACCTTGTTATATTATTCAAATTCAATAAATGATCATCAACATTAATCACATGTGTAGTCGAAATTATTGTTGTGACTTATTTATTAATTTAAAGTTATAATTGTCTTTTCCTTCCAGAATCTTTACATTTCTTTTTCTTGGTATGTCTAACAGTGGAACATTAACAAAACATTAATTACAATCTTTATAACTTATCTGTTATACTAGCTGTTCTTATCAGATCAACATAAGTTTTCCTTGTTTTCAATTTTATTGTTTTTTCATTTAAATGTTTAATTAGTTTTATAGTTTCTTTTACAATATTCTCCGTAAGAGAAAGGTCGTGGGTTCGAACCCCGACTGGGTCTGACCCAAGACTTGAAAGTGGGTAGTGACTGTTCTTTCGCCAAGCACTGGGCATTTAGAAATGAAAGTCACGGTTCTTTCGGATGGGTACTTAAAATAAACGAGGTCCCATGTAATGACAGGCGTGGCACGATAAAGAACCCTACTGTATAATGCTTTCAGCGCAACGCACGGGCAAAATTTCTGCCCTTTCGCCTATAGCTGGCGACGTCTCGATATAAGCGAAATATTCTTGACTGGGACATTAAACACTATTACTCAACTTCACTCACTACTTACTCTTTTACATTATGTAGCCATAAATAAAAGAAATGGTACTGTTGTGGCTTTAAACAATACCTTAACCAATCCTAATAATTAAAATCAGGAGTTCTAAATCGACAGCCATGACACTTTTATTTAAGCCATGTATATGAAACTTGACATCAAACTAAAACAATATCTTTTACATTGCAATTGTATTTATAATCATTTACAAAACATCATAAGATGAAACTATGCATTTTTGTTATAGAGAAAAGCCTCAAACTGTCCATTCTGTGAAAGAAAGGATTGATCGAGGTCCGAGGTCAAAAATATTGACTTATATGGAAGACACACTACCATAATTGGAATACGTAAGGAATAAAGGTATGACATAAACAACAAAAAAAGGTTTATATTTATATATTTATTTTTATTGGCGTAATCTTGCCACGAAGAAAATAGAGGAGCCGAGACTTCATGAGTCTGTAATAGGCATCTTTAGAAAATTGAAATAAATTGTGAAATTATGTTGTACCCTGGTATTAGTTGAACAACACAAAAAGGTATGATTTTTCTAATATTATTTTTTTTAAAAAAAAATACTCTGGTAGCGCAAAATAATGGCATTGAAAGTCTTTACAGTGAACAAAAGACACTCCGTCTCCTGTATTCCGCCGTGACGTCATATGAATCAATCTTCAAAAAGCAACGAAACTTGCACCTTCAAATAAAAAGAAAAAACAAAAGCAGTATCTGATAGAACATATGCAACAATAAGTACGTGACATATAGCAAATGAGTGTCTTTTCTAAAATATAATATTTACAATCGCAATACTTTTCCTTATATGATACAGTCTTCCTGACTATCTCTATAACTTCATGGAGAGAGTCGTGCACGCTGCCCAATTCTGACTGGTGTATAAATACATAACTCCCAATACACATTACCCGGACTACACTATCGATCAGCTGATGTAACCTGTCATTTTTGTTTTGTTTTCGTACTAATAAAAATATATAAAATTTATGATTTTTGTTATTTTAGATAAATATAATATTTTTATGACTTTGTCTTAAACCGACATGTTACATTAATGTAAAATAAGCAAATACACATGAATTGACAAAAAATACGGAAGCGTTAAAAGTAAACAAAACCATCTGCTATCGATCACATCACAATGGATTCATCAAGTGATTCTATTAATGATTCCGATCTTGGAAATTTTAATCTGGAATTCTAAAATATTGATATCTTAGACTTCGTTCTAGCCGAAGATGATGCTGATTTAGTGAATGCGTCTGATGCAGCTACATCGACCGTGGATATTGCAAAATTTCAAGAATTGGTACAACAGTCTGAATATGACGGTTTGCCAAAACCATAGGTTCCGACAAAACCAATGACAAGAGTTGAACAACCCAGGAAAAGATTCAGACAAATTAGCGAAGATGAATTAAAAAGCTATGAAGACATGAACCAAAGTAAAAGGACCAAAGAAAATACAAAATGGGGGATGAAAATATTACAAGGTTATAAGAATAAGAAAAATAATTTTTATTTAATTATTAATTAATGAATTAATGACAATTTGTTCATTCTCAACATACATTTGATGTTTAACTGCAGCAATACAACACCACTAATACAGTGCAGACAATTCAGTAAAATATCTGGCAAAATATTAGCTACTTTGATTGTGCAATGAATACATTGTATATAAATTTTTGCCTAGTCTGAAAAAGAAAATACAGAGGACTCTATTTAGCCCTACATTTAAAACTGTTATAAAAATATTTTTTAAGAAAAAAAATAAGTAAATTCAAACTTATTTAATGAAAAGTAAAATGATGTAGATCTACTAGGCTATATCATAATATTTTAAATTTAAATCTAGATCTATTATTTTTTCTTACCGAGTACGTTTTACCCTGCCTTGCACTTTTTTCTCTCTCTTATTTTTTAGATTGGCACTTTAAAACTTATGGTGGTCCCATCAATATGAACAAAGTAACAACTGAAGAACTAGCTGAAAAATTGAAAAAAAATTATGCAGAGACAAGACCTCAGCCGCCAAACAAGAAAATAAAATCCGGCACAGATATTGCGGACTATTCAAAGAACACATTAAAAAAACATTCGGGGGGGGGGGGGGGCTATAAACAGGCATTTGACCGATATAAATAGAGATATTGATTTCGTTCACAATACATTGTTCAAGTCAGCTAACAATGCTTTGAACGGGGTATTAAAACAGCGTTTGGCCACCGGTAAATCAAAACCCACCCAACACAAAGCTATTATAAATGAAAGTGATCTGAAAAAAATATCCACTTACTTTGATAAAGCTGGCAGCCATCCAGTTGTCCTAAGGCAATGTGTATGGTACAATATTGCCATTCATTTTGTCACCAGAGGACTGGAGTTCCATCACCAGTTAGGGGTCGACCCGTTTGTTTTTAATAAAGATGAAAATGACGTGCCTGTCGCACGAAACATTAGCTAAAAACTATCAAGGAGGGTTGTCAAATGTTGAAGATAGCTCCGATAAGCGAATGTGTGCAACCGGCATGGATAACTGTCCAGTAAAAATGTTAAAATTATTCCTTAGTAAAACTGACAAAAACGCAGTTGGTTTATTTAACAAATGCGTTAAAGATTCTCTCATTAATCCCAACATACACGAAATTTGGTACACTTCAGAAAAACTGAGCTTACACACATTGGAAAACTTCATGAAAGATGTTTCTAAAAGTGCCGGATGCCAAAACCAGTACACAGCACACTGCATCCGTGCCACATGTATCCAGAATTTAAGTGACGCTGGTATTGAAACCAGAAAAATAATGTACTGGAGCGGTCACAGGAACGAAGCTTCTGTCCGGAGCTACTCTCGGGACATTTCCACTAATCAGAAACAAACAATTAGTTCCATTTTATCCTCTACTGCTGGTGGTGACACATCGTCCATTTCGCTTGTTCCCGCTTCCACTGAACCAAACAAAACTGTGACGCAGTCTAGCCAAAGCTCACATATTATAAATCCGCAGTTGGGTTTTTCGTTGTCTTCCATTCAGCCATCAATGCTTACAAATTTAACATTTAATAGTTGTTCATTTAATTTTAATATGAAAATGTGACTATTACCATTGATTACCTTTTAAGTGAAATAAAATATTTACGATAAGCTGAGGGATTATGTTTATTTTTCCGTCACCTGGAGACGGGTACGGACGGAGCTCACGTCAATCACGTTAAGTTACATCAGAGTGGGCGGAGTTACGGTTCTGTCAGATCCAATTGCTGTTCTATCCAGCCACGTATATTTTTGAAAGATTGTAAATATAAGAAATGTAATTTTACTTTTTTTCTACCATGAGGTCATGGAAAGAACGAGAATGGCGCAAATTTAACATTTAGTGCTTCGCACTTCATTCAATTTGCGCCATTCTCGTTCTCTCCATGACCTCATGGTAGAAAAATGTAAAATTCCATTTCTTAAAAAAATCAATTCTGTCTTCAACAATAACTACTGATTAAGACGCTAATCCGTAATTTACATGAATCTTACATAGGCAATCCACTACTGAAAAAGACTTTTTGATTAATTAAGTTTCAAATTAACACCAATTTTATTATCAAATGCCTGTTTTAAAAGTAGATAAAAAAAGTAACAGTAACTATATGCAATGTTGTCAATTTCATTTGGGGTTATTAAAACATTAATCAATCTATTAATTTTTTTCTGAAATTTTCCAACATCAAATTTTTGGGGCAAAATTGTCGAAAATATAACCTTTTTTTTAAAAAAAAAAAAAAAAGGCAACAAAATTATGAAATTTTATTTTGAAAATTCTAAACTTCCTACATATTGACATATGTCAAGAGTAGAGAATAGGGGTATTTTTCTAGGTTTATGTTTATGTTTAACTTCAGAAGTGTACAGGTCGAGTTTGGGACGTAGACTATGGGTAATACTTTCAAAAATGGCTCTCTTAAACGTATCAATTTTTCAATGAGGAATTCAATCTAGGCTAGGATGAGTTAAGGTATTAATTGCAAGTGTTTTTGTGAGTGGTAAAAATTAATTCCGCAAAATATGATTTAAATTCAACTAATCATAACCAACAGGATAAAGACAGAGATCTTGGCCGTTACTTGTAAACAACACTGTTTAGTTCTTCTCAATTTTGGCGCATGGATACAAAAGTAGTTTTAGAAATGAAAATAAAATAAAACCTGTATTTTATCAATGAATCTTACTTGTTTTATGTTATAAAGCTTATTTGAATATCGTTAATACATTTGTCTAATTAAAATATGTGTATCAACGATATTCTGAAGTTCATTAGAAGAACCATTTTTCTACGCAAGCATTTCCTAATACCAATCGGAAATGACTACAGTCTCTATTCATCGTGAATGGGTAAGTGAAAACATGTCCACTGTTTTTTGTTTGTTGTTTGTCATTGAAATCAGTACAGGTAAAGTTAAACTTTTAAACATAGGGATAAAAATAAACACAATCGAGTTGTGCGATCGCTTTAAATACTATTGCTTATTCATATTTCCATCCGACGAAGCAGTAGGTTCACATGTCATACGTCACATCATTTTCGCATTTTGTTTACCTTTACTACAACATTTATCTTCCTATATAAATTTCATATTCATATGCAATACTGTTTAAATGTAAATATTAAATGTAATTAAAGTTTTAAAAACTGAAAAGAAATTAATTACTAAAATTAGTAACGAGGTCAGACTTCTGTGCATAGTAGTATGATAACCTATGGGTGTCATTGCATAATGTGTTATGATAAGTTTCAAGTGCATAAAAGAAAAATTCGGCAATGTTGGTCACAGAAAAGTCATGCGAAATAGTAAGAAGTGCAAGAAAAGGTTTGGTATGGCTGGAGGAATGTATGGGAAAGGGAGAAAAATTGAAAGTGTACATAGATAAAGAGTTGCCATATGTAAAACTAAAACTTTGGGTAATCAAACTCAGCATACAATTAAACTAAAAACATATAGGAACAAAGTTTTAAGAAAAATTTATGTAAAGGGAAGAAAAAGATTGCGTTTAAATAGAGAACTCTTTATTAAAAATCAAAAAGACAAGTATGTGATAAGTCGTACTTCATATTGAAAGGGAAGAAAAGGATTGCGTTTAAATAGAGAGCTCTTTATTTGAAATTAAAAAGACAATTATGTGATAAGTCGTACTTCATATTGAAAGGGAAGAAAAAGATTGCGTTTAAAAAGAGAGCTCTTTATTTGAAATTAAAAAAGACAATTATGTGATAAGTCGTACTTCATATGGAAAAGGAAGAAAAGGATTGCGTTTAAATAGAGAGCTCTTTATTAGAAATCAAAAAGACAATTATGTGATAAGTCGTACTTCATATGGAAGAGGAAGAAAAGGATTGCGTTTAAATAGAGAGCTCTTTATTAGAAATCAAAAAGACAATTATGTGATAAGTCGTACTTCATATGGAAAAGGAAGAAAAGGATTGCGTTTAAATAGAGAGCTCTTTATTAGAAATCAAAAAGACAATTATGTGATAAGTCGTACTTCATATGGAAAAGGAAGAAAAGGATTGCGTTTAAATAGAGAGCTCTTTATTAGAAATCAAAAAGACAATTAGGTGATAAGTCGTACTTCATATGGAAAAGGAAGAAAAGGATTGCGTTTAAATAGAGAGCTCTTTATTAGAAATCAAAAAGACAATTATGTGATAAGTCGTACTTCATATGGAAAAGGAAGAAAAAGATTGCGTTTAAATAGAGAGCTCTTCATTAGAAATCAAAAAGACAATTATGTGATAAGTCGTACTTCATATGGAAAGGGAAGAAAAGGATTGCGTTTAAATAGAGAGCTCTTTATTAGAAATCAAAAAGACAATTATGTGATAAGTCGTACTTCATATGGAAAAGGAAGAAAAGGATTGCGTTTAAATAGAGAGCTCTTTATTAGAAATCAAAAAGACAATTATGTGATAAGTCGTACTTCATATGGAAAAGGAAGAAAAGGATTGCGTTTAAATAGAGAGCTCTTTATTAGAAATCAAAAAGACAATTATGTGATAAGTCGTACTTCATATGGAAAAGGAAGAAAAAGATTGCGTTTAAATAGAGAGCTCTTCATTAGAAATCAAAAAGACAATTATGTGATAAGTCGTACTTCATATGGAAAGGGAAGAAAAAGATTGCGTTTAAATAGAGAGCTCTTTATTAGAAATCAAAAAGACAATTATGTGATAAGTCGTACTTCATATGGAAAAGGAAGAAAAAGATTTCGTTTAAATACAGAACTCTTTATTAGAAATCAAAAAGACAATTATGTGATGAGTCGTTCTTTATCCACTGAGCCCTTAAAGGTCAAGGTCAGTAAGGTATCTTCAACATGTTGTGAAGGCTACAGATTGATAAATTTAGACATGCTCCAAAAACACATCAGTGATATCACAATGCATGCAGCTACATGTACGAATGCCATTAAGCTTGCTGAGCGGGCCATTGCCCTTCCTAAAGTTGGTACTGAATGAAGAACTCTCGGTTTGGCCACAATTTTAGTTTCTACCTGTTATGGCTGTGGTGCAAAGTTTGATTTTAAATCAAGTCTCCAGATGAATAATGGTGAATCATGATCAAAACACTATGATGTCAATGTTAGGGCAGTACGGGGGAGTAGGGTGACTGGTGGAGGAGTTGCCAACCTTAATGAGAGTATGGCCACATTTAATGCCCATGGCATGTCTCAGCAGACATACACAAAGATAGAACAGGAAATAGGTGATATGTGGGGCGAGATTGTTGAGGAGGATTTGTTAGCTGCAGGAGCTGAGGAGAGAAGAATTGCTATAGAAAAAGGTAACTTTCACGAGGGTGTCCCATCAATTCCTGTGATGTGTGATGGTGGCTGGTCTAAAAGATCCCACAAACATTCTTATAATGCCATGGGTGGTTGTGCTATAATAAGTGGGGCTGAAACTGGAAAGCTACTACATATAGGTGTAAGGAACAAACACTGCTATATATGTAGTCAGGCTGAATCTAGACATGATGAGCAAAGAGCTCATAGATGTTTCAAAAATTGGAGTGAAAGTTCCCAATCTATGGAGTCCGACATCATTTTAGAGGGCTTTCAGATTGCTGAATCAACACATGGGTTAAGATATACTTAAGTTATTGCTGATGGAGACTCATCCATGTTTGCAAAACTTCAAGAACATGTTCCTGTATGGAGAACGAGTATTGAAAAGGTGGAGTGTGCTAATCATATCCTTAAATGTCTTCGGAGTAACTTGGAAAAGCTTGTGGATGAGAATCCTCTTTACAAGGGAAAAAAAATAGGTTTCCGAAGTCTTTAAGGGTGCGATTAGTCAGTTCCGTCAGATGTGCAATAAGGATGCGGTCTAAGGAGGAGGATAAGAATAGAGCATGTAAACTGTTAGAGCATGATATACGGAATTCAGTACACCATCTTTTTGGCAACCATTCTAAGTGTTCAGATTTCTGTAAGAAACGTGAACAGAGGTCCGAGTCTAAAGGCACTAACTTTACAGATGAAATTGAAGTAATTGGAGACACCAGTATACCTGATATTATTCAAGGGGTTTCAGATATATGGAAGGAAACAACATCTACTGAAATGCAGGAAGAGTCTAGGTATGAATTTGACTGTAACATGAACCTAGATGCACTAATGTTAAAAGACATCAGCATATTATTAGACCGTGTTGCTAGTAAAACCTCGAGGTTAGTCGGAAATCATACAACAAATTTGGCTGAATGTTGGATGTCAATAAGATCTAAATTCGATGGTGGAAAACTTTACAACAGGTGCAATCGAGGCTTATGGCATTCAAGGTGTTTTGGTGGCACTTTACGGATGAACTAAGGACAACAGTGGTCACCAAAGGTACGAGAAAAGTCAACGAAAACCAATCCTGGCCATCTGTTTTACAACTTATACAAGGTTCGCGAATGTGCACTTCAGTCTTCCAAAAATTGCAAAAAGAAACCAGAAATTCAGGCAAAAAGGTGGAAACGAAAGTATAACGATTTAAAAATTTCAAATTCAATAAAGCTTGCATGGATTATGGCCAATAGCAGTTGACAGTTTTCTTGATTTAACACCTGAATAGTTGGAAGTGAAAAAAGAAGGAGAAACACATAAATTTATAAGATGACAAGATCAAAATCATAGAAAATGCAACAAAGAAGCAATCATGTTCGGCCATTTGGATTGTTGAGAGGAAAAAAAAGGTTAACAGCATCTAATTTTGGTTCAGTCATTAAGCGTAATCCATCAATCCCTGTAAATAAACTCGTACAATCATTGTTTTATTCATCATTCAAAGGAAATATGCATACCAGAAAAGGATTACAAGAAAAAAGCATTGCAGTCAGAGAGTATATAATACAGAGGGAAGGAAAAAATCGAAGAGTTTCTGTAGACACTGTAGGACTGTTGATTTGTAAGGAAAATAATTTTTTGGCTGCCAGTCCAGACGGGATAGTCCGAGAAACAACAGAGAATCATAATGTGTTGGTTGGCCTCTTAGAAATTAAAAACTTGCTGCACTCTAAACCCATTGATCTTTATGACGCATCTCAACAAATTTCAAGTTTCCGTTAAGAATTGAAAGGCAAACAACTAGATTTAAAAAATTATTACCAGGTTCAGGGTCAGCTAAACATTTCCAACTATCCATGGGCAGATTTTGTTGTTCGTACTACAAATCCCTACCAGTTACATACAGAAAGGATAAACATTGGCAGAACTCTTTGGTAAAACACTATGCTACCAAAACTTTAACCATTTTATTTTAATGCCATATTACCTGAATTAGCAGCACCAAGATATAACACAATATCTGGCATTAGATACCTGGTTTATGGGTAAGAAATTTAACATGTCTTGTACTGTTGCTGTGCAGTGTTTTCAGCTATTCACAAGAACAATTTTTGGCACGAGCAATTTTGTGAGTGTATGCAAGTAAATGATCAGTTTGTAATAGCCCAGCTAGTAGCCAGTTTTTAGTGCTAGCTCACTAGAGCAGCATGCTGCAGATTTACATATATACCCCAATCAGACACATTATAATGATCTGAGGTGACCAGTAGGGGACTTTGGCAAGCAACACCAACTTTCTCACTTGTGCCAGTTGCTTGCTCCAGTTGAGTATTGAACATCGAGCACCTTGGTGAGAGGTCAGCATCTGATCCACTGAGCCACTGTGGCCCCCTCATCTTGTACTGCATCAGTATTAACTTTTGTACTGTTTGTTATTAAACAGCATTGCATATGAATATAAATAATTTAATGGTAATAACAGGGTTAATATTTTAGTAATTTTTACACCGGAGTTTAATTATTGGCATAAAATTTAATGAAAAAAAATACCCTTGTCAACTACTAGTATGTTTTTTATAGTAAATTGTATTGAATTTTCAATGAGATTAAATTTTGTATATTGTTTTTACCTATAACAAAAGCAACTTTTAATCCTTCACAAATATTTATGATTTTAAAGAATCTGGAATTTATGAACATGATGAAGAAAATGGTGTTAGAATATATACATTAAACCAAAATTAATCAATACTGACATTTCTGTATACAGTCCACCATTTACAATATTTGTTCAATCAACAGACAGGAAAATTTAAATAACCACAATTCATTTTTTTTAAATATTAATTATCTGTCATTGTGTGTACGAGTTGAATGTCAATTCTTTTTATAAGTTTATAATTACTTTAAAATAAATTATTGAAATCTTACACAGCATGTGTCCATCCGATTATCCATCCCTGAAACTGCTAGGTGGAATGTGATCATATATTTGCTAAGCATATATGGCCAGTAAAGTTAAACTTTGTTAGAGGATCTGCAATCACTGCAGAAAGAAGTTCAGGGTAACCGATTAGGTGACAAAATCTTAAAACATCTTTTTTGCAGAAGAGGAAGTAAATTGGAACTAAGAACCTGCATATTCATTACAGTTATAAGTGTCCTTCTTGCTACCAGATTTCTTCAAATAGTTTACCTTGACATTGGCTAAAGTTCACATGAAATGAAATTTAAAATGTACATAAAGAATATTACTGTTGATAAACAGTATTTGATACATAATTGGTGTATGGTAATGTGTTCCTTTTACCTTTTCTTTCTTGTTGAGCATATTAAAGTTCACTATGTTGATATCGCTTTTAAACTTTATAAGTGTTTGTAGTTTCAGTATGAAAAAATAACAACCCATGACAGTTCACATACACTTATTAAAAAATGTCAACCCAGTATTCCAGTTGCTAGTACATCTTGTTCATCATCATCAAATAGAGTTATCAGGTATTATATGAATCAATTCATTGTTTTATGTATTCTTAATTGTTGCTATGTGTTAAGCTTCGTTCTAAATTGCTTTCAAGCAATAACAATTTACATATCAGGTTGCTTGTAGTTTGTTGACTTGAATAATAAACTATATAAACATAAAACAATCAGACAAATGGAATAAATACTAGTAAATGTGATTTGATTGTCTCCTCCATAAATATTATGTCCTAACATGGGGTTTGAAGTTTACTTGATTTGTTGATATGTACAACTACCTTGTGGTATGAGATTAAAAGATTTCCAAAGCACTAATGGGCATACCAGTAATTTTTGCAACAGCACCTGCCCAGCTGGAATTTTCATTTCATTTCATTTTAACGGTTTGTTTTTTTTTTTTTTTTTTTTTTTTTTTTTTTTTTTTTTTTTTTTTTTTTTTTTTTTTTTTTTTTTGGTAATTGTTTTTCTATTAGATCACGACGTACCACAAAAGTAAAATTTATTGGCAGAAGGATAACACATGAATAGGTGGAAGATGAATTAAAAGATTCACATAAATGGCATAAGGTATAATAGTAGTCAGTTTACTTGAAGGAAAAGATGGGGATGATAGCGCTGTTTATGAAGTGTTATATGATCATTCGAAATAGACCATTTGGTGGAAGATTACAGATCTTCTTCAGTTAAATTTATTGACACAACACATAAAATTATCCCAACATCTCGACTTAATATCTTGACAAGTCGAAGTAATATCATGGAAAGTTGTGATACCAAAATAAAAAGTTGAGATAATTAACACGACTTGCCGCGATAAAAATAAGTCAAGATTTCAAGATAATTATCACGACTGGTCAACATAAGTATCGCGGCAAGTCGTGTTACATATCTTAACTTTTATTTTGGTATCACAACTTTTCATGATATTATCTCGACATGTCACGATATTAAGTCGACATGTTGAGATAATTTTATGTCGACTGAAATTATGTCGATGTCAGAAATAAGCCACCATAACAAAAAAAATAAGTCGCGATATCAGGATAATTATCACGACTGGTCAACATAAGTATCGCGGCATATCGTGTTACTACATCAACTTTTCATGATATTACCTCGACTTGTCAAGATATAAAGTCGACATTTTGAGATAATTTTATGTCGACTAAAATTATGTTGATGTCAGAAATAAGCCACCATATTATTCCATATTATTTTCGATTAATATCAATTGTTCACTATAGATATAAGTCTAGAGAACATCTCAATTATTTAGAGTTGGGTAAGAGTTGAGTAATGGTGTTTAACGTCCCAGTCAAGAATATTTCACTTATATCGAAACGTCACCAACTATAGCCGAAAGTGCAGAAATTTTGCTTGTGCGTTGCGCTGATGGCATTATACAGCAGGGTTCTTTATCGTGCCACGCCTGTCATGACACTCTGCCTCGTTTATTTTAAGTTCCCATCCGAAAGAACCGTGACTTTTATTTCGTAATGCTTAGTGCTTGGAGTCACTACCCACTTTTAAGTCTTTGATCAGACCCGGCCGGGGTTCGAATCCACGACCTCCAACTTACGGAGCGAGCACTCTACCAACTGAGCTACCGCAGTGGTTCAATTGTTTAGAGATAATTTCTCCGGTAACCTCTGTTTATTTCTAGTTTGTATCTAAGTAGTTTTGGATTCACCTGTTTCATTTTATTTTATTTCGTATCGTCATTGTTATCAAATGTTATCAATTATAATAACAATGTGTTATCAACAGCTGATACTGAATATAGGGGTTTCAAAAGGGAATTTTTTTATCCCATCATTTCCTTTTTTCTTTCTATAATTTTAATTGTTTTTAGTTATGAATGTTGTCGGTCAAAAAATTATGATCCAAACATGATAAAAATACAATTTAAATAAGAGCAATATTACACACGCGTTTAAATCTAAGTTTAATCCTCCACCCGCTTCTACGGATACCGGATAACAACTCTACTTCATGTGACCGATAAGGTTGGAATTTATATTTGTCCTTTATCTTATGACCAACATTATACAAACTTTGGCATATCATCCATATAAAGGATAGCCATATCCATATAATGTAAAGGAATCGTAAAGAATAGTCAGAATCAAAGGTATTGCTCTCTCTCTCTCTCTCTCTCTCTCTCTCTCTCTCTCTCTCTCTCTCTCTCTCTCTCTCTCTCTCTCTCTCTCTCTCTTATGTCATATGTACTTCCTTGTGTTTCTATTAAACAGCAACTCTTCTATGTAATATTTAAATATATACGGAAGTACTCATATTTACCTCTTATCAATGCCATGAGCTTTAATTTATTACTTTCTTTCTTGTAACATGCCAGTAACAAATTTGTAATACCTGAACAGTTGGTCATCATTGTCGGGTATCATTTTCTTATTTTAAATATATACGGAAGTAGTCATATTTACCTCGTATCAATGTAATAAGCAGGGATTTATTACATTTTTCTTGTAAGAATCCAGTAACAAATTTGCAATGCCTGAACAGTTGGCCAACATTGTCGGGTATTATTTTGATAGTCACCGCTCGACACCGAAACAGCCAAACGAGAAGACGGGGATGATGGCACACGTTTGAGGAGTTTCTGAAACAAAAGAATGACAGTGATAAAAATGTTGTTTTAGTTATATCTAAAAAATAAATAAGTAATAGTAGACAGGTTTATGCTTCAGATAAATGCAAACTGTAAAACTGCCTTCTTTGTCCCAGTTCAAGTGCTTAGTAACAATGCAGAAAGTT
Organism: Tegillarca granosa; assembly: GCA_029721355.1. Classification (NCBI taxonomy): domain Eukaryota; kingdom Metazoa; phylum Mollusca; class Bivalvia; order Arcoida; family Arcidae; genus Tegillarca; species Tegillarca granosa. The sequence continues at coordinate 13,986,648 of CM056598.1, read as the reverse complement.
CTTATTAACCTTTCACGTATTTTTCTGAGATTTCTTGATTGCAATGATGTATTATATTTAGAACAAGGTCAAAGGTTATGTTCTTAACAACAGTAAATAATACAAAAAAAATTTCTGCAATCTTTTGTTTTTTTATCCAGTTTGCCAGTTTGATTCTTAATGAGTTCAAGGTCACAAATCATACTATAAGCAATCAAGTCAGTTAAAAAAAACGTACTTAGCAACCATACAAGTTTTAATTCACTAATATAGCAATTCATTTTTGGAAATTAATCAGTATTAGGTCAAAATCATTGTCCATAGCAACCAAATAAGCCTGTTAAGTTGATAGCAACCATATACATTTTGATTTAACGATTTTGATGAATTATGCCTGTAGAAACTCAAATGTTCATACTAAATTACTTTGAAACCTCTAACCAATAGAAAAGTCCAATTTCAATATCAAGAAAGCTCGGAGTTTTTTCTTCAGCCTGTTTTGATTTTTGGAGGATCAGAGTGAGCAGCCTAACAGCATTCATTTATAATGGTGTATGACTTTCATAAATTTTGAAAATAAAATATCCTTCAAATTCAAATCTTGAAATGTCATACATGTTTATCTTGACAATGTTTACCGAAATATTTTTATCAGGCACAATCTTTTCACATGTATTATTAAATTACGAGTGAATATTTTAATAATTATTCATAACCTAGGTAAGCATTATTAGTTATGAGTCTTCTTTTTAAAAGGTAATTTATGTATTTGTAATATGGCATATAACCGGTTTTTTTTTTTTTTTTTTTTTTTTTTTTTTTTTTTTTTTTTTCTATTTATGTAATGCTACAATGACTAAGTATTGAGTCTAAGTTTGTGTTGTAATTGATTTCATTCTAATAAAAAATAAGAACATCTAGAATCAAATCGTCAACATAATACACGAGATCTTAAAATACATTTGTACGCTTTGTAATCACGAGGTAGTCTTTATTAATGCGAAATCCGTATATTAATTGGCATGTCACAGTCAATATTGTTAACCTAGTTAAACAAGAAACAGATTGGTTTGATTTTATTTGATTTAATGGAGTTTAACGTCCCACTGAAGAATAAGTCACTTATATCGAGACATCACCAGCTATAGGTGAAGTGGCAGAAATTTTTTACCTTTGCAATACACTTAGGGCAATAAACATGGAGGGTTCTTTAGCATGCCACGCCTGCCGTGACACGGAACATCGATTTTTTAGGTCTCATCCGAAGGACTCCGTAACTTTCATTTTATAAAACCGAGCGCTTTTCTAAAGAACATGTTCAGTCAGTACTAATTATTAAGTCTTGGTCATACCCGGCAGGGGTTCGAACCCCGACCTTCCACATACGAAGCGAGCACTCTACTAGCTGAGCTAGTAGCGGTCAAGAAACACATTGGTATTCCCTACAACAATATCAATTTTTTTAATAAAATACAAAATAAAGTATGATAAAAAAAAATCGCTGTAATAAAAAGTTCTGTTCTTAGAATCACTCTTAGGACGATTCCAGAATACTTCTGAAGCCTTTATCAACCGGCCAGTCGACCAAGTAACTTACGAAAATGAAAATAAGTAGCAAGTTTATAAATCTTTTAATAATTCTTTCAAAAGTTCTTTTTTTCAAAGTTTTATGTAATTTAAATCTGGCAGCTTATTGTAGGTTGTTGGAAACAAAATAAAGGAAAAAGTAGAGTAAAACAGGAGTTTTTCTGTTTATCTTGAAATTTAATGTTTTACAAGGAAAAATTATGCTTTCTCAAATATCGTCAAAGTCACACAATCTGGTATTTTGTATAACACATAATGAAATATTTGTGTCAATTACCTGAGCTTTCTCTTATTGAGATTTATCCTCAGACACTCGCCAAAAAACAAGACTGTGTATACCTTTGTCATAATACCAATTGCCTGTCCAAAATCATTGATATGAGCATGCGTTATAGGTTATGTTTTATTATTGCTCTCTCTCTCTCTCTCTCTCTCTCTCTCTCTCTCTCTCTCTCTCTCTCTCTCTCTCTCTCTCACTTGATACTATATTTCGCCTTCTTGCTGGGTTTTCTTATGGTAATGTCGTTTTATTGAAATCTTATTTAAATTGATATATGCCTTCCGTCTTTTTTATATTATTTTTTTATTTTTCTTTTATTTTCAGAAAACAACTTCAACAAATTTACGTGAGAGAAAATGAAGTCTTGGCATTTTATGGCCCTATTTCCATATTGTATTTCATGGTAAATATCAATGATATTTAAAATATGCAATGTGTAATTGTTACATAGACGAATCAAAAGGAAAACTTGTTTCTCGGAATATCTTCGAATACATCGAAGCTTTTTATCTTGTTCTAAAGTTTCACTTAAAAAATGTCCGGTTCAATCCAAACTTGATTGCTCGATATATCGTACAAATCGAAAAAAAATCTAGTCCGTCGGTTGACTTTTAATTAATAATTACTCTGGTTCAAGCGAAATTTTCAAAATCTGAATAGACATTTGTTTGTTCTCTCACCTGTTGAGAATCCTTGATTTAACTGTCAGTAAAAACATTTTTGATTGAGTTTTTGAAGCCAAAATTGAGTAGTTTTCCATATTACTAAAAAAAAAAATCCGATTTCTGTTAAGTCGAACTTCTGATAAGTAGTTTTCTTTCTTCCTTGAAATTCGAGATAATAAGATTTTACTGTAGTTTTAATAAGAATTCACATTACAATCCGTGTGTGAACGAAGTTTTTTATACTATTGGAGAAATTATCCTTTACGTCCTAGCAAAGAGTTTTTAAATAAATCAAGGCGTTAAGGTGATGTGGAAAAGTTGAGTAACAAGAGAAAAACAGTCGACCAACGGCAAGTGAACAGACAAACTTTTTGCAAATAGAGTTTTGAAACTAGTTGGTTAAAAGCATTTTGATCTTAAAGCACAAGGCCATTGAAGGCATTTTTAACGTTTTGAAACCCAATCTATTTCATTCCCCTGAAAAGGAAAATAAACACATGTGCATATTCACATTTGTTAAAAATGAAATCATGAGATAAACTCAATGTTTTTACCCTCGGTTTCAATATAGATTTAAAATTTGCAGACATGATTTCAGGTTAAATTTTCTAAACTACATCGCTAAGTAACGTATCTAACCCTATCAAATAACGTTATTGTGTTAACGTATAGCATGGATGATATGTACAGTGAATTTTTTTCTAAAATTTTCAATGTTTTACAGAGGACAATTTTGAAAAAAAAACCTGTGGAGATGTTATGTTTTTATTATTTTTAGAAACTGCAACGTAACAGTTGATCCGCCGGGGAAAACACTTCGACGAAAAAAAAACTTTTTTTAAAAAAATTTTGAAAGGGTTATCAAGATTGACTTGCAAACACAAATCAAAATGATCAATTACCTCTGTATTGAACACAAACATATCGCTCCATTTCCAACTAAAAATCCCAAAAAAAGAGTAAAAATGCTGAAAAATTGGCTAATTCAATTAAACTTGTCCACTTCCACCACGAAAGTGATTCTGGGTGCTCCGGAAGAGTAAGCACCTTGTATCCAGCTAGCTACACTAGGCGCGTGCAAAATCAAAATTGAAAACGAACGGAACATGGAACTATGGGACGTCAAATGTATCCAGTATAAGTTTGGATACAGTGACTTCATGCTTTTAACAATATTGTTATGACAGCCATAACTTTTTAAGGCCATTTAGTATAGGCTTGCAATATCTCTGAGTCAACGACTGATTTGTAACTTGAATTAATGCAGAAAACCTCTGTTGTGAGAACAAGTTCTACTATACCGTATTAACAGTGAAACAAATACACCAAACACAGGGAAAAACGGCATTATTACTGCAGAAAAACAAAAATTGATACTAGAAAATCTGAAGTCATCCCGTTTTCTAAAACTTCAAATATGTTGAAAACAGTTATAAATCATCTAAATTTTAAGTAAAGTTTGGGTATTCTTAGATTTTTTTACTTATTTTTTAAAAGTAATCTTTCCATTTGCGATAAAATTGCATATTGCATCAAACCTGCTATACCTCTTTCCGTATATCTAATTGTGACCAGGTCACAGTTTCACAATCATTCACTCAATTGAGTGTACACTCAACTCAAAAGAGGGAATTTTTTAATGTCAGTTTTTAAGACAGTTCACAGTTAAAACTGAATATCTAATGTTTTATTTAAATTGTTTAGCATAGATTTGTTGAACAAAACAAAATATTGTCTTATAAAACTTTTTTTAAAAATATTGATAAGTGAAAATTGGGAATATTTGAGTTGAGTGTACACTCAACTGAGTGAATGATTGTGAAACTGATGCATAGTAATCTTAATCATAAAATGTATTTTTAAAACCTTTTTTTGGATTTTCAGGGAAATAGTCAAGAAAGAGCCAAACTTTCAATGTGTAGGAGATTATAATAACCTGTTTTGTACATGGGATACAGATGAATGTACCTTCTGGAAGCTCAAGTACAGAAATAGGTCGGTATTCAACACTATCTTGTATTTATAAAATAAAAAAAACACCAGTCAATAAAAACACCACCAGTTCTATTAACTGTTATTTAACCCGTTTTTTCTATGAAGTAGGTACATAAACGTCTCTTACCTAGCTCAGAGGGTAAAGATTCGAGTATACAGGATAAGGGTTTGTTCGCGCTTCAAAAACCTAACCGTCTTTACAAACTCTTGCCCCTGGAGCTAGGATGCAGACGGTGGTACTTCGACAGGAATAATGTGTATTTGAAATTCGATATCGCGTAGAAGGGAATTTTTTTTTCGATTTCGGTATCTAACTCCGTGTGTCCACTCATGCGTCATTCTTGTCCGCAACAGTTCATATCGTCTTTTGAATTAATAAAAATTGCATAAATGATAGGTAGTAAGTTTATTCATTTGTTTCGACCTGATAATTTTTGTAGAATCCCTGATTTATGGTCCTTTAAAGATGTGTTCAAGTTAACAAACCTCTGGCCAAGAGTTTTCAGATAAAAAATTTTAAAAAAAAAATACAATTGAAAAAAAAAAAACTTGAACTCAGTTAACACATTCCAAACACGACCCAATAAAAGTTAATTAAAAAGCCAAGCAAGGCAAGAAGGGACAAACATAAATTATTATAACAAGTCTGATTTGAAATGGCACCGTGAAGTAAAAAAACAGCCGCGTGGTTATCAAACAACTGCGGAGTCCTATTTAAGGATCAAAAGAAGTATATAAGTTGGTTTGTTTTAATGTGTACCAAAGTTTTGAAAAATGGCTGTTATATTTTATTTTTGCCAAGAAGTTGTAATCTTACATATGCTGTCAAAAATCTCGATATATTTCGTTGCAATTGTTTATTTATATTTTATTTTACATAGGTCGTGGAATATCACTGAGTTTTTGACCTGTACGGACACTAGGAACATCAGGTATAGAATGGTAAAATGTACGAAGAATTGTATGGTTGCCAAGACATGCACCGGTCCTAAGCATAACCAGTGTGTGATTCAATACAACGGTTTAATTTCTGGTGTTCTCAGAAACCAACAATATGAATTTGAACTAACTGGTTGTTCCTGTGATAATTTTGAAAATCATACCTACACAGTAACCACAAACGACACAATAAGTAAGTGATTTAACTGTGTTTACCTTGATTTTATCAGTCTAACGTTAAACAATCTAATCAGATTTAGCAGAGGTCTTGCGCAATGTCATATACTTTTATCTTCTTACATTTGTGATACGATAGTTTTGTTCCGGCGTTTTATTTCAAGCATCATTTTAATTTTAATAAATAAATAAATCAAGCATTATTTGTTGAGGTAATGTAATTCTGCAGATTGAACAACTAATACTGTTTGAAATTTCGACGTTTACATGAAATTAATTGATAACAATCGCGTGTTGTTGTTTACCTTGGAGATTGCGAAAATTTTAGTGATATATTCATCCGCCAATCAAACTGTTCACATGATATAGTATATGGAATTATGAGCTGACAATTCCAGACCCGTTTATAATAAGAATAATAGAAAAATACACACCGAAAGATTAAATAAATAAATAAAAAAAATTTATTTTGGTTTAAAATGATTAAACATCTTAAATTCCACAGGCGCTTGTTACAAAATTTTAAACAATTAACCCCTTGACCCGAACATAACACAAGGTGTTATGCTCTACAAAATGGAGCATATCGGAACTATCGACGATGTCTCTCAACTATATAACACGATATAAACGGAAACCGTCCCTTGTATCAAACGCCATTTCACACTTAGAATGCAATCAACATTCCGTGCTGAATCACGACATACACGACATTTTTAGTGCAATGCATGAAGGTTTGAGAGATATTCATTTATTATTTTTATTGTCCAACAATAAATAGAAAAAAAACGACCGACCCAAGGTAGGTCAAAAATTAGGATAGTGAAAGTTGAACATCTTGTGTTATGTGAGGGTCAAGGGGTTTTATTGTTTTTAAATATCGAAACAAGCGCCTGTGTTAAATACATATTTTTAAAAACGATCAAACAAAGGTGAAAGTAGAATTTTAAAGGTTTCTGGGTTACCCGTATCATTGCTTACATGTATTGCTTGTGCATATGGTTTAATTATGTCCAATAATTTTCCAAAGGCCCATGCAAAGTTTTGAAGCTTTTAAAACAATGATTTCAATATATGTTTTTTTTTTTTTTTTTTTTTTTTTTTTTTTTTTTTTTTTGTTGTTATTTTAATTATATGTGGTCTCATATCATTTTACAGCAAAACTAATCCTTGATGATAGTGTTCTATCAAATAATGGTACAAGGGATGTTGAATTTCGTGTTAGACATAAAGCAATCAATCTGTGAAATATGCTATGATATTGATAATGTGATCATTTGTAATATAAATATCACATCAGAGTGGAATTCTATATCAGAGGTAAGATACATGCTAGTTTGTCTTTGGCTTCACTTAAACTTATATAAAGTATAAAACAAACATGTGGTAGATAAGATACATTTATAATGTAATCCAACAAACCTACATTCTTTTGATAACATTAACACGTTCAACTTTCGGTTGCTATGATATATATTAATTCAATGTGATTATGTTCCTAAGTCTTCAACTAAAGACGAACAGTTTTAGTTAAAAATATTAATTTTCTTAACACTTTTTGTACAACAAACTGTAAATATAAGGGCCTAGAAAATATAAGAACACGGTCAAAGGGAGTTAATAATTACAATCTGTCGACATAAGAAAATCTTCGACCGATAGGGCTGGAAAATATAACCACACGAGAAAATGGAGTTGGGAATGATAGATCCCCACGAGTCTGATCTGTCGATATCAGCTGTAAAATATTATGTCACGGGTTATATCACTCTTGCCATCTTTTATCTGGAGAAATTAAATTTTCATTTTACATCGGTTGTAGTATACTGTCGAATGAAGGCAGATTGTTTTCGTATTTGTATCATTTCTTGCTTACAATTTTTAATATTTTAGACGTTATAGTTTTAGCTTTACCGACTTGAGTGTTCCGTGTCTTATGTCGACGACTGTAATGTGTTTGTCTCATTCTTGCCTCCATTTGACCATGACGTAACATATCCCAACCAAAAATCAACAATCAACAGTTCTTTTTTCTTGTCTAATGTCTACAGATTTTAACCGTGATTACTTCATTTTTTCCCCAACCATGTCTTATATAATTTTCAGCTTATATGATTCATATTTTTTCCATAGTGTTTGTCGTCAGATTGCATTCGTGGTTATAGCATTCACCTCCTTTAAATAACGTTGTCATAATATTTTCAGCTCACATGAATCGTAGTTTTTTTATTGTTTATTTATTAATATGTCGACATATTTTCATCGTGGTAACATTATTCTTGTCTTCTTTTAATCGTTAGTTATATTTACAACTCATATCTACCATATTTGTCTGTAGATTTTAGTGGTAATAGCCGTAAATATTTATAGTCTACCTCCTCCTTGTTTTTTTTATTGCTACACTTTCCTTTCACAGGAAAGATTTTACAAACATCAATGTGATAAAAATCATTGTTTTAAAGACAAAGGCGTTTTTATAAATATGACTAGACTTACTCCGTTTACAAGATATGAAATGGATGTAAGATGCAAAATCGAAACCTCAAATTATTGGAGTGAGCCTCTTCATAAATCTTTTAAGACACTTCCTGAAGGTAAGTTTACTATTTATCTTTATTCTAATATTTTATGTCAGTAAGTTAGAGGTGATTTACGCCTCGGTCAAAATTATTGCACATATCAAAACGTCACCTACAAGAGACAAAGAAAAATCTTTACATTAAACATTTAAGACTTTTATTCTTGCTAGAATACAGAAATAAGAAGTCGTTGGTTTTGAAGATCTTGGGGTTTTTTTAAACTTATAAGTTTTATTATTTGTTTGGTAAATTTGTTACTAATTTCTAAATTTTGAGTGTTATGAGAAAGAGCAGTAAATTTTAGTTGTTTTCCATTCAGCCTCTTCTGGAAATAAATTATATATACATGTATTTTGCCTCTATTTATAAAGCTAGAGATTAATACCTTTGAAATATGTGGTAGGTTTTTGTGGAATCTATTCTTTATTATACTTAGTGCCAAGCATCTACACTATTGTTACTTGCTGTTTTTCCCAGTTATCTCCCCTGCATCATATTTGGCTTTAAAAAGTCGGTCTCTGTTGTTATTATACAAACTTAAAAAATATCTTTATCGTATGACAAGAAAAGCTTTGTGCACACTGAGTAATTGCTGGTTTCACTCTTCCTAATAGAATCTAATTTGAAGTATACAGTGTGTTTTATGAAATATTTTTCTTGCTACGATAACAACCATAATAAAAATAAATAAAATATTAACTTTTAGTTAATAGTCTACGTATAGCATACTCAATGTTTCAAGAGATTTAAAAATAAATTTTTTGAAAGCTGCGTCATTGGCGTTTGGATGATGTGTCATGATATTGAAAATGTATATCAATATATATTTTACAGTTCCATTGCGTGGACCGGATATTCATAATGGATCATTTCTTCTGTACCCATGCCAAATCAACAAAGAATGTTTGGCACTCTATTTTAAGGTAAAGCAGTATGATGATGATGATGATGATGATGATGATATAAATATATGCTGAATGATATATAAAAAACAAAGGAAAAAACTTTTGTTTTGTGTATATTCAATAATCAGACAATGCAATTTTTTGGGATGTAAAAGCGGTATAGTTGCCATATTAATAAAAAATAAATTAATACAGTTGTGAATCTATATGACCAGCCAGAAATTCACTTTTGCTGTCCAAAATTGAATTACTAATAATCTGGCTTGGTTTTCAATTATATTTTATATATCCTGTTTCACTTATTTACTATTTTAAAATACATATTACAAACCGCAATTTGCTGTTAAGCTAAAAAGATCTTCTCACACTGTAAAATAAATATTTAAAAATTGAAACAGATATCACCAATACATGTAATTTAACAAACTAAGCTTTAATGTTATATCACATTTTAGCTTTACATATTACAATTGTTTTTATACATATCTATTTTTTTAGACTTTGAATTTACATCAGTCCCAGGGACCGTTAATTAAATATGAGATAAATGTGGAGTCTGTCGACTTTCAAAAGCATGTTAAACATAGGCAGTTTGACATAATTTACAACCAGCAGCACCCAGGAACAGTTTTCCTTAATCTGTCAATCGAGTACAACCAAAGTTATCAAATCACGGTCAATCCAATGAATGATCAAGGTCCATCTTTACGGGCTTCTTCGGTTTTACTTTCACCAAGGAAGGAGGGTAATTTGAAAACATATTAAAAATTTTCATTCATATTCAAAAGTATATAATTAACCCCAGTAAAATTTAATTGGATTAACGTTTAAAAAAATAAGTTATATTGTCCTAAAAAGTCAGTGTTAGCGCAATGTTTTGAAACTGAAGTCTTGTATTTTTTCCGTTATACGTAGAATCATACAATCATGATAAGTTTACAATGCTTATGATGTTTAATTAGCAATAACCATAACTTTAAAGAAACATTTGCATATATAATTACAAAAATGACCAAAATGAGCATCTGAATAATAACAAAGACTTTTTGTTATTTTTCTTTGTCCGTTAATAATGTTTAATAACGCTTAACATCAATCTAGGATTTCTGAAAAATTGTTGAAGATCAACATACTGAAAAAAGTTTTTTGTCAACAATTATAAATTATGAATAAGTCAGAATTCATAAATGTATATAATACTTTGAATTACTTACATTCTAACAAATGAACGGTTTTATTCGACAGACAGGCAGCGACTGACCTCGGGTAATATTTAACTCAGAACATGTTAAGCCTGTGAATTTTTTTTAAGAAAAATAGCAATGAATTCGTAGGTCATTTTTGTTTAAAAGTTATAATGATTAGGGACTGTCAATTTGTCAATCGACTGAATGTTCATAAAGATGAGTTATATATTTGAATATATATTGTATTTAACAGTGCGTGTAAAACCAGTTTGTGTTGACTACAAATTAAACAATACAGTAAATGTTGGCAGTTTTATGTTATCCTACAAGACAAACCACAAATACGACGACTCATCAGTGACAGTGACCTACTTTTGGTGTCGGGGTGTGTTGCTGAGAGAGAATGATGTTCTTTGTAAGGTAAATTAACTAGTTCTATATTATACGTTATATAGTATTGATGCAATCAAAATTTTACGTCATATCCCTAGAATATGCGCTTGATAAACTAACGCATTTTTTTCTCAAAAAATACAATCAACCCAAAAAGAGACCGAGGTTTATAACTAAAAAGCGACCACTACTTTAACAATAGAAGTTATTGTAACTTGATGTCTGGAAATAAACACTAGTTTTACAAGCCAAATCACGAGGGTGTGTAGCTTGAAAACAAAAAGGAGTTCCTGTTAGAGTAACTAGTCAAATCCTGTGGCGAACTTCCTGATAGCCTGAGATCTCCAATATCCAGAGTAAGTAGTATTTATATTTGGTGTCCAAAATGACAAACATACGCCATCTGTTGTCGATATTTGTGCAAACCGTATGGATTCAAAATGTTTGGGACCGAATGATTAATACACGTTTAGTGTTTGAAAAATTATTCTAATTGACTACACCATTTTTTAAAATCTTCATCCTAAACAAGCTTTCTATTTATTGACTAACCAAAAACTTCCAAGGAAAATTTGTTTTGTTTATTAGGTAGGTTTAGTTATTAACAAATGATATGATGTGTTTTAACTTTGATATGAGAAGTTGTTACCTAATGTAAGACTTAATATTGTACCTTTTACCTTGTTGTAACAATGATTTTGAATTTATGTACTTGACATTACGCCCCTTAACTGTGACAGAGTGGTCTAAAATGCGGTTATAGATCTCAGTGCCTTTTATTGTTTTTTTTAATTTGATAAATTATTTGATATGATATTTCTTTTTTACTCTGATGAAATACTTAATATAATATTTGTTTTACCTTGATTAATATTATACTATTTCTTTTCTACGTCTGATAAAATATTTTACATTTTTTTATTTTACTTTGAAGAAATACTTCATATAATATTTCTGTTGATGCACTGCTTCATATAATATCTTTTGGTGTTAATCTAATACTTTTCATTTTATTTTGATTTTGATGTAATACTTCATTTAACTTTTCTCTTATCTAAATTTAATGTAATTCTTAAAATATCCCAAATTATCGCAATTATTTCCTGAATCCTAAACAATCCGTGACACCAAAGTAAAAAGATATATTATAAGTATTACACCAAATGATATAGAATCAAGTGATAATTTGCATTTCAGGGCGATTTATATTGGATAACATCAAATAATAAATCATCAGTTGTTACACTCAATGAAACTTTTGAACAGATTTACTTTGCCGTTTCTTTGTCTGTGAATGGAGTTAACAGTGGAATGACCTGGAAAAGATGTTTGGCCCATCCTATCATAAGTAAGTCTCTTTGTCGGGGATTTTTTAAATTTAAACTGTAGCTTATATCAACTGTTCACTGTCCTCAAAATGGTTTATCGAATTTAATTTAGAATATCCTATTTTAACTATTATTTTCAACCCTTTCAACCCAGTGGTTTACGAAAACTAATTTACTTATTTCTTTATTTTTATATGAAAATTTTGCACTTTCATAAAATATTCTTCCTTTATAATCTTTTATGTTTTAAGTATAATCCCAGTAAAGTATGTTTCATACTGATTTTATCAAATAAACCTTAATTGAAAAGTTTTTAAAAATTTGGATCAAATTATTTGATGAGTTAAACCTATCTTTAATCAAAGTGGTAAATTTCACTTGTATTTGTGTTATTTATTTATTATGTAATATAGAAGAGCAAACACTCTCAGTATATATCTTGATATAAATTTAAAGATGTCTGTGTTGGTTTTGGAATGGTCTTTGAATGAAAGTAACACTATTAGTCTTGAAGTAACCTCATTATATAAAGATATTGCTGCAAATTTAAACATGATCTTTTATAACAGCGTAAGTCTTTAAGGGATTTTGATATAAAGTTTAATTTGTCATTATTTAATTTGCATCTCCTTAAAATTAACACTGTATGTCTATAGATTGTGCATAATGCATGTAAATAAAACATTACAGATGTAACTGTTTTCGACACGGTAATCATTGATGGAGCAATCGGAGGTTTTCTAGGAGTTGTACTTGTCGGTGTTATATGTTGGTAATATAATTTTTTACTTTTTTTATTCTTTTCTGTGACATTATCTTATAATTCAAAATGCATTTATTAACAATTCAAAACTTAAAAAAAATCAAAATTTAATTATAACGACATTAATGGCACGGAAATATTTTAGCCAGATTTAGTTATCTAGAACTAAGTGCTGGTGAACTTTCTGATCACTACATTGCTTATTCAGTCAAAATGCATTTCTGTAAGTATAAAATATAAAGGTGCTTTGTTTCAGAATTTAATTCAATATTGAGGAATATCAATCAGTCTTCTCACTCAATGGATTTTTAAATTATCTGAATAATTAATTTATATATCAGAAGAAAGTATCTGTTTTTCAGGAAACTCAAAATTTTAAATACTTTTCACTAAATTACATTTAAATAACTCTGAATATAGAACTATTCTAAATGATGCGTAAAAGACTTTTCCATATAGTTTTAGACTGAATAAGATGCATTGTTTATGTATTTTGATAGCTGTTTGAAAAAGCAAGCAGATAGAATAAGAAGTTACAATCCAGAAATTAAATTACCACAGATCATCTCAAACGAGAAATTTCAGGTATGATTTTATTTGTGCTGTAAGAAAATTTACCATCTAGCAAAACTTTCATTTGGTTTAATTTTTTAAACTTATTTAAAACTTCGATTTGTTCCCTCATGCAAAGCATTCCTTAGCTGGATTTGGTTTCATCTCATTTTGGAACTTTTGATTCATTAATTTTCAAATGTTTGGCTTATGTTTTTGTCTATCAACATTTTCGACCCTTATTGTCACTGTTGAGAAATTTATTTCCGAAATTTACACATGTGGCACATCAAAATTAACGCAGGTATTTTTAATGCATATAGAATTTTTAACCATTAATAATACAGTAAGAGAATTAATATGAATATACAAGTTTAAGTACAATGAAGGAAAAAAATGTCTTTGCATAACTAGAATCAACAAGAACACTTGGGCGACGATTTTTTTAAATTTCATATGAGAACCGATTTTGATTTAGGACAAAATTATAATATATTAATAAGGAACTCAGTATAATGCGTTGAAGTTTTATCACAAACGTTACAAATATATCAGTAAATTAATCGACCAACATGAATAACACGTTACACCTACTATAAAATAACTACCTTTGTATTTTGTAGTACAATTCATATACGAACAAAGTTTCGGACGATGGTTCCAGTGAAACAAGTGGATATGATTCAGTTTCCAGTAGTGCCTCTAGCTCGAACCCGTCACCAGATCCAGGAGAAAAAATTAGGACATACAGTCAGATTAATGCAAATTCCGAATATAGTTTACCAACAGAGATAAAGACAACAATTGAAATATTAACAACCGAAAGGTCAACAAAAAATCATAAAAATATAATCAATCACAAAGAAAAACATCGACAAACGTGCAAAAATAATGCAAACAATAACAGGCTTTACAAAGCACTTACTGTGTCAAATGTCATCGTTGATTCTGATGACAAAATTGCTAAAGATAAAGTAATCAATAATTGTAAGAAAGAGAAGATTGAAGCTAATTCTTTTAGTGATGATTCTTATAGGAAAGTCACTGATATAAACACTAATTCAGATATCTACTTCTTAGATAAAGAAAGTGCTATTGTGTGCAATGTATCCAAAAATACTGACTTTATTGATAACGGAGACTTTATGGGTATTGCAGATACAGACTATAAGTCAGACAAAACGGCATCGACAGTGTCAAAAGAGGAAATCAAAGCTGGTTATTGTCGATACAATATTCACGAAATCGATTCGGACTCGAATCAAAGCGATGTCGATTATCAGGACTCGATCAGAAACATAGATGAAAGTAGTTAATATTTATAATGTTGTTTGAAAAAAGATTTATCTTTGTGTATGGTCAAACGTTAAATGTTCCATATAGACACACTTGATGTTTATAGTGATGAGTTGAGATAAGTTATAGCGTTTAACGTCCCAGTCAAGAATATTTCACTTATATCGAGACGTCGCCAGCTATAGGCGAAAGTGCAGAAATTTTGCCTTTGCGTTACGCTGATGGCATAATACAGCAGGGTTTTTTATCGAGCCACGCCTGACATGACACGGGACCTCGTTAATTTTATGTTCCCATCCGAAAGAACAATGACTTTTATTTCTAAATGCCGAGTGTTTGGCGAAAGAACAGTCACTACCCACTTCCAAGTCTTGGGTCAGACCCGGCCGGGGTTTGAACCAACGACCTTCCGCTTACTGAGCGAGCACTCTATCAACTGAGCTACCGCAGTGGCGTTAATAGTGATGAAATCATGAAGAAATTGGTAATTTTAGATCTTGAAGCAAATAAGTAAGATGTTTAGTCGAAAGTGTTTCAAACAAGTGTTTAAATAACTTAACTTGATTTTCAAAATATATCTGAAATTGTTAAGCACATGTTATAAAGCGTCAATCGTGTAGTGTTTGAACATTGCAGACCGGGAAACTGATTTCTTCAGGGAAATCAGAAGGTAAACAAATTATTCACAAATGACCAAACAAAAAAATCAAAGAAATCCCGTGTTAATTAATTAAGTTGATTAATTTAACTTACTTGTACTATCAATTTCCGTCAAACAAAGTAAGTATACTCTTATTTCTAGAAATCAAATATTTTGTTGATATCTTAACTTGAGTCCTTATTTGTCCAAAGTGTTTGTGATAAATATGACGTGTTTACTTTATCGTTGGTCATGGGAAATAATTCACATACTGACTAGATATTGACATAATATGACCTATATATAATGTCAACACGTGACCAAGATTTTTCCAATGATATTGACAGAAACTGGTCAGAGGTAGGATATTGGGATACCCTACGAGGTAACACAAAACTCAGTAGGCAATACTTTGTGCTGTCAAAAAAAACGTACCATCTTGCAAAAATTTTCACCGTCTTAATTTTTTTAATTTATTTAAAACTAAAGTTTGTTCTCTTATGCAAAGCATTCCTTAGCTGGATTTGGATTTGTATAATTTTGGAACTTTCAATTCATTAATTTTTAACTGATTGGCTTATGTTTTTTAGCTATCAAACTTTTTGGCCCCTAGTGTCAGTGATGAGGAATGATTTTCCGAAATTTGCACACACAGCACATCAAATTTGAAGTTATTGTTGTTATGAAGTTACATATATTAACCTCTTTGATATTGGTCTATTCAACTCTAAAAGGCTTATAACCAAATTAAGGACTCTTTGACATTAATATTGATTCATTGCGATTAACGCTAAGATAGGAAATATACGATAAAATGACCGATGGATTTGCATTATACCATCTAACTTAGTGTGGAACAGTTATTTCTATACGATATGTTATACTATCAGTTGACGTTTTCCGATAAAAATAACATTATTCTAATTCTGCGATGTAAACTTTTTTAAAAACATTTCACGCATAAAGTAATTAAATTAACGACAAAGCAAAACCGTTAATACCAAATAGGGACTGAGATGTGGAATGTTTATCGCTTATCAATATAGTACATGCGCAGGGAAAAGAAAAAAGTTTACCTTTTAAATATTATACATGTAAATAGATTACATTTTTTTTAACTTTTACTTAACTTGACCTCCTTCAATTTAGTGTCAAAAATTAGCCAAAATAAAAGCGTTGATCATGAAAAAGACGACTTTTTTTAATTCAGTGTCAACTAGTATCCAGAAAAAGCGTTGATAATTAAAAGGACAACCTGACCTCTTTAAATTCAGTGTCAACCAGTATCCAGCTTTAGAAAAATCAAAGTACTGAAAGTACTGGAAAGAGGTTAGCCTGGTAGCTCGGAAATTAGGATAAAATTTTGATTATCTAACTTTTCAACAGAAAGTCCCTGGAAAAATTCGATTTCTCAAAAAATTAAAGAAAACTGAAGTTTCCAAAAAAAATCACAGACTAGTGCTGTTAGAAAAATTAAACAAATGACAGAGGAACCAACACTTCAGAGGTAAGGCACTCTGATTTGAAAGCTGGCACTTCAGACCACTAGGCCAACACCAACTGAATACAGGCTTGATGGTGCAGAGGCAGCAAATCTTCCAAAGCAGGGTGGGGTGGAGTGTAGGTTGGGGTGTTGGTTCAATCCCTGGTCAGGTCAAACATAAGACTTAAATTTTAGGAGAGATTACTGACTGTTGACACATTGTCATACTGTGAATAAGGGTTGGGTACTTGTCTGAAGCAGACTGACTCTAGGAGCTAGCATGTGGAAATTGCCGAGTATGGCAAACAGTAAAACACACTTCCACATCCTGCACATGCACAAACTTCTTCTTTAATTTATCCTAAGAAATTAAGAAACTTACTCTTGTCTTACTTACTGGCTGAAAAATTGCTACTGCAACATAAAACAGCATTACGACCAACAGACCTCTCATTTAATGCTTTAGAGTATTTGTTTGAACCCAATTTCTTCAATGAAGGCATAAAACTTGTTGAATAGAGACAAATTACATAACATGCCACTCATGAAAGAAATAATTAAAAAAACGTTTTCATGAAATAAATCTGTAGATTAGTACATACCATGGTGGAATTGTTACAATTACGTGTAGTTGTTCCTGATCAATTTGAAATAGAAATTATGCCTTTCATTGGTTGTTTTCAAACCATGTAGGACAGGTAAAATGTTTTTTAGAAGCAAGTCTTAAAGTTAATTACCTAAATAAGTTGATATCAGTAATTTGAGTAGGTTGTAAAAAGGAGAAAATGATGCAGTCTGTTGTATAAGTAGCCAATATTCATTGGTTTTCTGATATTATATGCCAACTTTGGTTCTATATAGTGTATACTGGAGTGGAGTGGAGGGGGCAAATGGTCTTTTTGAACCAGTCAAGATACCGATTCTTTCACATGAATATCAAGGTAGTCAGTCTTAAGCTGATGGAATAAGCTGGCGTGCCTGTAGATAGACAAAGACTTTCGACAAGCAAGTGAAAAACTTTCTTATCTTAGGTTCTGTCACTGTGGGATTCAAACCTACTCAGCAAGATGTACTTTGATCTGTAACCATGTGATTTAATTTCATCTAATGGGGCTTTACATCGAAGTCAAGAATATTTCGCTTATATCAAGACACCACCAGCTGCAGGTGAAGTGGCAGAAATATTTACCTTTGCAGTGTGCTTAGGGCTGTGTGTAGGGAGGGTTTTTTAGTGTGTCATGTATGTCTTGACATTGGACACTAATTTTTAAGGTCTACTCTGAAGGACCCTGTGATTTTCATTTCTAAATGGCAAGGACTTGGCAAAAGAATTATAGTAACTATCAGTTTTCTAGTCTTGCTCAGCCCCAGTTTGGGTTACAAATTGAGGACTCTACCAACTGAGCAACCATAATGATGTAAGCATGTGACCTAGACCACTTGCCCACCAAGGCCCTTATGTTAGGGTACTTTAATAACATGAAAAGAAATTTCTGGAGAAAATTTTCATTAACAACGACATGAAAAAAAATATTGCCAATAAAAACAAGTTCCAGTCCATGTTAATTTTTTTGATTTATTATCTTAATTTTTATACTGTTACAAAAGGACGTATATTCATTAAGGACATATGGCCATTTGATATAAAAGAATCCATCTAAAATTTAAGTTAAACAGACTACAATATGTCGGAAAAGATATCACTTGTGTACACAGTTTGTCTTTTAGAAGGATTTCCTTTCCAATATACAAAATAACCTTGCTTTGATAATAATGGGCATTTTCTGTTATCGATGCATTTTATTGTCAATTTGACTCTTGTCAATAGATGGATATTCTGTAACCGATTTCAAGAATTGTATCTTGTCTAGTTCAAAGGTGTCCAGTTTTACAAATCAGGGTGCATTCTGGTTTATGGTATCTTGTTCAGATCTACTGCAATGTTCGACTAATTTTTCAAATAAATCCTCAACAGCCTTAGCAGCATGATGTTTTTCTTTATTTGCTTGTTGCTCCTTCAGTCTGTTATTTCTGAAAAGAAAAAAAAAACAAATACATAAACTTTTCAAATAAAAACAATTTTTTTAAATGAGTTTGAAAAATGAATTGTATTTAACATTCCTGAGAAAATATTGAAATACACATTTACTTGAAAAAAATTATATCGAGACCTTTGAGTATAACTTGACGAAGCAAAAATAGGTTAAAAACATTATTAATGAAAAAAAATCATTTAATCTTTGTGTTACTGTTATAAAGTTGTTGTGCAATATATTTTACTTACAATGAGAAGTCTCAAACTAAAGTATAATCAGAAATATTTAACAGTCAGTTATGTCTGTAAACATTAAACTTCTGAAAAGGATTTTTATTTTTTTTATTTTCTTGATGAAATGTATTTACAATCACTCGACCGAATATGCATTGTATACTTAATCTTTCCATATAAATTTTTGATTATTCAGCACTAATGAGAAATTTTGCAATGATGGCAAATTGACTAAGTCTTTTAACTCCACATTTTTTCCATGTAAAGCATAAGTGTATGTCGTGAACTTTTTTATTCATGTAACCTGTTTACTATGCATAGAAAAGCAAATCAGCAATATGACCTGTGACTGTCTTAGATTAAGGCCAGAGCTAATAATGTTCTGTTTCATTGTTATTCTACCATAATGCTTCCTGTACAGTGGTTGTGTGTATTTAATCAAAAAACCTTCAAGATTTAAATCATTAGAAAATGAATGTACATGATATATTTTGTACATGTATATAAAAACTCTTTTACCTAATTTCATTGCCCAGTCACTCTCAAGTTATTGTCAACATATAAAAGTGAAAATATGTATATGTACATTTTTGGAAAGGCCGTAGCAGAGTAGAAAAACATTTCACTGGGATTATACTTTTAAATAGAAACTTAATGCTATATGCTGATATCTTGGTATGATGTATATTCATTCTGTAATTCAAATTCATTTTTCCTACGAAATTTTCACTCTATTTTCCATATTAGATTTGGTACAAACCTAACCTTGTACTTTACACTTAGTTATTGCAGTTCTACCTAGGCAATAAATTTTAAAAAAAAGTAGCATGTTTCTGTTCACTTCTAAAAGTTGCCATCTTTTTCAGACCTCAACTTCAAGTCGGCCATCGTCAGTATTCAAAATTTATTCTACATAAGAATGAAGGTGGAATCAGCACTGTACATCCAAGTAGTTGTTACAAATTATTGTAAATACCTGTCAAAGGTTTATTAGCCTTTTTCGCTTTCTTCTTTGACTTTCTTGGTGTTGAGCTGTTTTACTTTAAAAGTAGAGCCCAGTCTGGATTTGATCAGTTATATAGTTGAGATGGTTTACCTGAATAATAATAATAATAATAATAATAATAATAATAATTTCTTTTATTGGTAAACTGACATTACAGTTTACACACAGAGTATATAATTACAGTACATCATTTTGTCATTTACCTAAATTACCAGTAAGTGGTCTCAGTGGCCTAGTGGTCAAAAGTGCACGCTTACAGATCACAGTGCTGTTCACCGCCTGGGGTTGCATCCCACTCGAGACGGATACCTGGTGCCTCTTGCAGTATGATCAAAGTATGCTTGAAAAGACTTCCTGCATCCTGCCTTAAACATTATCTTTTATAAAAACATTACACCTTTTTTTAACGGTACCCACTGTAATGAATTTATAAAATTCTGACAAAAGATGTAATTTTTTCTGTCACTTATTAACTGAAGACAGTAATCAGAACACACAGATCTGTACTCTAAGAAATACCTTTATTAAGTCAATGCATTTGTATAATAGCACAACACTTGGTGCATTGCAGTACAAACAATACATATTTACAAACAGTAACACAAAATATGTGCAATTTGATCACCAAAAAATCCTCATCTCATTAAAAGGTACACTTTTGAAATCTCAAAAAATCAGATATCCATAATTCAGTAGGACAGTACTTTGTACTGTCAGAAAATGTACCATTTTCAGCCATCTTAAATTTTTAAATTTATTTAAAACTAAGGTTTGTTCCCTCATGCAAAGCAATTCCTTAGCTGGATTTGGATTTATATAATTTTGGAAGTTTAGATTCATTTATTTTCAACTGTTTGGCTTATGTATTTTATCTATCAAACTTCGAACTTTGTGTCACTGATGAGGAATATATGCATATCTGAATTGTGCACATCTGGCACATCAGAATTTAACTGGTACTTCTGCTATATATCTGTGTTATTCCGAAAAAGGAGCGATCTTTCAATAATTTTGGGGCGAATTTTCAGGACGCAATTTTGACAGTGGGGGCTTTTTAGAACGGGGGCGATTTTGACATGTGGGCGATTTTTTTTTTTTTTTTTTGAAAAGTGGGGCGAATTTGACGGGGCCGATTTGACCTGATACCGTATTTATCTATGTTGAATAGCAAAAACGCACCTTATTCTTCCAATATAATAATGAAATGATTTCGGCCGCACATGAAACAGCTGGACCTATTACTAACACAGTCAGTGCTTGATTCACCATCTTCATGCTTCGAAAACACGGTCGGTGATGAGTGACATCCTTGAAATCTTTGGATTTGATTTCATAAAAACCACTCTCCTTGCAGCCGTAAAGATATACGATCTTTACCCCACGGACGATTGTTTGAAATAGCGTAACATCGATCATCTATCTGCATTCTGAAACAGAACAAATTGTTCTCCTGTGAATGAAAAGACAACATCCGCCATGTTGTATATCACTGACATGAGAAGTGTTGCTATGAGTAGGTGTGGCATAGTAGATCTCTCCAAACAGCATCTAGAATCTTCTGTCAAAGGTCTAAGGTTACCGCTAGGAGTCGCTTTGACCTATCACTTCCTAATAGAAACGATGCCTATAAGCGTTTAGCGTATACGCTAACCGCTTAAAAATGAGGTATTGATCATGAAAAAGACTGGTTCAAAAAAAGAATATAAATAAAAACCCATTAACCTAATAAAAAGACGAGTGCTAAATAAGGGGACAGAGATTAGGAATTTATAAAATGTTGATCTGACTGATGAAAACCAAGACATGGAAGTCGGAACAGAGGTTAGCACTTAATAATATATAAAAAGACCAGTATCAGGACATAGAGAAAATCAAAGTACTGAAAATACTGGAAAGCGGTTAGCCTGGTAGCTCTGAAAGTTGAGATAATTTTTTGATTATCCCACTTTCAAAAAAGTACCTGGCGGTATTCAATTTCTCAAAAAAATGTACAGCCTTTGGATGAGGTTTTGGTTGACCCTTAGCTTTTTGTAAATATGTACGTTACATTTGTAACAAAATGTATGATGTTGTAATCAGTTTTAGATCAGAACCCATTTGACTAGACTGTTAACTGTGATTGTGGTAGTATGTAAATCACCATTACCCCATTCCTCAGTTTTATTTCAAAATAAGGGATCAAATAGATGCATCTGAAAGAAAATGACCAGTGAAAGTGTTTTGATACAAAATAAAATCCACTTTAAGACATTTTGTAAGCTGCAATAAACAAAATGAATATTTATTGAAAGTAACAAAATATCTCTCAACAAAAAATCTTATTCAGTAATTATGAAGTAATGTCTTATATCTAAACTAAGCACCTAAATACAGGAAGACCAACATCTTATTTCTTATCACTCATGATCTTTGATCTGGTTTAATTACAGAGAGCACTGTAAAAACATCAAAAAGTTATCTTCCATGTCAAAATCTTTAAACTTAGTCATGATATAGCATTTTTAAGCTCAGGTAATCAAAATGCCATGACCTTGACATTTGGATTTTGCTTCCATCAGACAAAAATGTCTCAATACATCAAAAAGTAATGCCTGCATTGCAATTTTCCAAATAAAAAAAACATCAAAAGGTTATCTTCCATGTCAAAATCTTTAAACTTAGTCATGATATACCATTTTAAAGCTCAGGTAATCAAAATGACACGACCTTGACATTTGGATTTTGCTTCCATCAGACAAAAATGTC
Organism: Tegillarca granosa; assembly: GCA_029721355.1. Classification (NCBI taxonomy): domain Eukaryota; kingdom Metazoa; phylum Mollusca; class Bivalvia; order Arcoida; family Arcidae; genus Tegillarca; species Tegillarca granosa. The sequence continues at coordinate 13,963,880 of CM056598.1, read as the reverse complement.
TCAATACATCAAAAAGTAATGCCTGCATTGCAATTTTCCAAAAAAAAACAAAAAACAAAAGGTCAATCATAAGAATTAAACTTAAGGAGAGAGCACCGATGGTTGACACACTGACATCATGTGAATAAGAGTTGGGTGCTTGTATAAAGCAGACTGACTCTTTGAGCTAGCATGTGAATATCACTGAGTATGGCAAACAATAAAACATGCTTGCACATCTCACATACACAAACTTGTTCTTTAATTTATCCTAAAAAATTAATTAACTTCCTCTTGTCATGACTGGCTGGAAAATTGCTAATGTAAGATTAAACAGCAATAAAACCAACAAACCTCTCATTTAAGGCATTAGATTATTTGTATGAACTCAATTTCTTCAGTGAAGGCATAAAACTTGCTGAATAGAGCCAAATTACGTAACATGCCACTCAAAAAAGGAACAATTTGGAAAAATGTTTATATGAAATAAATCTGTAGATGAGTTCATACAATGTAACACCATAGTGAAATTGTTACTATTAGTTGTTCCTGCATTTGTAATAAAAATTATGACTTTCATTGGTTGTTATCAAACTAAAATAAAATACAATGTATTCTGAAAGTTAATCTAAACAAGTTGATATCAGTAATTTGAAAAACTAATGCTGCATGTTTGTCTCTATAATTATTCATCCTAGTTTGTGAAAAAGGTGATAATGATGCAGTCTGTTGTATAAGTAGCCAATATTCATTAGTTTTCTGATATTATATGCCTACTCTGGTCCTATTCAGGGTATACTGGAGTGGAGTGGAGTGGAGAGACAAATGGTGTTTTAAACCCCGTCAAGATACTGATTCTTTCACATAATTAGCAAGGTAGTCTGTCCTAAGCTGATGGAGTAAATTGGAGTGCCTGGAGATAGGCAAAGGCTTTCAACAAGCAATTGTAAAACTTTCTCATCCTAGGTTCTGTCATTGTGGGATTCAAACCTACTCAGTAAGATGTACTTTGATCTGTGAGCATGTGATTCAATTTCATCTAATGAGGTTTAACGTCCCAATCAAGAATATTTCACTTATATCAAGACCTCACCAACTGTAGATAAAGTGACAGAAATGTTTACCTTTGAAGTGTGGTTAGGGCAATGTGCAGGGAGGGTTCTGTAGGGTGTCATGCCTGTCATGACACTGGACTTCAGTTTTTAAGGTCTACTCTGAAGAACCTCATGACTTTCATTACTAAATGCAGAGTGCTTGGCAAAAAAAGGTCACTACCAGTTTTCAAGTATTGGTCAGACCCAGTCTGACTTTGAACCCCGAACCTCCCTAATACAAAGCGAGCACTCTACCAACTGAACACACATAATGATGTAGGCATGTGACTTAGACCACTTGTCCACCAAGGCCCCAATGTTAGTATACTTTTATAATATGAAAAGAAATTTCTGGAGAAAATTTTATTTACAGCAACATAAAAAACAAAAGGACCATGAAGGCCTTGGACACTCACCTGAAATGATGTACAATCAGCTTGATTTTAGTAAATTGGACCTTTTCTATAATTTGACCTAGTGACCTACTTATTGACCCAACATGACCCTTAAACATCCTTAAGCTAGCTTTTGTCAAGAGGATCATTCTGAGAAAGCTGATAAGATTTGGATAAAATTATGGTCCCAGGAGTGTTAAAAAGGTTTTTCTATTATTTCTCTAAGTGACCTACTTATTGACCCAAAATGATCCTTAAACAAACTTAAGCTAGTATTTGTCAAGAGCATCATCCTGAGCAAGGTTGATGAAGATTAGGCTGAAATTTGGGCCTCAGAAGTGTTAACAAGGTTTTTCTATAAATTGACCTAGAAACCTTTTCATTGAACCAGTATGGCCAATATATGAAACTGAGCTAGCGCTAGTCAAGAAGATCATTCTGAGCAAGTTTGATAAAGATTGGACTAAATTTGTGGCCTCTGGAGTGTTAACAAGCAAAAGTTGACGCATGACACACAAAGGATAACACGACGGACATTGACCCATCACAATAGCTCACTTGAGCACTACCGGTGTGTGCTCAGTGATCTAAAAATGTTGCTAATAGAAACAAGTTCCAATTCATGTTAATGTTTTTGGTTTATCATCTTAATCTTTATATTGTTACAAAAGGAAATACATGTATATTTATTAAGGGCATATGGTCATTGGATATAAAATAATATTTAAAAGTAAAGTTTAACAGACCACAATATGTCTGGAAAGGTATCACTTGTGTATTAAGAAAAAGCACAATTTGTCTTTTAGCACAATTTACTTTCAAAAAACCTTGCTTTGATAATCATGGGCATTCTCAGTTATCAATCCATTTCATTGTCAATTTGACTCTTGTCAATAGATGGTTATTGTGTTTTCAAGTGTTGTATCTTGTCTGGTTCAAAAGTGTCCATTTTTACAAATAAGGATGCATTCTGGTTTATGGTATCATGTTCAGATCTACTGTGATTTTTCAAATAAATCCTGAACGGCCTTAGACGCATGATGTCTGTCTTTATTTGCTTGTTGCTCCTTCAGTCTGTTATTTCTGAAAATAGAAAAAAAAACAAACAAAAACTTTTTTAAATAATAACAACTTTTTTAAAAAATGAGTTAAAAAATAAATCATACTTAACATTCCTGAGAATATACTGAATATCACATTTGAAAAAGGATCTCGAGACCTTTGAGTATAACTCAATGAAAAAAGGAAACAAATTTAAAATATTGAAATACACATTTACTTGGAAAGGATCTCGAGACCTTTGAATATAACTCAATGAAAAAAGGAAACAAATTTAAAATATTGAAATACACATTTACTTGCAAAGGATCTCGAGACCTTTGAGTATAACTCAATGAAAAAAGAAACAAATTTAAAATATTGAAATGCACATTTACTTGAAAAGGGATCTCGAGACCTTTGAGTATAACTCGATGAAGCAAAAACAAATTTTAAAAATTTAAACACACATTTACTTGAAAAAGGATTTTGAGACCTTTGGGTATAACTGGATGAAGCAAAAACAAATTGCCAGGTGGTCAATCTTAGTGTTACTGCTATAAAGTTGTGCAAGAGGCAATATATTTTATTTAAATTGAGATTTCTCAAGCTAAAGTATAATCAGACATGTTTTACACACAGTTCATCTGTCTGCAAAAATAAAACTTCTGAAAGTTTTTTAATTTTCTTGATAAAATGTATTTTCAACCTCACAGTCCAATGTAAATTGTACACTTAAGCTTTCTATAATATATTTTGTGATTATCCAGCTTTACTGAGAAATTTTGCAATTTGCAATGATGTGAAATTGACTAAGTCTATTAACTCCACATTTTTTCCATGTAAAGCATAAGTGTATGTCATGACCTTTTTATTTCATAAAACCTGTTTACTATGCATAGAAAGGCAATTCAAAATATGACCTGTGACTGTCCTAGATTAAGGCCAGAACTACTAATGTTCTGTTTCATTGCTGTTCTACCATAAGCCATGGTATGTTTACAAACTTTATCCACATAAGAACGATGGGATGAGCACTCTACATCCCAGTAGTTGTTACAAATTATTAATACCTGTCAAAATCTTTGTTAGACTTTTTCATTTCTTCTGTGACTTTCTCGCTGTTATTTGTTTATTTTACTAGTATGAGCCCAGTCTGGATTTGATCAGTCGTACAGTTAAGATGGTTTACCTGAATGATAATAATAATACCAATAATAATAACAATAATAAAAATAATAATTATAATAAATTCTTTTCCTGGTAAACTGACATTAGAGTTTACACAAAGAACAAACAGGGGTCACGCTGACTTCAATTTTTTTTTCTCCAAAATTTTCGCCAGAATTATTTTTTTTTTCGCCAAATACAAATTTGTATTTGTAATCAAGTTACAAATATCAATTACAGGTAAGGGGCCCCAGTGGCCAAGTGTTCTAAAGCACACACTTACGGATCACAGTGCCTCAGACAGATCCTAGTGTGGAAAGTTTGTCAGTACACTTGACAAAGGTCGGTGGTTTTCTTTGTGCACTCCGGTTTCCTCCACCATCCCAGAACTGACAGACCATTTCGAAATAAGTTAAAGAATTTGACTGAGCGTAAAACACCATTACTATACTCTCTCTCTCCCTTTCTCTCAATTATAGGAAACACGTAGAACAGTGAAACTGCCAACAGTTTTCAGATAAATGGTAGAGTTGCTAACTCCAGTCGTATGGGGCGAATAAAAACGTGCATTTTAGAACTAGAGATACTTAGTAATTTCCACAGAAGTTTTCAAAATCGGTACTGTCATTATAGGCGTTTTCACTTAATTTTGGCAGTGCTGAATGCAGGAAAACAGAAAACAATATACAAATATATTCCAGTACAGTATTTCAGTTAATTAATAACATACTACCGGTGATGAAATGATCTGCCATCGGATCGTGTTTTAGAATCCAGTGATGTGTCATTTCTGCGATTGATGTCGACAAGCCAACCACAAAATTCTTCTTTCTTCGTTTAACTATTTTGTATCTTCCCTGTCTGATTATATAACTTTTGAAATTTTAAACCTCAAGTTAGATTACAACAACTTACTTATTAATGTCGGAGTTCTCAATGAAAACAGTGGATGCTGCTGTGTTATAATCCATATTACACGGGAAGCATGCACACTGTCACTGGGGTCTGTTAGGTCATCGTTGAGACACTAAGTAAACATAAAGTTACGTTAACACTTCATTCATATGCGTTTTGTGAATGAAACTACACGCCATGGCATAAGGCATGACGGGAGTAGGCGTGGCATAGTAGATATCTCCCCAAACAGCATGTAGGAATCTTCGGTCAAAGGTCTAAAGTTACCGTTAGGAGTCGCTTTGACCTATCACTTCCTGCAAGACACGATGCCAATAAGCGGTTAGCGTATACGCTAACCGCTTAAAAATATAAAACTCTCGACTGTAACAAGATCAGCACTGACATGTTTTACGAAAATAGGGAAGCGTAACATAAAACACTCGAACAACCATGTCACTAATACTCCCTGCGTCATAATTAGTCGCTAAGGAAAACGTTACTGAAAATGTTCGAGTGGCACCAATTTATTACCATTCTCACATAGCTTTATTGAATTGTTTTCTTGGCGTGTAAAACATCAACAGACATTTTGTTATATCTGGCATTCAAACATGACTTATAATTAGTATCTGTATGGAAAAGTCGAAAGAATTTTATGCTTCTTATTTTATATTGAAGCAAAGTAAATTTGCATTAATATTTGCAAACTCCAACAAGTTCACCACTCTTTAAACATCGCAAAATAGAATGCACGGTATAAATAATTTCTTATGATATTTGAAGGCAAGATTTATCCTTCATAACAGGAAACTGTTCAATTTTTAATATTAAAAAAAGGTGCATATCAAACAAAAAATGTTATTTTGTTTTTCATATTCATTTATGTATGTGTTACCAGCATGGCATATCAATTTTAATATATAACAAATCATGAAATTTATCCTATTTTTCAATGGTTTATTTTATTAAGCAAACTTTTTAAAAAAAAATAAATAAAAAGATTTAAAATATAAATAAATAAATAAAAATCATATATATATATATATGTATATATATAAACTATCATATAACAGTCGTATGTTCTGAATCTTGCACTTAGTGATGACTCAAGATTTTTCAAAAGATTTGCTCATGATGTGTAAAATTATAATTCTTAAAATAAACAAAATGACCTACATTTTGTACATGACCTACATGTATTTTATTTCTTCTTCATTAATATTAATATATTAAGATTATCAACGATTTATGAAAACTTTTATGTAAGATATGATTTTTAATATTAATTTCTAATTTGCCCATCTGTTTATTCGTGTAATGTATGTACTCTTGATAAACGGGGTGGGGCTAAAGCCCGCTGACGGATCACATCGACCCTCCGGCCTGGGTTCGAATTCTATCGGACAGATCCTAGCGTTCCAAGCAGTCCGGTCCCAGAACTGACCACCTCGATATATGTAAAAGAATCTTAACTTAGGTGTAATAGCGTAAAACACCATTTATCCAATAGAAATCCAATCTTATAAATAATTAAATAATCATCGGGGCCTGATATAATTGTAACAGGAGGGAGAAAAAATGCAGGGTAGGACCGGAGATCGAACCCGGGACCTCCCGCACAATAAGCGAGTGCTCTACCAACTGAGCTACCCAAACCACTACATTTCTCCCCTGTTATTCTTGAGTTTCGCATGATCCTATGGGGAATCTCACCCCAAATTCCCTCGGATGGACTTTATATGGCCGCATGTATTCAATCCACCACTTCCGAGGGCCACACAGGCTACCAAACTGTAGCAGGAGAGAGAAAAAATGCAGGGATGAACCGGGGATCGAACCTGGGACCTCCCACACTTTAGGCAAGTGCTCTACCAACTGAGCTACCCAGACCACTACATAATATTATACCAGGCCCAAAAATTTCAAACTTATTTCTTTACCTAGATATCTCTTGAATTAAACTTAGTAGAATTCTGTAATATTTTTATGAATCAAAATTTTTTCGACCGAACTAAACTGCAGGTGTTATAAGCTAGTTAGATGTTGACATTGTATGGGTATGTTGCGATATATTATAATATCATTTACAAAAATATGATTCATTGTCATATGTTTGGAGTTATGTTATGACGTAATAATATTCACATGACTGAAGGTTTAGCAATTTGTGAAGACTCTTTGTATTTGGTCACGTCGTCTGCAGAATGTCAAATTGCTTATATCTTAAGGACATCCTCTGAACGCTAAGAAACAAGAAACAAAAACCTAAAAAAAACTTCTACCCTCGTGATTTTTAGTAATTTTTCAAAAAAAAAAAATAGGGTATCCATTTGACTGATTTCTCCTTTGGGTATTTAAATTAAATTGAAGAGTATGAATGCACTTTAATCTTTAACATTAACGGAAAACCTCGTGTTGTAAAGACGAAATAATTATCTTTACTGCAACTTATCCAACTTCAGGTAAAATATAATAAACAAAAATATCAAAATCTCAAAATTATCAAAACAATTAACAAATCTAGGTTTGATAAAAAAAAAAGAAAATTGCAAAAACATTTAATAACATTGGGTAAAAAAATGTCAAAGCACTACAAATGTTTGATTTATTTGCATTTACCTTCAGATCTTAGGTTTTATTATAATCATTATTATTATTATTATTATTATTATTATTATTATTATTATTATTATTATTATTATCTTCTTCTTAAATCAGATTTTTCTTAACTTATATTTGGCAATTTTAAATTCTAAATAAAATTGTTAGTTTTCAAGATGTAAAAATTATGTAAGGTATTATTTTGAAGATCTTTTAAGCTTGTTGCATTTTTATCTTAATTTATAAAAACTTCACATTTAAAACAACCAAAAATATTGCCAAAATTTATCGGATCAAAGTTAAAAATCTAAGTTAAGAAATGATTGTGAAACTGTAGCCTGTATTTAAAAGATTTATTTCGTTATTTATAACAGCATAGTTAAATTTAACCTTTTTCGGTTTATTGAACTTATACATGCAGACTGTGTTAAAATGCAGTTTTTCAATACAACAACTCATTCCAAAATTAAAATATTTTGAGTTGTTTTTAGTTCATTAATATTAGTATTTTGAAACTTATACACTTTTAAGAAATTGTACACGACGCATGTATAACTCTTCACAACTGATTATATTTTTATTAAAGTTTTTTTTTTCGAATTTGTCATTTTATATTAGCATATTCGTGAAAAGCTTTTCGCACATAACTAACGTGACATGTCTATAATCTCAAATCCCGGATTAACAATTTATCGAAATCTGAAAATGTTAACTATGGCTTAGCTCTTAGTTATGATATTTTTATCACTGTCTTGTAATTGATTTTTTGATATGTCTATTTGTCTGCTACGGCAATTTTTATAATTTGCAGAAGAAGTAGAGGTGGTGGTGGTGGCGCGGTTGTCGTTGTTGTTGTTGTTAAAAATCAAACTATTATTCATGTACATTTATAAGCCTATTTATTTAGGATTTTGCATATCAAATGATTAAAATACTGAATCATTGCACTTGTACCGTTTTGAAACATAAAAAAGCATGTACATGCATCTACATTGAACTCATTTACGAAGCAAAGGACATCAAATTTTTAAAAATATTAACAAAAAATACATATCTGCATGTGTGAAAATTTTTTTTAAAAAACAAACAAATATGTAGCAAACCTACAACAAACTCCATCATGTTGATCTAAAACATAATCCAATGGTTGTTATAGCCGCGTGCTTCAATTTTTTTTTTTGCCAGAAACACTGTACAGTACTAGAGTAGCGCTATGTAGCTTAAAAATGACGTTAACTTGCTAAAATGCGTATGTCAGTAGAACGTCGGATCGAGCTCTACTGTACTAAAAATCGTAACATGTTCTCTTTAAATGAAAATATTAGATATTAATTCTGGTGTCACTAGTTTATCTTACTCTAGCAACATAAGAATTATGGCCTAATAATCTGTATATAATCTGTGCACGGATAACTGATAAAAGCGCCACTTTCGGATCAAGTCAACCTTAAACAGGGAGAGATTAGTTAAATACCTTTCTTGCAAATAAGATTTTAAAAATATAAAAATGGCTGCTGTAGAACTAGTTACATGACAGGAGAAAGACTTTATATACTAGAATATTTACATATATATATATATATATATATATATATATATATATATATATATATATATATTCGTTTAATTGTTAAATGACCTGAGACGAGGAGCAGACGTCGAGCAGACTATATAAAAGGACGTTATTCCCTATTAGTCAATCAATACCCTCCCTTAGAATGACACAATTGTTATAAAATATATTTTAGAAGGTTCAGCATATATAGCATTTGTGTGCATAACTGATTTCAATGTTTGATAGTCTTACTGTCTAAACTAGCTAGTTTTTCATCATTAAACTTTAAAACAGTAAATAATACGATTGATAACTAGTTAGAACGCTGGGAAAAACAGTGAAAAAAGGTTTGATATCGGGCCTAAAATAATGGTTCGTTGCACATGAATATGGCCATGCCAATTTACGTTTTAAATTTTTCGTTGTCGGGAACCGTTATATAGGTTGTTAAGATAAAATGTTTTTAAAACCAAACTATCATTGACTCTAAATTCTGTTATCTTTGCCATAAACATACATTATATAATCGCCAAAATCATATTACATTATGTGTAAATTCTACGGAAAATTTAATTTTTTAATTTAAACATTTTCCATGTGAACTCGTAAAATGGTTAAATGGTTGAAGTGGTTAAAAATAAAATTAATTGAATTAATTTTTTTTTCTTCAAAAAGTCAATAACCCTTCTTGAGTCGCCCCCGCCCCTTCCGTTGCATTGTTTGTTTACTTAACTAAGATCCTGTTATCACTGGAGCGTGACAATGAAAGGTCTTCTCCTCAGATTAAGCTGTTATTTTTTTGTCATAACGGCATGTGATATCACTGCTTACTGCCATGCAAATAAGGTCAAACTGACCGAGATTGATTGATTAATACTTAAATGGGAAAATTACGTTTTTAGAAAAAGGTAAGAAGTTACTCAAATTTTTTATTATTTTTTGAATTGAATCATTAAACTATTTTCTGACTTTAGGAAACTTTTATATGATATTACACACATATATTTTGTATGACATTTTAAATACATATATAGGTAACATTATGATATACTAGTATTAGGTGCATTTTCCTAGATGTAAAAATTTGCACACTGTAAATTGTGTCAAATATATCCAACACAAATCTATTTACAATTATAATGTTCTCAAGCCGTAGATTTAATTTCCCGTTAGCAGGTGCCCGTTTTCTGTTACAACAGTTATTTTGTGTCCAATGTCTTTATTAATGTCTCGCAAATTGACAGAACACAACTAACAAACATGTTTTATATTGTTAGTCACAGAAAGTTGTCCGACTTTTCTGTTATCATTTCGTGACAGTATGGTAAATCGCTACAAAAACACTTATTGACATAAGCTGTAAATGAAGAATTCAAGAATATTGTCTTATGTTTTTATTCAAAATATTAACATTTTAAGGTAACTAAGTGTGAGAATCTAGAATAAAGAGGACAAATAGCCCATAAGTAGTTTAATTCAATGAGATGCCGTTAGGGCGTATCCGTCAGAATAGAAGGTGTCTTCACATTTATCCAACATTGGATACTGTGGTATAGGAAAAGGTAAATTTTATGTTGAATTAATGACTTCAAAAGAAAATGGAAACAAAAGGTGGGCTTGGATACCGTGAACAGGGAAATTCATACCTTCACCTTTTAAAAGATTAAATATACCAGGTAAAATGAAAAGAAGTTTTATTTTCAAAGATTTTCATTGCAGCTGATTTATATAATTCCAATTAAAAATAAAAAATAAAACAATATGATGGTGGAAAATGTAACAAAAAATGAACTGGGCATACAATGCTAAGAATTTGTTATCAGATTTAGATATGACCAGAAGTCCGTAATTCATGGACTTCTGATATGACTGATCTCTGGTTAAACCAGAATCATATATATGTTAATTTTAATATTTTAAAACAAATATTAGAATATCAGTTCTTTCAAAGATGGCAAACGATATTGAACAGTTACTCAAAAATGAAAACTTATTTATTGCTAAAAGAATAACATATGGTACATTTTGTAACATGAAAATTGTCGAAAACGAATACCATTTTTTTGTTAGTTTGTCCTGCTTATTCATACCTTAGACGTAGTTTTTCACCCAAACATTTTTTGTCATTGGCCAAATATCCATAAATTCAAACATATTATGACTTGTTCCAGTCACTATTTAAATAATAAATTATCAAAATTTATGTATTTTGCATTTAAACATAGAGAAAAACTATTGATTTAAAATGTATGTTTTCTACTTTATAACACAACTTCATATTTAGATGTATCTTGTGTGCTATACATTTGTATTCGATTGTGATCAATGATAGCTATAAAGATATTGATTGATATTAAGTATTTATTCTTAAACCAGTAACATTATTTTTAAAACCAATATCAAATATTTTTAAAAATTCAAATGACATTAAGCAATATAATGTTACAGTAACTGCATCACATTTTAAATAATAATATCAATTAGCACTATCACATAAATAAAAAGTACCACTTGCAAAAAAAAAACAAAACTGAACTTATTTATCAGATTTGAAAATAAATCTCTTTAACAAATTTTAATTAGGTGCTACCGCACAATCCTTCCATTCTACTCATTAATCATTAAAAAATGACATAGTGTTGTAAATTCTTAGCGAATTCTGAGTGTCAAAAAGAAAGAGAAGAAAAAGAAAAGAAAAAATAAATAAAAATAAAAAAAAAAATTTTTTAATTATAAAAATTGACATATTTATTTCTTATAGTAGTTTTTTTTTTTTTAATTTTTGGTTAAAAGTTTAATATTTTTTTATTAAATGTAACATTTTTGAATTTTATTAAGGTAGGAAATAAAAAAAAATAATTTCAAAAACTCAACATATTTACTTTTTATTTATGGTTTACTTTTTATAATATAGGAACTTTTATTCTGGTAGGGAAAACTAACTGATCACACCACAGGTAAATAATCTTAAAACCAATGGTGCTTAAATCCAATGTTGGATAAGTGTGAATAGTGAATTTTCATATGTTGGATAAACGTGAATGAACCCAATAGAAGTCTTGGGTTGTTGTTTTAACCGAATTTTCCCGGAATTTTTCCGAATTCCGAAGAACAATGAGGAAGCACACTTCGCAATAACAATCCCCACCATTTGACAAAATTTTAAGCTGATCGGATAAGAAACGAAGGAGGAGATGACTCTTTAAATATGCCTTGAGTAGCAACAAGATGTCTGCTGATACGCAGACATGATAACATTGCTGAAAGCGAAGGAAGCTATGGTTAAAGGTACAAAAATGTCAATAAAGATATAACAAAGACTTTGTGAAATCAAAGTACTGAAAGTACTGGAAAGCGGTTAGCCTGGTAGCTCTGAAAGTTGAGATAAATTTTGATTATCCCACTTTCAAAAAAGTACCTGTCGGTATTCAATTTCTCAAAAAAATGTACAGCCTTTTGATGAGGTTTTGGTTGACCCTTAGCTTTTTGTAAATATGTACGTTACATTTGTAACAAAATGTATGATGTTGTAATCAGTTTTAGATCAGAACCCATTTGACTAGACTGTTAACTGTGATTGTGGTAGTATGTAAATCACCATTACCCCATTCCTCAGTTTTATTTCAAAATAAGGGATCAAATAGATGCATCTGAAAGAAAATGACCAGTGAAAGTGTTTTGATACAAAATAAAATCCACTTTAAGACAATTTGTAAGCTGCAATAAACAAAATGAATATTTATTGAAAGTAACAAAATATCTCTCAACAAAAATTATTATTCAGTAATTATGAAGTAATTTCTTATATCTAAACTAAGCACCTAAATACAGGAAGACCAACATCTTATTTCTTATCACTCATGATCTTTGATCTGGTTTAATTACAGAGAGCACTGCAAAAACATCAAAAAGTTATCTTCCATGTCAAAATCTTTAAACTTAGTCATGATATAGCATTTTAAAGCTCAGGTAATCAAAATGCCATGACCTTGACATTTGGATTTTGCTTCCATCAGACAAAAATGTCTCAATACATCAAAAAGTAATGCCTGCATTGCAATTTTCCAAATAAAAAAAACATCAAAAGGTTATCTTCCATGTCAAAATCTTTAAACTCAGTCATGATATACCATTTTAAAGCTCAGGTAATCAAAATGACATGACCTTGACATTTGGTTTTTGCTTCCATCAGACAAAAATGTCTCAATACATCAAAAATAATGCCTGCATTGCAATTTTCCAAAAAAAAAAAAAAAAAAAAAAAAAAAAAAAAATAGAAAAAAAAAAAAAAAAAAAAGGTCAATCATAAGAATTAAACTTAAGGAGAGAGCACCGATGGTTGACACACTGACATCATGTGAACAAGAGTTGGGTGCTTGTTTAAAGCAGACTGACTCTTTGAGCTAGATGTGAAAATCACTGAGTATGGCAAACAATAAAACATGCTTGCACATCTCACATACACAAACTTGTTCTTTAATTTATCCTAAGAAATTAATTAACTTCCTCTTGTCATGACTGGCTGGAAAATTGCTAATGTAAGATTAAACAGCAATAAAACCAACAAACCTCTCATTTAATGCATTAGATTATTTGTATGAACTCAATTTCTTCAGTGAAGGCATAAAACTTGCTGAATAGAGCCAAATTACATAACATGCCACTCAAGAAAGGAACAATTTGGAAAAATGTTTATATGAAATAAATCTGTAGATGAGTTCATACAATGTAACACCATAGTGAAATTGTTACAATTAGTTGTTCCTGCATTTGTAATAAAAATTATGACTTTCATTGGTTGTTATCAAACTAAAATAAAATACAATGTATTCTGAAAGTTAATCTAAACAAGTTGATATCAGTAATTTGAAAAACTAATGCTGCATGTTTGTCTCTATAATTATTCATCCTAGTTTGTGAAAAGGTGATAATGATGCAGTCTGTTGTATAAGTAGCCAATATTCATTAGTTTTCTGATATTATATGCCTACTCTGGTTCTATTCAGGGTACACTGGAGTAGAGTGGAGAGACAAATGGTGTTTTAAACCCCCTCAAGATACTGATTCTTTCACATAATTAGCAAGGTAGTCTGTCCTAAGCTGATGGAGTAAACTGGAGTGCCTGGAGATAGGCAAAGGCTTTCAACAAGCAATTGTAAAACTTTCTCATCCTAGGTTCTGTCACTGTGGGATTCAAACCTACTCAGTAAGATGTACTTTGATCTGTGAGCATGTGATTCAATTTCATCTAATGAGGTTTAACGTCCCAATCAAGAATATTTCACTTATATCGAGACCTCACCAACTGTAGATAAAGTGACAGAAATGTTTACCTTTGCAGTGTGGTTAGGGCAATGCGCAGGGAGGGTTCTGTAGGGTGCCATGCCTGTCATGACACTGGACTTCAGTTTTTAAGGTCTACTCTGAAGAACCTCATGACTTTCATTACTAAATGCAGAGTGTTTGGCAAAAAAAGTCACTACCAGTTTTCAAGTATTGGTCAGACCCAGTCTGACTTTGAACCCCGAACCTCCCTAATACAAAGCGAGCACTCTACCAACTGAGCAAACATAATGATGTAGGCATGTGACTTAGACCACTTGTCCACCAAGGCCCCAATGTTAGGGTACTTGAATAATATGAAAAGTAATTTCTGGAGAAAATTTTATTTACAGCAACATAAAAAACAAAAGGACCATGAAGGCCTTGGACACTCACCTGAAATGATGTACACTCAGCTTGATTTTAGTAAATTTGACCTTTTAATTTGACCTAGTGACCTACTTATTGACCCAACATGACCCTTAAACATCCTTAAGCTAGCTGTTGTCAAGAGGATCATTCTGAGAAAGCTGATAAGATAGGGAAAAAATTTTGGCTTAGGAGTGTTAAAAAGGTTTTTCTATAATTTCTCTAAGTGACCTACTTATTGACCCAACATGATCCTTAAACAAACTTAAGCTAGTTTTTGTCAAGAGCATCATCCTGAGCAAGGTTGATGAAGATTAGGCTGAAATTTGGGCCTGAGAAGTGTTAACAAGGTTTTTCTATAAATTGACCTAGTAACCTTTTTATTGAACCAGTATGGCCAATATATGAAACTGAGCTAGCGCTAGTCAAGAAGATCATTCTGGGCAAGTTTGATAAAGATTGGACTAAATTTGTGGCCTCTGGAGTGTTAACAAGCAAAAGTTGACGCACGACACACAAAGGATAACACGACGGACATTGACCCATCACAATAGCTCACTTGAGCACTACCAGTATGTGCTCAGGTGATCTAAAAATGTTGCTAATAGAAACAAGTTCCAATTCATGTTAATGTTTTTGGTTTATCATCTTCATCTTTATATTGTTACAAAAGGAAATACATGTATATTTATTAAGGGCATATGGTCATTGGATATAAAAGAATATTTAAAAGTAAAGTTTAACAGACCACAATATGTCTGAAAAGATATCACTTGTGTATTAAGAAAAAGCACAATTTGTCTTTTAGCAGAATTTACTTTCAAAAAACCTTGCTTTGATAATCATGGGCATTCTCAATTCTCAGTTATCAATCCATTTCATTGTCAATTTGACTCTCGTCAATAGATGGTTATTGTGTTTTCAAGTGTTGTATCTTGTCTGGTTCAAAGGTGTCCATTTTTACAAATAAGGATGCATTCTGGTTTATGGTATCATGTTCAGATCTACTGTGATTTTTCAAATAAATCCTGAACGGCCTTAGACGCATGATGTCTGTCTTTATTTGCTTGTTGCTCCTTCAGTCTGTTATTTACAGAAATAACCCTGAAAATAGAAAAAAAAAACTTTTTTAAATAATAACAACTTTTTTTAAAAATGAGTTAAAAAATAAATCATACTCAACATTCCTGAGAATATACTGAATATCACATTTGAAAAAGAATCTCGAGACCTTTGAGTATAACTCAATGAAAAAAAGAAACAAATTTTAAATATTGAAATACACATTTACTTGAAAAGGATCTCGAGACCTTTGAGTATAACTCAATGAAAAAAGAAACAAATTTAAAATATTGAAATACACATTAACTTGAAAAAGGATCTCAAGACCTTTGAGTATAACTCGATGAAGCAAAAACAAATTTTAAAGATTTAAATACACATTTACTTGAAAAAGGATCTCGAGACCTTTGGGTATAACTGGATGAAGCAAAAACAAATTGCCAGGTGGTCAATCTTAGTGTTACTGCTATAAAGTTGTGCAAGTGGCAATATATTTTACTTAAATTGAGATTTTCTCAAGCTAAAGTATAATCAGACATGTTTTACACACAGTTCATCTGTCTGTAAAAATAAAACTTCTGAAAAAGTTTTTAATTTTCTTGATAAAATGTATTTACAACCTCACAGTCCAATGTAAATTGTATACTTAAGCTTTCTATAATATAATTTGTGATTATCCAGCTTTACTGAGAAATTTTGCAATTTGCAATGATGTGAAATTGACTAAGTCTATTAACTCCACATTTTTTCCATGTAAAGCATTAGTGTATGTCATGACCTTTTTATTTCATAAAACCTGTTTACTATGCATAGAAAGGCAATTCAAAATATGACCTGTGACTGTCCTAGATTAAGGCCAGAACTAATAATGTGCTGTTCTACCATAAGCCATGGTATGTATACAAACTTTATTCCACATAAGAATGATGGGATGAGCACTCTACATCCCAGTAGTTGTTACAAATTATTAATACCTGTCAAAGTCTTTATTAGACTTTTTCATTTCTTCTGTGACTTTCTCGCTGTTAAGTTGTTTACTTTACTAGTATGAGCCCAGTCTGGATTTGATCAGTCATACAGTTAAGATGGTTTACCTGAATGATAATAATAATACCAATAATAATAACAATAATAAAAATAATAATTATAATAAATTCTTTTCCTGGTAAACTGACATTAGGGTTTACACAAAGAACAAATATCAATTACAGGTAAGGGGCCCCAGTGGCCAAGTGTTCTAAAGCACACACTTACGGAGACAGATCCTAGTGTGGAAAGTTTGTCAAAACACTTGAAAAAGGTCGGTGGTTTTCTTTATGCACTCCGATTTCCTCCACCATCCCAGAAATGACTGACCATTTTGAAATAAGTAAAAGAATTTGACTGAGCGTAAAACACTATTACTATACTCTCTCTCCCGTTCTCTCAATTATAGGAAACACGTAGAACAGTGAAACTGCCAACAGTTTTCAGATTAATGGTAGAGTTGCTAACTCCAGTCGTATGGGGCGAATAAAAACGTGCATTTTAGAACTAGAGATACTTAGTAATTTCCACAGAAGTTGTCAAAATCGGTACTGTCATTATAGGCGTTTTCACTTAATTTTGGCAGTGCTAAATGCAGGAAAACACAAAACAATCCAGTACAGTATATCAGTTAATTAATAAAATACTACCGGTGATGAAATGATCTGCCATCGGATCGTGTTTTAGAATCCAGTGATGTGTCATTTCTGCGATTGATGTCGACAAGCCAACCACAAAATTCTTCTTTCTTCGTTTAACTATTTTGTATCTTCCCTGTCTGATTATATAACTTTTGAAATTTTAAACCTCAAGTTAGATTACAACAACTTACTTATTTATGTCGGAGTTCTCAATGAAAACAGTGGATGCTGCTGTGTAATAATCCATTTTACACGGGAAGCATGCACACTGTCACTGGGGTCTGTTAGGTCATCGTTGAGACACTAAGTAAACATAAAGTTACGTTAACACTTCATTCATATGCGTTTTATAAATGAAACCACACGCCATATTGCCAGTTGAAGGCATAAGGCATGACGGGAGTAGGCGTGGCATAGTAGATATCTCCCCAAACAGCATGTAGGAATCTTCGGTCAAAGGTCTAAGGTTACCGCTAGGAGTCGCTTTGACCTATCACTTCCTGCAAGACACGATGCCAATAAGCGGTTAGCGTATACGCTAACCGCTTAAAAATGACTAAAATGTACAGTTAAGTCCTTTGGTGTAACCATTATGTATGTTCATTTATTTATTTATTTATTTATTTGTTCATTCATTCATTCATTTATTTATAGTACTTTTTTTTAGAAAAACCAAACAGTATTTCCCTATTTTAATATATTTAGAACAAACGTGTCATTTGCTTCGCATGAAAAAAAATTTTTGTCAGCTTTAGTGTTGTTCTCTGCTTTAAATCGACTCTAACATCTCAATAAAGTGAAAATATAAAAATAAATCGTAATTATAATTTTGTTATATATTCCTGAAGAGCGTACCAATCAAAAACGAGAAGCATTGGCGAAATTTACAACAAAGAATATACTTTGAACCTTAAATTTTAATACAAATTTTATCGTTTCAAGACAGTGATGGGCGAAAAAGGTTTTTCTTTTTAAATATTATAAAATGCTTCTGCTGTGTATGATTACGGTGTAATTAAAGAAATGAAATAGAGGAAACACGCCAAGCTTAATATTGACACCAAATGAGTTTGCAATGTGTAGTTGAAAATGGAATTGCCGTGTGATTTTAAAGAAGCTTAAAATAGAAACAGTTATCTATGAATTAAATAAAATTATAAAATATAATTGCATACAAAAGTTCTTCTAGTACACATATGGACATCGTGTTGTCGTCATCTGCGGCACGCAAAACAAGTTATACAAATAGTATAAACTAGGCCATTGGCTGCACTCAAAAAGAACAACCTAGTTTACTTCTCGCGTTTTTAAGCGGATAACCCTATACCTTCTAGAAATTGAAACAGTTTTATCGTATGTGATTTGGCGCCATTTAAGAGCCGAAGTTTAAGTTCGCTAATCCAAAGCATAAGTTATCATGTTTAACATTTGAATAACATTTTCTGGGTCACGTAATTATAGATCCATCAAGAAAATGACAATTTCTTGTAAATGAAGCGAATTTGATGCGTGAAAACTAGGTAATAGTGAGCAACTTATTTTTATTTCGTTTTTGTACTTAAGGCTCATTGAAAAAGTTTATTATGTAGACATTGTCAAAAGAATTTATTAACTCTATAAACGAAATGCACATCAGAGAGATTTCCACACAGACCAGATTGCCCGGATGGGGGAACTGAGTTGCTGTGATTTGCTACATTTCTGTATTATGTCTAACAAACAATATATTTATTTGTTTTCATATTAGAATAAATTAATACTGCTCGACTGAAATAAAAATTTTCCCGTTAAAACAAAAAGTCCGTGTCAAACTATAAAAGAACGGTAATTTATCAGTTTTCATAAGCAATTTGCTTTACACCGTAAGCTATGGTACTGGTTAATAAACATTTCAGACCTTATTTTACCTTCAGCGTTTAGCAATATAAAACAGATAACCGTGTCAAAATTGTTTTTAGAGGTAAACACTTCTGAAATTTGGTTAGCAGCGTTAAAGTTGATTCAAACATTATTATTATAATTATTATTATTATTAATGCTGCTGTTGTTGTTGTAAATATGTCGTCTGCATCTAGTCTTCAACCCCAACTAGTTGTACATTTCACTTAAGTTCTATACATTCAGTGTTAGCGTACCACTGTTTCTTGAATTGTGTCTGTCCATCGTCAATTTCATGCCTTTTTTTATTAATTATTATTTTTATCTTGCTGCTTAATTTACCCGGCTGGGGGTGTCTAGTCGCCTGCGATGGAATGGATTAAGGCGCATTGAAGATTTTATAGAGCACCTCCAATCATCATTGAATTGAACGATCAAACAGATGTTATTAAGTCATTTGATACACATACCTAACATTTGTTCTTGTCTATCAAAGTTTATAAGAAGTATATTTTTTAATCATCTATAGCCTGTCGCGTTTCTTGATTGAGCAACATTTAAAAACAATGCCCTTCAGCTTGTTGTACAAAAGAAAAATACAAACGTGGCATTTAAATGTAGGCACTACCTTTAATCGTACATTAGACAAAATGGCCATATGTTTTCATATTACACTAATGCTTAATTACACAAGACAACATAAATTGTTTTGACATTTAGTTGCTAGTAAATCATGTCATACATGAAAAAATTATCCAACGTCAATTTGCACACTTACACAAGGTGTTTTTTTAACTTCTAAACTTCCCTATAATTTGTACAATATGTTTGACCAGAGATAATATTATCTGCATCTATCTTCTCGTGCATTCATTTCTTAATTAAAACAGCTGGCCCCGGTTTCACAATCATTCCTTAACTAAGATTTTCCTTAACTTAAATTTGGCAAATTTAAGCAGTATCTATCTAAGTTACAAATAAACATTTGTGATAAAACTAAATGCAGATGTTACAAGCTTGAAGTGATCTTCAAAATGACACCTTAAGTTACTAAATATCTACAAAATTAACGAAATAATCAAGATTTCAAATTTGCCAGATTTAAGTTAAGGAAAATCTTAGTTAAGGAATGATTGTGAAACCGGGGCCTGGCTATACATTGGGAATACTAGTACTTGTGAATTTGTTAATACGATAGAGACATTTGTTTTCCAACAATTCCTATGTAATTCCTAAAAAAAAAGATCTATAAATTTCGGTGTGTAGAATATGTTTTGAACAGGGAATATTTATGTTTTTGACTGAGACCAAGTTATATGTGTGTGTGTGTGTGTGTGTGTGTGTGTGTGTGTGTGTGTGTAACAAATATTTCAAGGAGCTTAGGGACATATATAGGTGTTTTATATACATGTTTTACTATAGTTGTAGACTTGTGATGTCACATATCGATGAGTAATACATGCAAATGCATTTGAAAAAATATAATGCTGCTTCATTAAATATTTAGTACGTTCCTTTTATACTGAATGACATTGTGAAGTTTAATTCATTTCAATGCAAGAATGCTGCAATGTTAAATTAAAGGTCGTTAAACGCTGAGGGCATATTTTATTTCTTATTTTATTTCATAGTCAACTTTTAAAAGTATTTAAAATATGTAATGCAGACAAAATCATTGAGAAAAAATTAGACACACAAGAGCCGTAATAATTTAAAAAGTGTTGTGTAAATTGGTTTGAATAAGACTAGATTTCGGTCAGGTCAATATTCCATCATAGGATTCGTTCTTGATTAGAAGCACAATCCAATTTTATTTATTTATTTATTTATTTATTTATTTATTTATTTATTTATTTATTTATTTGCTACAAAATTCACGCAGAGCTGAGTGAACATCTAAAAACCGATAGTTAGCCCAAAAGTAATAGAAAAACGAAAGCGAAGTCCTATAGGTGTTTTCATATACAAGTTTTACTATAGTTGTAGACTAGTTGATGTCACATATCGATGAGTAATACATGCAAATGCATTTAAAAAATTATAATGCTGCTTCATTAAACATTTAGTACGTTCCTTGAATACTGAATGACATTGTGAAGCTTAGTTCATATATTTGCACTATATGTGCAAATCCAAAAAACGTGATATCTAAAGGTTGTTAACCGCTGAGGGCATATTTTATTGTTTATTGTATTTCAAAGTCAGATTAAGGTATTTAAAAAATGTAAGACAGACAAAATTAGACACACAAGAGCCTTAATAAGTGAAAAAGTGTTGTGTAAATTGCTTGGAATGAGACCAGATGTTGGTCAGGAGTTTGATCAATATTTTATAATAGGAATCGTTGTCATATTATAAATTTTTGAATATTTCATTCAGAAAATTCAAAAATTTATAATATGACACCGTTCTTGTTTTGAGGTACAATTTTATTTATTTATTTATTTATTTATTTGTTTGTTTGTTTGTTTGTTTATCTACATGCAGCAAAATTCACACAGAACCGAGTGAACATCTAAAGACCGATAGCGACAATTAGGTTTCTTTTAATACTTATAATGTTCTATATAAATGCCTTATATACTTTTAAATAATATAATGTAAAACTATATAAGTCATAAGAAAAAAGATAAACGTATATTTGACCAAAACAAATTTTCCTTGATTAAAATAACTTCCAAAACGGTCAAAACTTTGTCAATGGGTTTATCTATAAAATAAAAATAAACGGGTAAATTTTGCTTCTAAGGATTCTAAAAAAATAATAATAACGACTATCTTTGTTTTACAAGTATGTGGGAGTTGAAGTAAAAGTTGAAGAAAGAAGATAAGAACTCTTGATTAATCTTTTTAAAACCATGGTAATCAACATAACCATTATTAGAACTGTATAAATTAACGTTGCTTTGCACAAGATTTTCAAGCCGGTAGATATCAATGGTGTGTGTGTGTGTGTGTGTGTGTGTGTGTGTGTGTGTGTGTGTTATTCTAGTAAATTTAAGCTTAGTCATGATTCCTTTTTCGAACGCGTTATATGATGAATCATTATTTTAAAGGAAATAAATATATTATAAATAACCCGTTTTGACCTTTTTAATGTCATGTGCTTCTTATGAAGCATAATAAAGATAGAACGTGACACAGTTTTAAAATTTTAAGAAGTTAAAATTTAGAACATGTCTGTATTGATTTCTTGTAACTGTTCTACCCGCTTTTTCAAAATACCTTTGCTTGAAAAGATACAACCTTTTATTAGAAAATAGTCGAGCATGTCTATTTCACAAATAAACCCATTGTACAACTAGCACGAAAAAAATGAAAGCAAACAATATTTTTCATTGATCTTAAAATTGGGTTAGGTCTTGATTTCTTGTTTGCGTAAAGATTTGACAACCAATATTCTATCTGCAAACAAATTAAGACGTGGGAATATAGATCAGTCATTTTTTAGGTAAGAAATTCATATTTTTAAAACAATTTGGCGAAATCGATTAAACTTTAATTAATTATCTGTAAAAAGGTAAAAATACATCAAGCTTTTAAAAATATTATGAATATCATTTGAACTTATTACTTGTCAATTTATTGCAATAAGTACAAAAAAAGATGGGAAAAAATCGCAAGTTCTTAAAATAAAATTTCGTCAAATCTAAAAATGACGGTTAAAAAACGATATCTTACTTATCAAGTTGTTTGTGATGTTTCAGATTACAAGCTCTTATTGAATCCAATTTTTAATAACTTTATAAAACATATCTACTCTTTGAAATATACACTATAACATCATCGTAAAACTGAACAACTAATCCGTTAGTACAGATGTACTTAAATAGAATTTGCCAATCATAGACGGTAAATTTACAAATTAAATAAAACTTGATTTTAATTGTATTAAATATTGTTTTATTATTATTATAATAAAAATTATTTTATTACTATTTCTTTTTATAATTATTAATATTTATTATTTTATTATTTATTATTATTATTATTATTATTATTATTATTATTATTATCGTTGAGCTAATAGAAATAACATGAGACAAGAAGATTTATTATCCGTAATCAACAGTATAATAGTAAATTCGTCCAAATTGGTGATTACTTTATTTTTTAGGCGTCATGTGCAAATTTTTAAACACTTTATTTTGTAAAAATTAAATTATTTATTTAATCAGAGTTTATTAGTAAGTAATAAGTTTAAGGCTTGCTTTGGATTTGATTGACAACATTAGAAATGTGTTTTATATGAATTTTACTATCCGCTTTCCATATGGTGAAATACATAATCCTTATGATTTCGATTGTGCAAAACTATGGTTTCTAACGTAAAATAAGCATGGTATATAAAATAAATCCTCTCAATTTAGTTATTAGCTAAAGGTTAAAATTGCAACCTCTCAATATGTCATTAAAAATAAAAATAAGGATCTCGCGTGGTTCAAGGGTGAAATCAAAACCTCTCATTTCGTCACTAGATGTCACATGGTAGAAGGGTGAAATCATACCTTTCATTACCATACAGACATACACATTAACCTAGTCAATGCAAAAGTCAAGTAAGCTAGCCATCGCGATCTTTTTATGCCAAATTTAATTTTATGTATGATTTTAAAAATTTTATACAGATTTGACATTAAAAGATTTTCTTCTACGTCACATCCATATAATATTTTTAAAAATCATACATAAAATTGAATTTGGCATAAAAAGATCGTGATGACTAGCTAACATGACTTGTATCTAGAACAGTTTTATTGTATTGACACAAACGCAAACTAAGTGAGTGGGTTTACTTAATCCTTATACCGCGTTCAGAATCATGCTTTAAATTGTACCATGAAGTATCTGTCCCAATAAATATTGTGCTTCTAAAATGTGCGATGAAGCAAAACCATGCACACAATTATCTTTGAAAAAAATCTTTAATGTAATCATTTCTGGATTAATTTTAAACATATTAGTCGATCATAAGTAAACAAAAATCATTTTAAATTTTTTTTAACAGCCAAAGACAAGTTAGTAGTGCATCAAAAAATACACTAACAATTGTTTTGAAGTGAAAAATACAGAACGAACAAACGTAACTGGAAGCTCGAGTTATTTTTGACGTTTTCACTAAAATTGCTTTGTTAAATGGATTCATATTGAGAATTTTCTGAACTTCTTCGGGTTTTATTTTAATAATAATAAACTACATAATTATGATTAAGAAATACATTTATAATTTTTCATGTTTTTTTTTTTTTTTTTTTTTTTTTTTTTTTTTTTTTTTTTTTTTTTTTCACTTTGTGATTCTTAAAAATACTTTTAAAGAATTCAATTAATGAAGCATTTAGGGCTAAATTAGTTCAATTTAATTGAAAAATGATAAAAAATGAAAATTTTAGATATCAATTCAAGTTTAATTGAAACTCTACTTATCTTTTATCAGAAAGTGAAAAAGTTTTTAAGGTCTTTTATCTATTTCTTTCACACGTGTTAATAAATTTTTATATCGATAAAACAAATACAATTTTTTTTTATTTATCAAATAAGTGTTGTTATGAAAGATTTGTAACTTTTCCCTGTCTTTTGCCCATACTCCACAATGGCATGACTGTAGCAATATCTCCTAAGACTTTGTCGGTTATTTACTTTCTCACTTCCAAGTGTTTGTACGTACCATGGAAAAGGCAAACAAACCGCACAAAACTGTTAAGGTAAAAAAAAACTTCTGGAGAAAAGCAAATAAATGCATTTAAGTTCAACATTTTAGATAATACTACTGATTTGTATATGAAACAACCGTTATGTTCATTTCAATAATACCGAGTGTATACTCAGCTAAATCAAAATATAAATTCAAATAGCATGATAATGCGGGTTTTCTGTTCAAATCAATTAAAAAAAAGATACATGTATTTCTCAGTAAGTGTTATGAGACTAGTAAATTTTTATATACAAAAACATACTACAGTTTAGGGTGAAATCAGACATTTTATAGAGTTTTTTGTTTTACCCTTGTTGTACTTTAAAAAATCTCACTTTTAGCTTTTTTATAACTAAAACGTTCGATTTGAAGAATCACAAAATAATTTTGGAAAACTTCTGTCAAATTGTATAATATCGATATCAGCAAAATATGTCTTTGAAGATTTTTTAAGTATCCAAGAATAAAATTTTATGGACAGAAATGGAAATTTATACGTCGCTAAGGACTCTAAAGTTACACATGTTCATAAATATGATACCGTTTATTTTGTTTTGTTGTTGATTTTACAGTGCATTCGATTATGACATAAACAATGTTGGGACAATTCTCTGTTTCACCAATACGAGTGACAGAATTACAACCAACACTGGTGGTATTAGTCACGCAAAACCTAATGAATAAACATTATTTTATAGTTAATTTCTATATCATTAATTGTTATTTGTTTCTAAATAATGATTATAACTAACTGTTGATTAAATAACTTCAAATTTTACACCGGTGTAGAAGATATTCCCGGCCTTCTCAATTGCAGTACAAATTGCATGGAAATTGGACTAAATGTCAAATTTTGCCATCTTCATTGCTGCACACATAGGGGATTGAGAACAAACAAAACATTTTGCCCTTTTCACTTCAGCACAGATTTCATGGGATTTGGATCAAACGATACATTTTGCCCTCTTCATTGCAGCACACAGAGCAGGGAAATGAGAACAAAAGATACATTTTGCCCTCTTCATTGAAGCACATATTTCATGGGAAATGGGTCAAACGATACATTTTGCCATCTTCATTGCAGCATTCATTTCATTGGAATTGGAACAAACGTCAAATTTTGATCTCTTTGCCATGTGCGACTTTTGAATATTGCATTATTTTATAAATTCAAAAGTAACACATGACAGCTTTATAGCAGAACACAGTACATCGGAATAAGACAAAACGGTAATACACTTAATGGTACCTATTTCTAAAGTACAGTGACACTTATGTTATTAGTCTAGTAGGCTATATATGTTATGAAATGTAAACGATCAACTTTACTTTTAAGAGATTAATGAATCATGATTGGCAAGTACTATCAACACTTACTTGAACATTAAATTATTTTAGATTTGTCATAATGCATTTTTTGTATTTAACGATAAAACTTAAATAATGCATTACGACAGATTGCTTCCTACACGTAGACCATTTAGACGCTAGCTTACATCCGGAAAGACAAGTGGACATGTCATGTGCCAATTTAACTTTGTTTGAAAAAGGTCAAGACTACTTATGGCTTGAAATAAATGTCTTCCCTTAAAAGGAAAATTAAACATGAAAAAAACCTTGGTAAATATTTAAAATTGTTCAAGGTTGAATAGGAGTAAACTTACACAAATTAAAACATCTTGTAAGTGTCTATAAAACTTATAGTACTTATGTCAAATGTAGACAATGAATGTTTAAGTTTGTCATCTCATTCTCATTCTAATTTAGACATTATAAGAATTTTAAACTATAAGATAATGGCCTATCAATTAGTAGTTCAGGTATTTTTTAAAAACTTATTTATTATATTTCTGAACGCGTTTACGGACAAATTATAATACGTGAGATGGAAGGAGGAAGGATCTATAAAAGTACTTAGATCACTTCACTGTTCGCTGTGATTACTAATAATTATATAACTTATATAATAATTTAATATATGTTTATTATGTCTGTCTTATTCCATTGATGTTTCGTGTTCTTAAATGCATAGACTGTTGCCGAGTACGAGTTCTTCAGCTACATTTTGATTTGAAAAAGAACTTTGTTACAAATGTTTAGAAGTTAATGACAGTTAAAATCCACTGAATTGCCTCATACAGGTAGAGTTTTTCATTTTTTTTTTATTTTTTTGAAACATTGCAAAAACTTTTTGTCTCATTGATAAAGCTTAAATTCACGGATTAAAGTTGTAGTTTTTCAATGACTTGCGTTTTATTGTCTGACACATCTAAATATAGAATTCCAAGGTACAAACTACAGTATTAAAAATCATAGTGTCCTTAATTATAATTTCAATTTGTTTCTTCACAAGTTTTTTTTTTTTATTTTAGACTGATTAACCCGAGGAACAAAGATGATTTTGCAACTGTTTTCAATGTGCTTGTTGTCAACCGTATTATGTTACCCGGACTATATTCCCGAGTTAGCATGTGAAGAAATGTTTCCAGTTGATCATGGAGTACATGCTAAGAATCATCAAGCGGCAACCGCTACACCGCCATATTTACTAACTGTTAATGCCACTTCCTACCGACCGGGAGACGTTATTGAAAGTAAGTTCAGTATTTCACTGACATTATATTTTATCCGTTGACAGTAGGTGTTTTTTTTTACTTCTTTAATTTTTAATGATAATCAATAAAGTGTACATTATTCGAGTCAACTTTTAATAAGCATGACAAACATAAGAAAACGAACCTATAGCAGGGTTCTATAATTCCTGAAAACACAAATAGACGGCAAATTTTGTTGTACCTGTAATAAAATATTGAATGGCAATTAAATAACGGGTACTTTAGACACACGAGCATCGAAAGAATTTTTCAAGTTATAATCGTTTATTAAATTACGAGAAGTTGTTCTTGACGAATTATACGTAATTAATTATTTTTTTAGTTAGATGTATTAGAAAACAAATGCATTAAAACATCATGCAAACAAAAACAATTTTTATTATTAAACAGAACAACCGAGAATACGAGACAATTAAAAATTCATTTAAAAAAAAGAAAAAAAAAAACCTTTTGACAGCAGTGCCAACAAAAGTTCTATTGTTAACGGCCACTTGTTGCAGCGACCGAATGGTGTAAGTGTAGTTCAAAGTGTTCGATATGTATGTAATACAGAATATTTAAGTTTGCAACTGAACAAAATGTGCTTTACAACTATGGCAACTTACGCAACCAAAGGACATGACGTAAACGATTAAGTGTTGTCGTAAACGCCGATATCATCAACAATACAGGTTCTAAAATTATACGCTTGGTTATGAACCGAGTCAAAAGACCGCTTTTTATTGGTCATTTGATGTAATCGACGACAATGTCTTTTATTTCTGACGTCATATTGCGGGAAAGAATTTAATATACGGGTATGAGATAAAAAACTCATAATTTACGTGGCATTAAGAAGGAAAGAACCTGTCTAGGATAAACCGTAGGATGTCGGGGAAAATATTTGTGCAACAGACCTTGAAAATGTTAATAATATTGCTTAAGGCGTAACCGTATTTTTATTGCATTCAATAAGCCACATGTAAATTGAAATAACTTCGGCGAATATAGGGGAAAAAATGATAAAGTAATTTTAAAAGCGCATTATAACTTACTTATTTGTAATGGCAACGTCAATAAAAACCATCTGAAACGTACATATTTGAGTGAAATATGATTACGATCACGCCAATAGCGAACTACAGAAACTAGTTTTAAGTGCCGTTTATTAAAGTGAGTTGTATCTAATAATTTTATCTAAGTCAGTATAACCATTAGGAAAATAACTCTCATACAAATGACAAGTGTTGACATATTTACTAATGTAGGATGATGACACTTTGACATTTTTATAAGAAATAAGCAAAATTACGACTGACTTTTGTACTAGTTTATGCCATTTTAAATCATTTTACCGAAAATTCCTCATTTAAATTATATTAAAACCTTAACACTTTTTTATTTAATCAAGTTTCAAAATGACAGTAGGTAACATTGTACGTGTTGTATTTAAATAAAATGACATGAAGTAAATGTTCGCTTACAACACTACTTGAACTTGGAGCTAAAAAACTGGTTTTAGACTTACTAATACGTAAATGCTGTGAATAAAGGACACTATTTCCGTTTCCGTTTTCATAAATTGGGGTATTTTTTAGGTTTTTATGAGTAACGGTATTAGCACCTTAGAATATTAAGTTATGTGTACCATTGGTTTTAGCACTTAATAAAAAAGTGAAAAGGCGAAACTTCAATGTAATGAAACAAATGCTTGTATCAGTTTATAATAAAAATAGTAATAATAATAATGCAATTAATAATAATAATAATAATAATAATAATAATAAGATGATGATGATGATGATGATGATGATGAAATGTTAAGTTATATGCACTCTTGGTTTTAACTTTTCATAATACGTTTAAGCTGAGCTATATGCACTATTGATCTCAGTGCTAAATTTTATGTAGTTTTCGACGCTTCCGTTTTCAGCATCTTCCATAAACAATGACTTGCTTTTATTAAAAATATTAATAATCAAATGTTTAAATCCAAAATTTTATTTAATTCCCGCATTCATGATTAAAGAATACATAGAGCTATTTCTCATATGCCTTCTCTGTTAATTGGATAACACCTGGCTACTTAATCTAAATTTTAAATCAAGGGATTAAAAATTTTAATATTCTAAACATACATAAAAAACTGAAATATTTCTTATTTGGGCATAAAATAATATTTATGTCAAGTGCAGAGTATTTAAACTTTTGCAAAGAAAAAATATTCACAAATAGTGTATGGAGTACAGGTACCGTTGGTATTGCTTAAAGGTATGTAAAGTGAATACGTTTATTGTGAACACATTTGTAGTATTAACATACCCCGAATAAATCATCAAGTGCATAATGTAATCTGGTTTTTTTATAATTTATTGTAAAAATAGACATTTCAGTTTGCTGCTTTTCTCAACGAAAACAACGAAAATAAATTTAGTTTATTTTGAATATTAGGTGATTTTGGCATAGGTAATAAGAAAATAATAATTGAGACGTAAAAATCGACCCCATAAAATTTCATTAATATTTCTAGCAAGCCTCCTAAAATAATTGTTTCCAAATGATTCAAATTTCGAACAATCCCTTCAGAATATTACTAATTTTTGTCTTCAATAGCATATTATTCATCACATACCTGTTCTTCATGTTTAAGGTACCGACGGAAATTAACATCCATTTTCGCCTTTGATATGACGCACGTGTAAAAATGTTTTGTGAAGGTGGTTCATATGCAACAAAATGTTTTGTGTCGGTCATATGCAACACAATTGTTTTGTAAAGGCCTGCCATATGAACCATGTAAACTTGACTAAAGATTTATGAAGAATATCGATAAAAAATGTTCATTAATTTTGACGATTTGGTATTCATGATTCAACTTCAGTGGACAATTTTGGTGGATTAAAAATAAGTGGGATTTGAAAGTGCTTAAACAATATTTCTTGTCAGTATTAATAAGGTCTTAAGTCTAATTTTAAAACGTTTCAAAATGTTTTATCACGGTCCATGTTAGGTCTAGAACTGATCTTAATAGTAAATGTTTATCTCGGTCCTTTGAACATAATCTAAACTTTAATTGGTTTCAGTATATGTTTATCTTGTGTCCAATTTAAATGGTGTCGGAATGCGTTTAACAAGTTCCGTTTAAGTTCTATTCAATTAGTCTCGATATTACCTAGAGTTTCTTTGGTCTCAGTATACATGTATGTATCTTGTGTCTATTTAAAGTCTAGGAAAATTGTCTACGTGTATGTTTGGCTTGTCATGGCTTGTGTATAGTTTCAGTCGGTATAGAGTGTAGTCCCAGTGTTAGTCATGGTATGTGTATAGTTTCAGTCCTTATATAGTGTAGTCTCAGTGTTGGTTTTGGCATGTGTATAGTTTCAGTCGGTATAGAGTGTAGTCTCAGTGGTGGTCATGGCTTGTGTATAGTTTCAGTCGGTATAGAGTGTAGTCCCAGTGTTAGTCATGGTATGTGTATAGTTTCAGTCCTTATATAGTGTAGTCTCAGTGTTGGTTTTGGCATGTGTATAGTTTTAGGTTAAGTTAAGTTTTTTATTGTTAAGTCGATGATTTGTTTAATCTAATTTATTATTATTATTATTATTATTATTATTATTATTATTATTATTATTATTATTATTATTATTATTGTATTGAACTTTACAATTTATGTTAAGTGAGCCTCGTATTCATATTTCCGCAGGCGAAACTGCAAAAAATAGTTTATAATATAATCTTAAGAAAATGCAAGAATAATTATTTTATGAATACAAAATAACAAACCTTATATTGCAGTTATTGAAGCGGTAACTTGATAACAAGAAAGCCTTAAGGCCTAAAGATAATTACAGTTATTAAAACTTTATTGTACGGTCATAAAGATAATGTGTATTATGATGTGAAATTGGACATATGTGCATTTTTTGTTAAGTATTTGTTTATGATGAATACACATACACGTGATCTTGACTAAACCTTGGACTTGGTTATAGCTTGTGATGCTCCGCCATTGGTGCGACTTTAAAATGCCTGGGTCATTTTTATTAGATAAAACCTTTAAAACCGATGACCAAAACGTTATGAGGGTAATGACAGGAACAGCCCTTAATATTGTTGTTAATGTGGGCATAGCAGTACAGACATTGCTGCTGATTGTCATAACGTAATTGCAATAATATGTATTTCATTATTCATTAAAGCAAATGATAGTTTGCTAGTAGCATATTATGGGTATTATATATATATATATATATATATATATATATATATATATATATATATATATATATATATATCAATCGAAAAGGTACCTATATCCTATATATGTCTATATTATTTCTATGTTGCATTTATTGTTGTCGGGTACATTTTTCAGATACAAATTTCTTTCACCTATTTTAACTCGTCCAGCCATAGAATTGACCTCATTGAATCAGCCAATCAAAAGGCTCGGACATATAAAAAATTCTTAATAAAAATATTTAAATTAAACACAGTTTTTGTTTGTTATAGTTTTTCTGAATTCCTCAAAACCAGCAAGTGATGTATACGGCTTCTATGAAGGTGCTTTAGTAGAAGCAAGACGTTCAGATTGTAGCCACTCATTATATAAACATCCAGTTGGAGAATTTTTCCTTAAAGCTGGAGAAGATTTTTTAGAAACAATGACGTGTTCTCAACAACAAAACGTAAGTATAATAGACAAGCTACCTTAACTCCAGAAGTACTACGTTTTTGTTTCAGTTTTTCGAGTTACGGTAAGTATTACATAGATTTTGATTAGTAAAGGTAATTAATTGTATAATGTGTATATTTGTTCTTGTTTTTTTTCTTTCGAAAGCCTCACTTCTGAATAGCATCTAACAGGTATTAAGGTCGGTTCACACGCTGTTGTATTTTACAACAAACGAGAATGTTATTTCGGGGATATACTTTTGAAACAGCGAAGCTGTCCATTGCAATAGAAAATGACATTCGAAAATTTGAAAATGCAAAAATGTGTACTTCTTTGAAAGATTTTACGATAAATGAAATGCAATTTTTCAATATTTATGCAATACTATTTTTAAGTGAACATTCATCTTCTAATGTCTCGGGGGGGTTAGAATTCAATAGTAATAATTATTATTGCATTTGTTTACATTCCAAGAATTTGCAAAATTGATTTATTATTAAACTTTTTAAACTTTGTAGTCGGCTGTTCGTCATATGGCGCATGCTCATATTTACAACAACACCATTTATTGGAGAGCGCCACCTTCAACCGTTGGTCATATTTATTTCAGGTAAGCATCTAATTCTAATGAATTCATTTCATTTAAAATGCGTTTGGTTAAAGCCAGAGCAAATAACAACAATTTACAACAACACAAAACAAAATTCAAGACAATGAACTTTTGATACACATTAAATATTGTTACTAGTATTCAGTTAATTACTTTTTTTAAATATAACGATACTCCAGTATATTTTTTTTTATTGATATTATGATAATTTAACTGAGGAATTTCTATTCTGATGAAGCGTTAATCAGCCTCTTGACAAGTCCATTTTGTGTTTAAAAAACTATAGAAAGGAGTCTGCTGTCGAACTTTTTACAATCATTAACAATCATTTATGTTGTTTCATAAAAATAAAAATGGCGCGGATAGGACGAAAAAGAAGAACGTTAACTCTACTAATGAATTATTATTTATTGATTGGTTATAT
Organism: Tegillarca granosa; assembly: GCA_029721355.1. Classification (NCBI taxonomy): domain Eukaryota; kingdom Metazoa; phylum Mollusca; class Bivalvia; order Arcoida; family Arcidae; genus Tegillarca; species Tegillarca granosa. The sequence continues at coordinate 13,930,858 of CM056598.1, read as the reverse complement.
ATTATGATGATAAATTATTGATTTATTGGTTTAATCCGACCACTGGAAATTTGTAGATTCTTAGCGGTTTTTTTTTTCATATGCAAAGAGAAAACCAACTGTACCGTAATATACTCATCTTGTAAAATTGACATTATGTTCACAAAAAATCATCTTAATGTTTTTCCTATTTACATATTGTCCTTTTTTTTTTTAAATTTTATTCGTTGTCCAAGTGTGGGTTTTAAGTGCATTTATCTAATAGTAAATTTATTGATAAAACGATATTATTTCTACGTACTTATGTAATAAAAAACGATAGCTTACATTTGTTCACTTTGTGACTTATTGAAGACTCCACCATGACTGACTAGACAAACATCTCCAATCAAATCATCAAACCGAGATTATAAAGGTTTTGTTCGTTTGTTTGTTTTTGTGACATGTTTAAAAGGCTTGGTTTAGTGATCATACACGAATTTACATTTACGAACTCTAAGCTCATTTTCAGAACTCTTTTACTTCTGTTTTCTTCAAAATCTATGGATGTTTTTATAAATGTTTTTGTTTAAAGAAAAGGCATATGTTGTTTTATAAATTGTAGTACAATTAAATACATTTTCAGAGGGACTGTTGCCAGGAGACAATCTGAATTTTGGACCAACGTGAACTCTGTGCATATCAGAGATTCCAGTTCCACTGTAACTTTACCTACTAGTTATTGCAAACCAAGAACAGATTATAAACCATGTTCCAATACTGATATTCCAAAAGGACCAACAGGAGGCGCTTCGTCATACAATGTGTTCCATGTAGCAATATTAATCATGACATTACTTCCCCATTTTACCTACAGAAAGGTGTATTAGTTTATATTGTCATTATCCAACTTTAAGCACCGATTTGATTGCTAAAATTGCTGCGTAAAGTTACAATATAAGAATCCATAGATTTTTAACAACTGCAACGGTAATTACGAACTGTACAACAAACACCACCGTCTTGTCCCAAATATGTCAACAAATTATTACTTTATCTTTGATTTTTACTTGACAAACTGTATGATGTATTAAACATGTTATAATTTTGCTACATTTTTTTAGTATTGTATTTGTTTAGTGATTTTATATTCACTATAAAACTGGGCTCTGATGCATAATTAACGTGTAAAATATGTTTATATTCCTGTATTATTTAAAAGTAACGTTTACACATACCTCACCCAAATAACATTTATAAAAGAAAAATCATTATTCACATTGCTAACCAAATGAAATCCCCTTTAACATGCTTTACCTCGAGAAACCTTGTCTTTGATTCAGTTATTGCATTCACGTTGACTGAGTCAAGAACTATAACTCTACATTCAGCAATAATGTAAACAACAATCCTGGACATTTTTTCTGACCCTTAAAACTTGGGTCATAAAATGTCTTTAATATATTGACATATTATTTAAATCGAACAGTTTTAATGTGCTTTTAAAGATTAGAAATGTTAATTTTTGATAAACTGTAAAAACAGTTATTCCGCACTGTTTCTGACAAATTGTCATCCATATAAAATATCCAAGTATTTTAAATGGAAAATTGTCTTTTAGTAGATCAAAATTTATCATACTTAAAAGTGTGTCAAAACATATAAAACTATTAAACTACAAAAGATCTATTTTTTAAAGTGACATACTCAACTCTACGTATCAATAAAATATGCGGTGGTCAATAAAATATGCGGTGGTGTTGTTATTATTACAATAATTTAGTACGATTTTTTTAACATTTGAATGTTAATTTTTACTTTAAACAATTTGTTTTTTTTAACAATTTAATTTTGTTTACGGTAAATGAAACCGTAAAAATGCTTTAGTTAATCCAAATACATATACATTAATCAAATAACAAAATAATTTCTTTGTTAATTTTTAAAACATTTCACTAATTTGAATTATAAGTGTGTGTGTGTGTGTGTGTGTGTGTGTGTGTGTGTGTTATATTTTTTATTTCCATTATGTTCACTTACATTTAACAAATAATGTGTATTAATAAGCAGTACTTATTAAATATTCAGTATATTACGATTCAATAAAAATGTAGATACATGAAAAGGCGTTAGCGTTTTAATAAACACTTTAGTCATCAAACTCCATGTCTAAAATCTCAATCCAAAAAAGAAAAGTAAAATCTTTTGAAACTGGCTGATTCAGTCACACGTGAACTGCCTACACAGAAATGAGGCCTTGTGATCCGGAAGGGTAAGCAGTTCCCGTCTAGCTATCTACACCCGCCATGTGTAAAATTAAGTTCTGAATGAAAGACATAACAACACAATTGTGATGTAGACAACATGGAGAGAGTCTGATTTTGTTTTTAGAAAATAAACGGTACCAATGTTTTGTTTTCTTGTAAAAAAATATCTTTTTAATTTTTTAAAAAGACACATGGATGTTGATAATAATTATAAAGAAATTAGATCATGTTTAGAGTAAAATGTAAGTGTAATGTACTTTTTATGAGCCAAATTGCTGCGTGTGATACAGGTCCATTAAATCATTCTTTCCTGATTAAAACATTTCAACTTTTGGAACTCTTTAGCCGATTGGCCTCGCCGCCTACGTTTAAAACTGGTGTGAAGCTAGCCCGCAATTCTTATCAAAAACCGCCAGCCCGCAATTCTATTTTTTTTTTCAACAGTAGAAAATATTTCATTTCCATTATCATTGAAATAAACAATATCATAACAATACAAAGTCCAGAAGCGGAAAATAGCTTTTTAAAAAGACCACCTGTATATTAAGACCACAAGACTAATATTTCAACGCAAAAACGGAAAATTACGCCACGGGCGTAAGACGCTTTTCCCCACCTCGGCCTTTCTGACACAGATTCATCTTGACACCTAGAAGACATGTTGAAAATCTCAAGAACCTAGAGGGGTAGAACAGTTCTAACAAGAGCTCAGATGGCAGATACCCCCTCCCGAAAAATGAAATTTTGAATAAAGGTTAAGGTTGAAGTAGCGTATCTGGCGTCAGACGCTTTTCCCCATCTAGGCCTTTCTGTCACAGATTCATCTATCCAACTAGAAGATTTGGAAAAAAATTTCAAGAACCCTAGAGGGGTAGAACAGTTCTAACAAGAGCTCAGAAGGCAGATACCCCCTCCTTAAAAATGAAATTTTTAAAAAAGGTTAAGGTTGAAGTAGCGTATCTGGCGTCAGACGCTTTTCCCCATCTAGGCCTTTCTGTCACTGATTCATCTATCCAACTAGAAGATTCGGAAAAAATTTCAAAATGACTAGAGGGGTAGAACAGTTCTAACAAGAGCTCAGAAGGCAGATACCTCCTCCCAAAAAATCAAATTTTGAATAAAGAGAGCTCAGAAGCTACTTTTGAAAAACGAAATTTTTGAACTTTTGTTTTTATTTTAATCATTTTTCCAGGTTTTTTTTTTTTTTTTTTTTTTTTTTTTTTTTTTTTTTTTTTTTTTATGCTCCAATATGCTCGTGGTGGAAATCTTTTTCTGGCGCATTGTTCCGAATGTTTTCTTAAAATTCCATTCACTACAATTGCCATGTTTGTATTTATTATGATTTAGTAAAAATTATTTTGAATTATTCGATAAAGGCTTATTTAAACTTTGAATATTTTTTTATGCCATATTTCTTTCTTTTTTTTTTTTTTTTTTTTTTTTTTTTTTTTTTTGAAAACCCAAGGCGACTAGAATTATTTGATAATTATTTAAAGATCAATTACAACTAACTAAATAGTAGATATTACTTTCCAATTTTACCAACGTGAGAGGTTCTAAGTTTCGCTTAACAATTTAGCTTAATTGATTGACTATAGTATTATATTTACGACGTACGTAAGGACTTGAGCTGTACCATGCACTTCCTATGCCAGGACCACTTGTATTTTAGCATGGTTGACACATTTCCAAAATTTCTGAAAAATTAATACAAGAAGACCCCAGGTTTTTTTTTTTTTTTTTTTTTTTTTTTTTTTTTTTTTTTTTTTTTTTGAAAAAACGGGAATATTTGTTGATACAGAATGGAAATATCATTTACTGTTGTTCAGGGTTAGTTGACCATCCTTTTCTACAAAAATGGTGTTTTAGTGAATTTTAAAATTTTCGGTATTGTTGCAAAAATGTTTGCTTCATTGAGAAAATTTAAATTGGGTATACAAATAATGCAGAACTGTTTGCATAACACTAGATGATGAGCTAAATCGGCCAATTTTGGTTTACTTTTCCACGACTGAGTCTGTAACCATAAGAAAAAAGAAAACAACATAACATTAACTATAATGACTTATTTCAACTTGTTTCATGTTGCTTAAATCAGTGCGATTTGAATAAAATTCAGAATGAAGTCATTTGTAATAGTTTTCAGTGTTTAAGGTTAAAGGTAAGTTTAAGTGCAAAAAAGGTAAAAATTGTCTAATTTATATATGCGGGCCTTTATTTGAGTTGTTTTGAACAGTTTCTTCTGTAATTTATTGTATTTTTCTGAATTATCTTTTGTAATGCAATCGTTATGTATGTTTAAACATTAAAATTGCATGGAAACTGTGCCAACATAAACAAACTTACCAGTTTTCCAATCTAAATCAAAATTTCAGTTTGTGCTCCTTTTGATATTATGTGCCATCATTAGAAGAAAACCATTACAAAAATCTTCAATTTGTGCAACTACCATTTATCGATTCTATAAGAACTACTTTTTATGCATATTGATAAGTAGTGAACTAGGAACTAGGAACTCTTCGAGATACATGCATCATCATTTAGCCTAGGTAAATCAAAAACATTAAAGTTAGACAACTCAAAAACCAATCACTTTAGCCTACTTTGCTAATAAACGGACAATCCAATGACCTTATCCCGCTAGGCTTCTTTAAAAGTGGATATAATACACACGTCTTTTCAAAAATATTGTAGTCTTTAAGTTTTCTGCAAAATCTGACCTTGACCTTTGAACTTTTATCGTGACCGCTAAATTAATGCTACAAAATGTTAAAGTAATTCAAATTATTTACCAATTTATACAAATTTAGTAAGAATCTTTGACCTTCACTTTTGACCAATGACATTTATATACATATCAAAATGATTATTTTAAAAGCATCCACAATATATTGATCCTGCTCTCGTTACACTGAACATATTTTACCTTAAAACATAGAAGAGCGCGTAACCGAAAACATCCGAATTAAAGAAAATGTGATTTAAAATCTATAAAACTATTGAATGGCGCGAGGAAAAATATAATCGGAGGAAAGAAAACCATGGAAATGTCATGTGCGCCTTCAAAAGGCTGTATCGTAATTTTTAGCTCTGCAGACAAGTACCCAATCCTCCCATTCACATAACTCTGATAATGTGTCAAAAGTAAATACTCTCGCCTCAAATTTAAGTCTTATGTGTGACCTGGGCGGGAATTGAACCAACATCAGAACCTCCGACCCCGCCTCCAAGATCTGCCTCTAAACCAACTAGGCATTATTTAATTGGTGTTGAGTTTGTGGTCTTAGGTGCCAGCTTGCGAATCACAGTACCATACATCTATAGAGTTAGTTCCCCTGCCATTTGTTTAGTTTTTCTAACTGCTGTATGTCCATTTTTTCTATGCGTATTCCAGTTTCCTTTATCATTTCCCAATCTGATTACCTTCATACAGTGAAATTATCTACATCAGGGTGTTGAATACAATCAACATAGCATAGCATAGCATAGCATGAATGCAAACTAGTAAAATGCCAGCTTGCAAGGTTCCTAATCTTTTCTGTAGTGAGAAAATGTGCCATTTGCATAATGATCGCTGTAACATGTTAATATGTATCTCAAAGTCAATGCTTAAAATAAAAAAGCCAGATCCTGTATCAACACAAAAGATTAAGAAAAACAATACATAATTTTTATCCATGTTTTTATATAATTTCCACAAAGAATGAACACTCAGTAATCAAAAGTTTAATGAGAAATTATTATTTGTATATTTAAATCACATCATGCAACATTTTCAAACAAAAAGGGCTTCTTGATTCATCAAGACAATGAAAAATTGCACCTTCCATTCCTGCGAGTCATAATTTATAACTATTTCTTAAAACGTTTTTAGCACATATGTACTTGTTTTCTATACTAGTATATTCATATGGCATTTTTCTTTATAACACAAAATACTTCTATCATCATATATTTAAATGACCCCATCTTTTCCTTCTTAAATGTTTCTTTCCTGTTATACAGTGGATTTTAAAACTCTTATTTTTTGAGTGAATTTTTAAGGTTCCTATTTGGAGTAAGTTTTCAACAGTCGAAATCATCACTAATTTTTTTATCTTGGTCCTTTTTTCTTATTTTGATCATACTTCAATGTAGTTTTTACTTTAAATGCTTTGAAGCATTGTTTATATACATAGAACAGGGTCATAAGTAAGGGTCATGACCTTTTTAAAGAAATTCTTTTTACAAAATAAGATCTTTTGGTGAAAGATATTTGCTACACTGTTCCAATTATTTACTTATTTTGTTTATTGCAACTTACTTAATGCCATAAAGTGAATTCAGTACTTTCAGTAATTAGATTAGCTCTTGGTAGCCTGCTAAATTAAATTTTTTAATAGATATCACCGTGCAATTATACAAAAGAGTTAGTTTTAATTGGTTGACTAGCGCACTATATTTACAGCACAAGGACTTATTACTGAAATATGGGTACATTAAAATAAATATTATGACCAAAAATGGACATTTTTGACTGTCATTTCATGACTGTGTATCTGCCTTCTGAGGGTTCTTGAAATTTTTACCAAATCTTCTAGTTGGATAGATGAATCTGTGACAGAAAGGCCTAGATGGGGAAAAGCGTCTGACGCCAGATACGCTACTTCAACCTTAACCTTTATTCAAAATTTCATTTTTTGAAAGGGGGTATCTGCCTTCTGAGCTCTTGTTAGAACTGTTCTACCCTTCTAGTGTTCTTGAAATTTTTACCAAATCTTCTAGTTGGATAGATGAACCTGTAACAGAAAGACCTAGATGGAGAAAAGCGTCTGACGCCAGATACGCTACTTCAACCTTAACTTTTATTCAAAATTTCATTTTTCGGGAGCGGTATCTGCCGTCTGAGCTCTTGTTGGAACTGTTCTACCCCTCTAGTGTTCTTGAAATTTTTTCCAAATCTTCTAGTTGGATAGATGAATCAGTGACAGAAAGGCCTAGATGGGAAAAAGCATCTGACGCCTGATGTATAATATCTCGTTTTTGCGTTTAAAACTTCTTCTTGACGTTATATTCATTGATGTAAGAATGTTGATCTTCATGATAAATGGTATGAAATATTTGCTTTCTGTGCAAAAAAAAAGGATTGCGGGCTGGCTGTTTTTTTAATAAATTGCGGGCTAGCAGTACGTTTAAATCCCTAAAATGGAAAAAGATTATCAGTTCGCTTGCCAGAGGTCGGTGGTTTTCTCTAACCACTCCGGTTTTCTCCATTATCTCTGGTCACTTCTATAAACGTGAAGGAAATATTACTGTGTAAAAACCATCATAGACCACTCCACTCCATAAAGTTACATTAAAACTCTGATGTTAGAAATTTTACAATTTTTTCACAGCCCGGTTTAACTTTAGCCATGTGTTTATATATAGCTTTATAAAAGGCATTATTGTCAGGTATGTCACAAAGTGCCAGGTACTACCTTGCATTGTTTTTACACAACACATAAATGACCACTACATCCCCCTGGCATAAATGTTATTCAACAAATAAAGATTTTACGAAAGTGATTATTGTCGGGTAAGACTCATTACCAAGTACCGCGTGATATCATGGACAAGGTAAATGGTCGATGACTGTTTACCGGTATATGGTTATACTTTACCATTAAAATTAATCAATAGTTTAAAACCTTAAAGATTTTAAGCTAGTCCTGTAAGCAACTCATACGCAGAAGAACAAAACACACACCGGCACACAAAAATCTTGGAGCATAGCTTTACGATTGAATACAACCCGGGGCCGGATTTAGGGTTGTGGAATACCTCAACAAGATCAGGCACCTACACACAAAGACACACGGGTACCACACACAAACACAGACTGATAAACATAGGGGCGAAAGGCCCAGAGACACACAAAAAAATAAAATAGAAATTCATAACTCATAAATACCCATAACTCAGTAGACACTACTTTGCGCTGTCAAAAAATGTACCATGTTGCAAAATTTTGAGCCGTCTTAATTTTTGAAATTTATTTAAAACTAAGATTTTTTCCCTCATGCAAAGCATTTCTTAGCTGGATTTGGATTCATATTATGTCAGAACTTTGGATTCATTAAAATCAAATTTTTAGAGTATCTTTTGTATCTATCAACATTTTTGCCCCTAGTGTCATTGATGAAATGAATTTCTGAAATGTGCACATATCGCACATCAAAATTAAACGAGTATTTTTGTTAAATATATTATATATCAATAATACAGTTGCTCAGTTATCATTACATTCTTCAATATTTAAACTCTACATATTTCTTTTCTTAAACATTCTATATTCTATTCTGGAAACAATTTTAAAAAAATACACAGATAATATATAGGCTGTAGCAAAAAAGTAGAGTTAATTAACTTGTTTTAATACACAGCCCATATTACTTATCTACAGGGTTGTCACCAAGAGTGCATACCTTCTAGTTTGCAATGTCTTGTAGTATATATATACTACATCAGATAAACAGTAAACAGAGTAAAATATAATACCCCCCACACACACCCACACCCACACACACACACACACACACACACACAAACACACACACACATATATATATATATATATATATATATATATATATATATATATATATATATATATATATATATATATATATATATATCCATCTGCCTTGTTTGTGAAATTCCCATTGGAGCAAGCCTGAGAGCCTTTGTGTTCATATCGATTCTAAACGATAAAAACCTTGTCACTCCGTGAATGAATACATGTAAAATGAAATACACAATCCGGTACTTACATGACCAAATGTAAACAAGCATGGTTGCCACGTCACTTTTGTTTATTTACGAGACAAGCTTGAAAAACGCAATTACGAAATCATACAAGAACGTTTCAATGGTAAAAATGCACAAAATAAAATCAAAGAAATTAATATAATAAAATTTTTATGAATATAAATGGAAACCTGGCTGATATCCACCGTAATATCGGCATTGTTAGAGACAGCGTTAAAAAATCAATTGTGTTTTTGATAGGCCTGTTGAAAGAATGGACAATGAGATCATTTCATCATTTTACCTTTGCAAGGCTGCTACATCAACTATTATTTTGATACAATGTGTACTGGTACAATTTGTCAATTAATTTTGTGTGCCTTGGGACGTAAATTTCAATTGAAATAAGTTTCACTAAACAAAGCAGAAAAATTATAAGGTGGATTTTGCAACCATCTAAAATATGTCCCAAAAAACGTATGTATACCTATATCCAGTGAAAATTGTCCTGTTTTACATGCTTCGTTTGTTGATCTGAAAAACTGAAAAAATCAGCTACATGCTTTTTAATCAATATAATAAGGTACACCAGCAACTTCATCAAAACTATAATACATGGTTTAAGTACTGCAAAACCCCTTGTTAAACTTAAAACAATCATTTTCTAATCCTTTGAGAGATATTTGCACTGCATCAGGCGTAGAGAATAAGTATACTCCTCACTGCTTTGCTGTCTAACGTTTGATACGATACTGAGTATGAAGCTCGGCACATACTGTTCATGATCAATCACATGAGTGAATTTCAACCTAACAATGTCGATATTAAAGAAAAAATCTCTCGATAAATCCCTGTCTACTCTCAAATATCCCGGTGCAGATTCAAAACCCCAATTGCTTGGTCATTGAAATCACCCCCCTGCTACAGTTTCCTCCGTTTCAGATGCACAAATAGGATTTCCAACAAATAGACAGAAAACGCAAATAACACTTTTACTCCAAACTTCTTTGCAAATTCTCATATCAGTCTATGCAATATATAAAAATATATAATTACATCTAGGTTCATATCCACAAGTAACAATTACAAACAATGACCTACACTTACATTCTTGAGATCACTGATAATACCATTTGTTTAAAAAATAAAAACAAATGCAAAAGAAAAGTTCCTATGTACCATTAAACATAACGCAAGACTCATGTCTACAATGCTTTGTTTCGAGAACTCTTATTGCCTACTTACATAACTGTATCCTCACTGAAAATTCTATTTATAAAAGACCCGAATTAAAAAAAAATAAATGTAAATTTTTTTTTCGACATATATATATACACGAGATTGTGTGATGGGCGAATTAAACAAAAATTAAAAAAACATTTCTGTATAATATAGATTATCTTCTGTTAAAATCCAATGTGTTTCTTGTTTGCATCCTAAACATTAATTCGCCTAAAAGTAATTTTTGATATATTGTTATCATCGCATTCTTTAAGATTCTGTATTATATGGATTATTCAATGTAAGAAGGATATGTCTTACAACATTTAAACTTTCTGCCTATCCAAAAGTTTTTGATAAGATTCTTAGAGTAAAATCATCATTGTTTTTTCAGATAGGAGTGGTTTGTTTTAAAAATTCTTCAATTGACCATTTTAGTTGAAATTATATTATTGATTTTTAAGCTAAATACTGTATAATTGTTCTGTCGACTGCAACGAAATGATACTTACAATTGTATCTCTTACGTCAGAATGTTTACAATTGGTATTTATATTGCATAAGTGGTGTTTTTTTTAATTTCTAAAAGCCAGGTAAATGCAATCCTTTTCTCAAAGCTTTAGAAATTAAATATTAACTTTACACAGCTATATTTGAAATGAAAACTAATCTTTTTTGTAAAGATGCATTTATTGTATTGAAATATATATGTCACGATTTTATTGATAATTTAATACGAGTATTTGAATTGTCCGGAATTTTCCTAAAATAAGATTATCTGCAATAAAATGAATTTGTAATTGAAATACTTGAAAACTTGCTTCTGTGTTTATAACCCAAATGTCCGTCATATGTCCAGCACGATTCAGGATTTTACAACGGGATTTGAACAGCTGAACTGACAATTAAGAAACTGAACAGTGGAAATGGACCAAATGGACACATCGCCAGAAACATATAAAAGCTCAAGACTGCAATCTTTTGAGCAAGTTACATCTAGCGATAGCAAAGATGATTTCTGCTGTCTTCCTCATCAGCGTTGTATCTCTGGCTGGTAAGTTCGATTATCATAATTATTGTTTTTATTATTATTATAAATAATTCAATATACATCTAATACACATTTCAATCGTACATTATTTACCGATACATTCATAAGATTTAAACAAATAATTTGTTTTACCAAAACTATGTCAATCTAATATTAGTTTGTTGAAATTGAATTATTGTATTATGACAAATATTTTATTCTAAGGCAATGTGTTACAATTGAAACCCTGTCTTATGCCTCAAAAAAGATCTTCGGGAAATTATCGAATTAGACGGGTGCTGCGTTATCTTTATACATTTATTTTTTCCAATGATTGATAGTTGCCAGTGGTGTCCCTCACATCATCCAACCAGCAAGGGAGATAATTAAAGATTTGCGCAACCCAAAAGTGATACAGCCAGCAAAAGAAATCTTGAAAAAATTGAATGACCAGGTAAATATGACATGAAATTTAAAACATTAAGCTCGCCTGCAAAGAATTGGATAGATGAAAATAAATCCTGCATTTTTTTCAAAAGGAATTGAGAACTAGGTGTATACATTCAACAATCACTTTTCACTTTATCTTAACATTGTTGTAAAAAATTGAAACACTGTAGATTATTTAGAAATTATTTATTATCGATATACAAGAGCTATACTTCAGTTCATTTAGATGTAACAACCTTCAGACGTATTTACATTTGCAATGATGGCAGTAAGATCCAGTAAGAACAAGGACATTGTAGAAAGTACAGTAAAACTTCGATCGCTCGAACATCGTTGCCTCGAATACCCCGGATAACTCGAAGTCATCTGTTGGTCCCGACCAATTTCCTATTATATCCTATATAAATAAACCTCGATGGCTCGAACTTCGTTAACTCGAATACCCCCGCTCGCTCGAACAATAAATATTTTTCAAAAGTATAAAGTCAGTGAAAATTCAACTTCTTTCGCTCGAATACAGTTTTTGCCAGAAGGACATGTGGTCCTGTCATTGTAAACAAAACACAAGCTGAAGCCATATTACAGATTTCATCAAAAGTAATAGAGTGGAACGAAATGATTAATCTAGACAGTTACCTAAAATTAATTAATTAATTATTAATTAGCCTACTAAGAGAATGTCGATATACTCAGTTCTTTAATCTCTTAATCCGATTACGACACGCGGAAGTGTTTGATCGCTATTTTTAAAACACCTCAGTCGCTCGTGCCTTATAATTGCACATCAGGATTACATGCCCTTGGAATATGTATGGTAATGTGTATTATCGTTATTTCCCGTGATTAAAACGACCGGTAATGATTGTTTTGTATTGTTTTTCTTTAAAGTATTACATATACAACAAAGAATAAAGTAGGTTTATTTTGTATCATCACCTGTTGAAATTAAAATAAAGTGCCATATTCTAACCCCGTAGCCATATAACATAATACGGCAGATTGCAGGTCAACATGTAATTTGAAATGAATTTTGTATTTTAACATGGGACATGTTATTCTTCTTTATTTATTTATTTATTTATTTATTTATTTATTTATTTATTTATTTTAATATTTCGTGATAAATAATGGATTTTTAATTCGGACTTTTCATTATTTGACCTTTTAGTTTATTAACATGTAAAACAAATTTAAAGATTCTTTAACGGTCGGTACGGTAAACATGAGAACGTGAACCTCCAATCATATCTCGATGTTCGATCGCTCGAACCCCCCGATGGCTCGAATATTTAGTCGAAGTCCCTTGGACTTCGAGCCATCGAAGTTCTACTGTACTTTGCAAATGGTTTAACATTCACGATAAAAGATGTTACATTTGTAGGAAATAAAAAACTTAATTGTACAGTGGTCGCAGAACTCAGAATATGATGTTATCTAATCAGATAGTTAAAATGTGGATACGTTAAACAAAATAATAACATTTTGTCAAGTAATAGTTAACTAACACAATTTTTGGTTAATTGGCCAATATATTGACATGATATATGGATCCGAATTTTTTTTATGTTAAAAAATATTTTAGATATTACAAATATTTACTTGTGAAACTGTTGACTATAGAACAAACGCGTAACTGAACACATTTAGTAAAATGTGGAACTAAAAACCGTTCGTAATAAATAACAAAAAACTTGCAAAAATATTAATTGTGATGCCCAGAAATTATAAATAGAAATATATTTATTTTAATCTATTCTATATTAAAGAAAATTGTTAACATTGTTTTCATTATCTAGAACCTAGATTCTAGAGTGGTTGGTGGCCAAATTGCTGATGATGGAGAATGGCCATGGCAAGTGTCCTTACAACTCCGACAATTCGTAAGCTATTACCACATCTGTGGTGGTGCCATCATCAACAGCAGATGGGTTGTAACTGCAGCTCATTGTGTCGACGGACAAACGTAAGATTTATATCATAATTTTGAATAAACAAGCATTCAAAAAATAGTATGGCGTCAACTAAAACCACTTTGGTTTTTTGGGGTTTTTTCTCAAAGTTAATAAGACAAAAATGCCACAAAAAACTGTCTTACAATTGTTGAAACCCCTATTAACATACAACATAAAAACAAAATCAGAAATAAGTCCGATACAGAATAAAAAAATTATGGTTATGGTTCTTATTGTTTAACGCCAATTTAAATATTTCTAAATCTTAAATTATATATATCTGTGTGTGTGATTTTTACGGTTTCTTCTGACTTTTATTTAACAGACGAAATAGTTTACAGATAGAAGCAGGTATAAATAAAGTATCAGGCCAGGGACAAGTAAGCTCTATCAGTCGAGTGATAATGGTAAGAAATAAAACATATTTCTTTCTAAATTTTTAGATTCTATAATATTACTAGCATGAGTTGCAGTTGTTATCCAGATTGTATACTACTTTATATCATAAACAGAAAACTTTTCAGTTTTGCTTGTATTCGCTATATTTATAAACTAAGAACAAAAAACTACATTTCATTGAGGTCTACTACTGCGCAGTGATATAGTTACCTCACAACTGGCTCCATAAATTGTCAACACAACTTAGGATGTCATAACAGTTTACATGTCTCGACATGACTAAAAAGCATAGGGGGATTTGAAAAATAATACATTTTTACATTTTAAATTTTTAACCATTATAAACTAATGAATCAGCAACACTTTTTTATTTCAGCACAGCAACTACGGACCAAACTCCGGTGGATTCCCCAATGATATTGCTTTACTAGAATTGAATACCCCTCTTACTTTGAATGAATTTGTTCAATCTGTTCCATTACCTGCAACTAAAGATCAAAGTTTCGAAGGCATTGCTGACTGTTGGATAACTGGCTGGGGAAAATTAGATGGCTGTAAGTTATTATTTTTATTATTAGTTACATTTTGGAGTAACAAAAAACAAAAACTAAAAACGATTTTTAAAACTGAGAGTAAATCCGTCAATTAAAAATTAAATTCGATGAATTTAATGATTTACGGCACTTGTGTTTTTATCTTCATCACATAATCAATGGATGGAAAATTGTAATAAGATTTTGCGATGCACATTAAAATGGCATAAAAATAATTACTTTAAAAATCGAGTAGATATCATCACAGGATCAAGTTATGTAAAAATCACTGAATTTATCCGTTTGATACCCCGATTGATAAAACATGTACTTTCATTGGCTTTAATAAATGAGGAACTAAACAATCATGAACAAAGCATTTTAAAAATTAGAACAATCTAATTTAAGCGAAAAATTTACACTGAGAACTAACAATTGGTATGCGATATTACATATCTGGCAAAGTCTTTTTCAACTGATTAAGATAAGTAATTAGAAATTACTTCGTGAGAAAATTTTTTTATTGAATTGAAAATTTTGGTATTAAAATGTGATGCACCAGCAATATCTTTTATGGAAAACAATTATGTGTAAATCATTTTTCTTAACCTAGCATTATTTTATCTAATTTTATCCTATCTTCATGAAGGTAAAAAAAATATTTTATCAAAATATGCATCATATTTTGATATTATATTTTTTTTAGGGGGGGAGGGGGCTTTATTTGAATTGTTTGAAAATACAGTGCGTTAAATTTCTTAACGTTTTGATCAACGTTTTGATCTGAACCAGCTGAGAATGGCAGCGGTTTTTTGCAAGCGGTTTTTAAAGATATATGTATTTTTTTCTCGATTTTATTACACGTGCGTTATTTCCTTCTCTCTGTCTTTAAAGCTCATTCTAGTGGATCAGATATACTTTATGAAGCAAGAATGTCAACCATCTCCAACTCTGAATGTACATCAAGATGGAGGGGAATCGGTGGAGCTACAATTTATGACCACCATATTTGCTTGCTCGAAGATCAGATCTCTGCTTGTTCAGTAAGTTATTTAAATGTCTAACATATATAATTCATCAAGCAAGACAGTTTTATTATCAAAAATATAATTAATTATTGCTCTGAAATCTTTATACAGGAAAAAAGTTTTATAATACATGTATATACATATTTGAAAACGTTGACTCTTAATAAAGGAACTTGTGGTACATACTGCCTTTTTACAGGTTTAACCCAACAGCTTGGTGACTCCATATACAGTTTTTTCTAGTTCCTTTTGTGACCTATAATAAACTTAGATACGTCTTTCAAATCGTGTTTTATATTAGTTACAACAAGTAGGTGACAAACCAATAAACGCATTTTTGTGCACATGATATTCTAAAATAATAATTAGAAATGTCACGTGTTTGCTATTTAGATGTTAATTTTTTGTCCTGTTGCAATATTTTTACTGTTATCACCAGTAAATACTTAAAATTAAAATCTTTCTTTTTGTCAAATTTAAGTCAATTGCCTTTTGAAAAAAAACTTTGGTTGTCACTTAAAAAATAAATTTTCAAAAATTTAAGCAATATAATTTTGGAATGCATTTTAAAGAAAAATTTTGAATGCATTCTCACTAATTTGGATTAAATAAGATTAATGGCACATTAGCTTTTGATACGCAACTTTTTGATGAGAAGATTAAGACTTTATATCCCATTATATTATGCCATTGTAGGGAGACAGCGGTGGGCCATATGTTTGCAAAGTTGACGGAAACTATGTTTTGGCAGGTGTGACGTCATGGGGAATTAGCACATGTTCAGGCGAATACCCAAGTGTCTACACCCGTGTTTCGCATTTCATTGATTGGATCGGCAATTATGTCTACTAAGCTGATTTTGGAAAATAATCTTTATTGAATTATTGTATATGTTAAAGGGAAAGACAATTAAAATAGATTAGAATTTAATCTCTTTAGTTTTATTTATATATATTTATAGGTTATCAAATTACAAAATTACTGCAGCCAATAAGTAAAACGGTGTTGCCAATCAGTAAATCGACAACAAAAGGCAGTAAATGTTGCTACTTCAGTAGAAAAATCGCTTGTTTGCAAACAGGAACTACACTGCTATGAAACAAGTAGCTACCAATATTTCGTATGCACACTTTAAAATAATAAAGAGAAGAATTGTAATTAAAAAATAGGATTATTCAAAGCAACAAGGATAGCTTTGGCTTCTTATTTTTTGCACCGCTTCTATTTGTTATTATTTTTGAATTATCATTATTAACCCTCTACTTCCTGCCGAAAATCGTCAATCCAATCTTAAGCAAACTCTACACGATGATTAATCCTCAGTCTCAAGATGGGCCAAAAAATTGCACCCGTTGCCATGGAAACCAAAATAAATATGAAAGTATGTAATACCCTATTACTATTCGACAGATTCAAATCATTTTGATACCAATGCATTGATGTATAAAATACTTTTGATTTTTTTCATTCTTACCATAAAAACTGATTACATGACAGAATGAAGCAATCTGAAAGGCTAATAAAAAATCACTACAATTTAGGTATTCAGGAAGAGGTTTTGAAACCTGGTACATATTCTAACTGCAGTAGGCTTTAAATGCTCCATTATTATTTGACCCACCTTTCACGGTTGAGTGATTTTTCCTTATAATTTGATGATTATTAGAGAAACAGCATTGAAACTTGTACATATCATTATTAAAATCCAATATTGTTTCTTGTTTGCATCTTAAATATTAATTCACCTAAAAGTAATTTTTGATATATTGTTATCATCGCATTCTTTAAGATTCAGTGTTGTATGGATTATTCAACGTTAGTAGGATATGTATTACAACATTTTAACTTTCTGCCTATCCAAAAGATTTTGATAAGATTCTTATAGCAAACAGTAAAATCATCATTGTTTTTCAGATAGGAGTGGTTTGTTTTAAAAATTCTTATTTTGACCATTTCAGTTGAAATTATATCAGTTGATTTTTAAGCTTATGACTGCACAAGTGTTCTGTACTCTACAACGAAATGATCATTACAATTGTATCTTTTACGTCATTCTCAAAATGTTCGCAATTGGTATCCATATTACGTGAATGGTAGTTTTTTCTTCTAAAAGCCAGAAAAATGCTTTTAAAATTAAATATTAACTTTACACAGCTAAATTTTGAGCAACAACTAATATTTTTCTCTAAAGATGCATTTATTGTAGTGATCTATAAATTTTACGACTTGATTGTTAATTTAAACGTTTGTATTTGAACTGTCTAGAAATTTCTAAAATAAGATTAACTGCAATAAAATCGACATGGAGTGGTATGTTTGTGTTTTATTTGTAATTAAAATACTTAAAATACGGGCTTCTGTGTTTATAACCCCAATTTCACAAGCACGATTCAGGATTTTACAACGGGATTTGAACACCTGAACTGATGATTGAAAACTGAACAATGAAAATCGACCAAATGGACACCTCGCCAGAAACATATAAAAGCCCGGGGCTCCAAAAGTCTGGACAAATTACATCTAGCGATAGCAAAGATGATTTCTTCTGTCTTCCTAATCACCGTTGTATCTCTGGCTGGTGAGTTAGCTTATTATTATTATTATTATTATTATTATTATTATTATTATTATTATTAATATTATTATTATTATTATTATTATTATTATTATTATTATTATTATTATTATAAATGAATGGTCAAGGTTTTTATTGCAATATACACGTTTAAATGGTTCATTATTTACTGATACATTTATATGAATTAATACAAACAATTTGTTTATCTAAAACTATGAAAACCTTTTATCAGTTACTTGAAACTGAAGTATGGTTTTGTGACAGATGTTTAATTCTAAGGCAATGTTTTCGAATTGAAACCCTGTCTTAAGCCTCAAAAAAAGTTATTTGGAATGTTTTCGAATCAGACAGGTTTTGCTTTGTATTTATACTTAGAATTTTTTAATAATTGATAGTTGCCAGTGGTGTCCCTCACATCATCCAACCAGCAAAGGAGCTAATTAAAGATTTGCGCAACCCCAAAGTGATACAGCCAGCAAAAGAAATCTTGAAAAAACTAAATGACCAGGTAAATATGACATAAAATTTAAAACATTAAGCTTGCCTGCGCAGAATTGGATAGGTGAAAACAAAAATAAATCTTATCTAACATTCACGATAAAAGTTGTTACATTTATTTAAAAAATACTTAATTGTTAACCGTTCGTAGAACTCAGAATATGATGTTATCTTAACTGTGGATACGTAAGACAAAATAATAACCTTTTTTCAAGTAATGTTTTAATAATACAATTCTTGGTTTATGGGCCAATATATTGACATGATATATGAATCCGAACTTTTTATGTTAAAAAAGCGAAAAGTATTTTAAATTTTGCAAACTTTCAGGTAAAACTGTTGACTGTAGCCCAAACGCGTAACTGTACACATTTGAAAAACAATGAGAAACTAAAAAGCTTTCGTAATGAATGCACAAAAAATAAACCAAATATTTAGAATAAATAAATATTAAAAACTTGTACAAAACTTGATTCTGGTACCCTCAAACAGAAAATATAAATGGGACAATATTTACTTTGATTTATTTTATATTTAAAAAAATGTTTAAAGACAATTATTTTTCTTCTCTAGAACCCAGAGTCTAGAGTGGTAGGTGGCCAAATTGCTGATGATGGAGAATGGCCATGGCAAGTGTCCTTACAACTCAAACAATTCATAAGCTTTTACCACATCTGTGGTGGTGCTATAATCAACAGCAGATGGGTTGTAACTGCAGCTCATTGTGTCGACGGACAAACGTAAGATTTATATAATAATTCCGAATAAACAAGCATTCAAAAAGTAGTGTGGTCTCTTAAAAAAGACTTTTTAGTACCTCTTTAAAAGCACATTCAAGTATGCCAATACTGTTTTTAGAACAAAAATTAAATTTGCCACCAAATGCTTTCTAGCAATAAAAGGAGGCTCTCTTAACATATAACATAAATAAGACCAATGCATAATACATACACGTAATATTAATTTTACAAGATTAACCCGTGCTCCAGACTAATAATTGGACATCATAAATATTTTATAGCTGTGGTTCTATATTCTTTAAGGTCAATTGAAATACTGTAAAATTTTAATATATATATATATATATATAGTCTATGTGTGTGCGTGTGTGATTTTTCTATTTTTTTATTATTATTTCACAGACGTAGAAATTTACAAATAGAAGCAGGTATAAATAAAGTATCAGGCAGCGGACAAGTAAGATCTATCAGTCGAGTGATAATGGTAAGAAATAAAACACCTAAACTTTAGTTTTCTATAATATTAATTTTCTATGATATTGCCCTGAGCGGGTACCGCTGCTGGTGGAGTAAAGCTCTCGAGGGTTTCCATAACTTAGTAGGCAGTACTTTGTGCTGTCAGAAAATGTACCACTTGACAAACTTTTCAGCCGTCTAAAATTTGAAATTTATTTAAAACTAAGGTTTGTTCCCTCATGCAAAGCATTCCTTAGCTGGATTTGGATTTATATAATTTTGGAAGTTTAGATTCATTATTTTCAACTGTTTTGCTTATGTTTTTTATCTATCAAACTTTTCGGTCTTAGTGTCACTGATAAAGAATGAATTTCCGAAATGTGCACATCTGGCACATCTAAATTCAGCAGGTATTTGTTGTATATTTACTACCCCTTAGTGGGTACCGCTGCTGGTGGTGTAAAGCTCCCCGAGGGTATCCATAACTCAGTAGGCAGTACTTTGTGCTGTCAGAAAATGTACCATTTACCAAATATTTAGCCGTCTAAAATTTTAAATTTATTTAAAACCAAGGTTTGTTCCCTCATACAAAGAATTCCTTAGCTGGATTTGGATTTATATAATTTTGGAACTTTAGATTCATTATTTTCAACTGTTTGCTTATGTTTTTTACCTATCAAGCTTTTCGGTCTTAGTGTCACTGATGAGGAATGAATTTCCGAAATGTGCACAACTGGCACATCAAAATTTAGCAGGTATTTGTTAAATAATTACTAACATTTGGAGAAAAGACTGTCGCTTAATCATTCAACTACACATACAGATATATCGATGACGTTCTATCTCTAAATAATCTCAAATTTGAAGAATATGTGAATGTCATCTATCCGAGTGAGCTTGAAATAAAAGACACGAC
This sequence comes from Tegillarca granosa, assembly GCA_029721355.1. Classification (NCBI taxonomy): domain Eukaryota; kingdom Metazoa; phylum Mollusca; class Bivalvia; order Arcoida; family Arcidae; genus Tegillarca; species Tegillarca granosa. The sequence goes on along the minus strand of CM056598.1, from coordinate 13,910,064 downwards.
AGATTCTCTATGTTCTGCTTCATATATGGACTTATACCTCAATTATAACACCCACGGAAGGTTACATCTGAAGCTATACGACAAACGTGATGACTTCAAATTTCTATTGTCAACTATACGTTATGGTAGAGCTTGTTACCACTATGGGGACTTTCTACAACAAAGCAAACTGCTTACAATTAAATTGTTGACGCAAGAATATTACATGCCTAGGTTAATCAAGCCCCTTAAAAATTTTTATGGCCATCATCACAATATTGTTGATAAGTATGTAGTCACTGTATCCACACTTATACTGGATATATTTGACTTAACATTGTTTTTTTTTTTTTTTTTTTTTTTGTTTCTTTCATTCTCAAAATTAACTTGCACGTGACGGGTGTAGATAGCTGGACAGGAAGTGCTTACCCTTCCGGAGCAACCGGCCTCACTTCCTTGATAGAAGTTCACGTGTGTAACTGATTTTCCAAGCTTTCAAAGTTTTTACAGACAAGGACTGGTACGTTTGTTTTATTAGTTGAAACTGTTATCCAGATTGTATACTACTTTAAATCATGAACAAAAAAGTTAATTGTCTCTATGTACAACCTTGTCGGGTTGATTGTATTGGCTATATTTATAAATAAAACAAACATACCATTCCTTGTCTAAACTAAGAAAAAAAACACATTTCATTGAGGTCTACTTTTGGGTTCCATGCGCAGTGATATATTTACCTCACAACTGGCTCTATCAAACGTCAACATAACTAAGGATGTCATAAATGGGTTTCGTGTCTGGAAATGACTTAAAAGCATAGGGGGTTTGAAAAATAAAAAACATTTTTTGTCACATTTCAACCATTTAAAGTTTGTAAAATTAATTCGTATACTTCTGAATCAGTAACAATTTTTATATTAGCATAGCAACTACGGACCAAACTCCGGTGGATTCCCCTATGATATCGCTTTACTAGAATTGAATACCCCTCTTACTTTGAATGAATTTGTTCAATCTGTTCCATTACCTGCAACTAAAGATCAAAGTTTCGAAGGCATTGCTGACTGTTGGATAACTGGCTGGGGAAAATTAGATGGCTGTAAGTTTGCGTCTATTATTATTATTAGTAGTAGTAGTAGTAGTAGTAGTAGTAGTAGTATTAGGTAAATTTCCGAGAAATAAAGAAAAATAAAACGATTTTTAAAACTGCGAGAAACTAGGTCCATTACAATGATTTCTTCGATGAATTAAATGTTCTACGGCACTTGTGTTTTTATCTTATCACAGGATCAATACTTTGAAAATTTTAATCAGATTTTGCGATGCATTTAAAATGGCACAAAATTTAACTATTTTTAAAATTGAGTAGATATCGTCGCAAGATTAATCAAGTAAAATCACGTGATTTATCCGTTTGATACTCCGACTGATTTAGCATGTACTTTCTTTGGCTATAATGAATAAAGACAAAACGACCAAAAACACAATATTTTTTTTAATGAGAACAATCTAATTTAAGCGAAAATTTACACAGAGAACTGACAAATGGTATGAAATAAATTACTAATCTTATAAAGTCTTCTACTCTAACAGATTTCAAATGATAAAGATACGTAATTAGAAGTTTCTTCATGAGAAAAATTTTGCTTTATTGAATATGAATTGGTGATATGATTGTCAGATTGAAGATGTGCAGGAATATCTTTAATGGAAAACAATAATGTTTATTATCTAAATCTAGCATTTTATTTTGTCTAATTTTATCCTCTCTTTATAGGTAAGCAAAAACCATCATATCAAAATACGCATCATATTCTGCAGTATTTGAGGGCTTCATTTGAATTGTTTAAAAATGCAGTTTGTTAAATTTCTTAACTTCTTGATCAAGAACATATCTTAACCAACTGGGAATCGTAACGGTTTAAATCAAGCCTTTTTTATTCTAGTTTTTTCTCGATTTGATTACACATGCGTTATTTTTCTCTGCTTATAGCTCATTCTAGTGGATCAGATATACTTTATGAAGCAAGAATGTCAACCATCTCCAACTCTGAATGTACATCAAAATGGAGTGAAATCAGTGGCGCTACAATTTATGACCACCATATTTGCTTGCTCGAAGATCAGATCTCTGCTTGTTCTGTAAGTTATCTTTATGTCTGACAGGGCAGTTTATTATGAAAAGTTGATGTTTTTATTACTCTGTTATAATCATACTGAAAGATAGTTTTTTATATACATATTTGAAAAAGTTGTCTCTTAATTAAGAATTCTTATGGTACATGCCGCCTTTTTACAGGTTTAACCCAACAGCTTGGTGACTCCTTATACAGTTTTACTAGTTTGCGTTTGTGACTTGTAACAACTTTAGATACTTCTTTCAAATCGTGTTTTTTGGTATTGGTTAAAACATGGTGACAAATCATTAGACAAACCACTAGACGCATTTCCTTACGCATAAACATTGCAAGAAATGCCAGTTTTTTATTATCTAGATGTGAATTGTTATGTCCTGATGCAATTTTTTTCAGAAACTGTTATCAAAGTAAATGCTTTGGATTAAAATACTCCCTCTTTTTCAAATTTACCAGTCAATTGCCTTTTGAAAAAATACTGAGTTGTCATTTGAAAAATAAATCTTTAAATATGCTAAACAAATATGATACTGGGCCATTTCTAATAATTCAAGTCATATAAATCTGAAGTCCATTTTAGAAAAACTTATTGAATGCATTCTCACTAAATTAGATAAAATAATTTTAAATGAAAAGTTAGCTTTTGATACGCAACTCTTAGAAAATTAAGATTTCTACATTTCATTGCATTATGCCATTGTAGGGTGACAGCGGTGGACCATATGTTTGCAAAGTTGGCGGAAACTATGTTTTGGCAGGTGTAACGTCATGGGGAATTAACACGTGTTCAGGGGAATATCCAAGTGTCTACACCCGTGTTTCGCATTTCATTGATTGGATCGGCACATATGTCTCCTAAGCTGATTTTGGCAAAACACCTTAATTGAATTATTGCAGCTGTTAAAGGAAAAGATTATTAAAATAGATTAGAATTCAATCTCTTTAGTTTTATTTATACATATTTAATCAAGATCTACGTTATCAAATTACAAAATTACTGCAGCCAATCAGTAAAACGGTGTTGCCAATCAGTAAATCGGCAATAAAAGGCAGTAAATGTTACTACTTCAGCAGAATAAACGCGTGTTTGCAAACAGAAACAACAAAACTCACAACTTGCACTGCTATGAAACAAGTAGCTACCAATATCTCGTATGCACACTTTAAAATATTAAAGAGGAAAAATTGTAAGTGAAAAATAGGATCATTCAATGCCACAATGATAATTACAATTTAAATCACAATTCCTTTCGATGCCAGTTATAAGAACAAAAACTTACTATGTCTGTATTTAAGATTACATGAAAAGTGCTGCACATTAACACCAGTAAACAATTTTGAGTTTTAATTACCGTTTGTTTACCGGACCAATTGCGTGTCTTCTAATTATTTATATATAAATACTATTTAGTAATGTAAAGGAAATGTACAGCTAAAACAAATTAATTTTGCAACTTCCAAACCTACCAAGACCAAAGTATATAATATCACGGACCCTCATTGCAGGTAAAAGGTATACGAATACTCTCTGAGAATCACGTGTATTCAAACAGGAATAAGACAGTCGTGTTGCTTGAATAGCACTCAAAAGTTTACAAGCACAGGAAATAAAATATCAAATAAAATCCGGAAAAAAACACATGCATCACACCAAGTTTATTAACCACAAATAAAGTAAGTTATGCTGCTAAAATGTGTTTTTTTAGAAACTGGTATTTCCATTTATAATCCTTATGATCATGATGTGCCAAACATGATTCAAGTCTTAACAACTGATCACAGAACTTCTCAACACGCCTAGGTTCCTAGATCTTAGTGTCAGACAGTTTGTTCACCGGGGGTCGGTGTATAGCTTCGAGCACTCCGGTTTTCTCCACCACTATCACTAAACTGACCTCGATATAAAAGAATCTTGATATGTGCGTAAAACAAAGCATTCTTAACTACGAGAATTTACCAGCGGTAATAACTACAGACTTCGGTCGTTCGAAATGGCAAACTTTCTCACACTAGGATCTGCCAGAGTGGTATTCAAACCTTGGCGGTAAGATGCACTGTCAGCCGTAAGTGCGCGCTTTAGACCACTCGGCTACCAAGGTCCCATATTTCAAATGGACTAAGAAACAATTCAATACATTTTTAAAATGGTACATTTTTTGCGCTAAATAAGATTCAAACCAGGTTATTTGAATGCAACCCCAATGTTACCGACCAACTTCCTGCGGTTGATACACATATACCTTACCCAATCCCTCATTTTTACAAGAATATTGAAAACATGAAATAACTAATAAATTTTATTGATTTAATTTATATCTTACCGTCTTTGATTTTCCTTTATTCAAAATTATCAATAAAATGTACCCTTTGTGTGAAGTAAATTTATGTATTCAAAACAAAAAATAAAATACTTGTAAAGTTTTCTTGCATATATCTTATTTTGTGTAAAAAGAAATGTTTCGATGTTATGTGCGGTTCTTGTTGCATATTCTTAATTGATATTAATTGAATAATCAAACTCACAATAACTTTTTCATTTAAAAACATTCATTCAATTTAAAATGTATTCTAAATTAGATATTATCATAGGTCCTAATTATTGGTTCTCATATCATGTATATAGATGGTCCCAAGCAGGGTCACTGACTTGGTTTAGTCTAGCATATTCTGATGTTCCGAATTTTATCTCACACGTTATTAATCCGTTTACTGTCCGTGCGTTCACACTATTACATCCCACAGTTACAAGACATTGATGCATACACTGTTTTAATGAACGAACATATATTGTGCTCAGTGTTGTTATCGTATTCTTGCGTTCTCCAACCCTGTAAAAATGACCTGTAAATAGAAAACATATGCAACAAATTGCCTTTGAGAAAAAAATCTCCGCCTTTGGTAGCTATATATGTAATAGGTAGATAACATAAAAGAATTCACAGCAATAAAATGACTTTAGTAAACATCACGTAAAAGTACTAATTGTTAATAATTTTTATCTACATCATCTAAGGATCTTCATTACCAAATTTGGTAAAATTCAGCCAAACTATTTTAGAGAAGATGAAATAATACGAACGCATGTTTCATCATTTAAAATACTAAGATGGCTATAACCGGTTTTGCTTTAGTTTCAAAAATGACCAAAAAAATTTATTCTAAGTTCATCACTACGGTAGCTTAGTTGGTAGAGTGTTCGCTTCGTATGTGGGGGGTAGGGGTTCAAACTCGGCCGGATCTGACCAAGACTTGAAAATAGGTAGTGGATGTTCTTTCGCCAAGCACTCGGCATTTAGAAATGAAAGTCACGGGATACTTCGGATGAGACTTTAAAAACCGATGTCCCGTGTCACGACAGGCGATGCACGTTACAGAACCTTCCCTGTACACTGCCCTATCGTCAAAAGGTCAAAAGTTCGGCCACTTTACTTTAGGTGGTGACGTCTCGATATAGTAAAATATTCTTGACAGTGAAGTAAAAACCCATTAATCAATTAATCTACTGTACTATATTGTCTGTTATAGATCATAAAATATTCTTTGAATCGCAAACTTTCCAATGGATCTCTGTCACTTGTAATTCGATGTGACACATCTATGATTATATATTAATTTTTAAATTAAAACTATTGTAACCAGTAAAGTAATTGTTTAAGATGGTTGAACTGGGTTGAATGTTTACATTAGGCTTAAAACAATTCCATTACAGTTTTCTGTTATTATATCATATCAGCATGGAATAGTGGAGTTTATTGAATTTCGTAAATGTACTAATCAAGTGTTACATTTTGAAGGATGCAATTCCTAACAATTTGTCATCTAAACAGTTTAACATATAAATACGTGTATTATTTCAGAAACAAGGCACTATAACTCATATGAATGAATTAATCTTTTGTTCTGAGAACTGAATTGTAAAGTAAGCATATTCTAGCCACGATTAACCCCAAGCAAACCGCTAGAAGGGGTATAATAAAAATATAAAAAATAAAGTAATATTTGATGCGAACCATAACCAAGCTGCAAGCAGCAACATTAAATAAATCAGATTTTTAGTTTCATCAAATTTTTTATCAAAATTGAAAAAAAAAAATTCGCCTTTCAACCATTTAGATTGTATGTTGTCCCATTAACATACGCGTATTTTGCAGCAATTTTAACTTTTTGACTATGTAATATAAGGCAGTTTGAAACCATGTGTGTAACAGAGTGGATGGGAGTAATTGTGTTTAACGCAACAGTCATTTCATTGATGGTAGAGGAATAAGTACCCCGAGAAAACCACCAAACTTAGCGTACTAACAAACATTCTCACGCTAAGATCTGTCCCGAGCGTGTTTCGAACCTAGACGGTGAAACACTGAAATTCATTTTAAGTGTATGCTTAAGACCACTCGGTCAACGAAAACCCGTGTGTGTAATGTAAGGAGAGACATGTATACCCGAATTATCAATCAGTGGTTTAAGTAACTTTCTTGGTCTGATATATAAAAGAAAATGTTTGGTCACTTACCCAATATCTCTGTTCCAGGAAACAGTTTGTCTTTCATATACCTCAACTTCGCACATTGTAAGAACTCCGCTTTTCTTCTGTAGAATAATATAACGACCAATGGTCCCACTATTACAGTTCATTTCAATAACTTGTCCGTGCGTACCTGGTCCGGTAAAATGGCCACACATTGTTATCGTGGTAGATAAACTCCACTGTGGGTTATAACTTGCATACATGGTAACGTTCCGAAATCTTCCAGCTAAAAAACAAAAATATTACCACTGGTGCATTCAAAAAGGCTGTTATTTGAAATCCAAATGAAAATGAAAAGTTGTAACAGAATAGAAGCAATGCCCAAAACATCAAAGTACACAATACAAGAACGATTGACGAACATTTTTTATTAAAATGTCTGTATTCTTCTTCTTTTGATTTTCTTGCTAACTATAAAATGCATCAATCAAAGAGAAACTCAAATCCTTGATATACTTAATAATTTAAAGAATGACCATTGATTATTTTTAAAAATATTCTGTCTATAAATGTAAGTTTTGTTTTCGGTGATGGTTTATGTTTACCATTCAATAAGCACGTTGGAAATCTTGACTAAACTTTCTTTCATTCCAAGATTTTGCAATGCATTTCATAAAACCTGTACATATACATTATAAAACTGTTTTCATCAAGAGGTACAAGGAGCTAATAGAAGATAATGCCAGGGTATGTTAAATTGATTATTGCAATAAATGAATTCTTCTTAGTATGCAAATGGTAACTAGCAGGAAAAAGGTAGCCGATGCCAGGCATTGTAATAGTACATGTACCTTTTGTACTAATTACCAAATACACAGTTATATACTAGTTATAATAACATACTAGAATGAGTTATATGTAGCTTCCGTGTGTTTTATTTCATAGATATAAAGCATATATAATGATACACAATATTATGTGTTAGAATTATCTTTTCTACGTGTATGCATATTAATATTAATCAATGCCTAAAATCTATTGAAAAAAGACTTTAATTAGGAAAAATCAAAACCAAAATACTAGTATAAAATTTATCGTTTAAAGTTTAATGACAACTAAATAATTTGAGTTTGTGTTTTTTTTCCAATTACAAAGCATAAAAAATATAACAAATAAAATTTTAAATAAAAAAACACAAACACATTTGCTAAACCCGCATTGAGACAACTACATGTAGTTGAAAAACACCCTTGTTTTAATAAGTCAATATATAACACAACTGATGAAAGATGTAATAATATAAACCGATGTGGTTCTAAGACATGTTCTAGGAAGATACTTAATTATCCACTTAATAATACAATCAGGTGGTTCCCGAGTCATAAATATGTTATTTAAGGATTATTATTATTATTTATTTTTATTTATTTTATTTATTTATTTATTTATTTATTATTTTTATTTTTTATTTATTTATTTTTTTTTTTTGGAAAGCTTCAAAACTGCTATGTTATTCGTCATTAGATTGGGAAACATCAGCTCGTTTTTTATTTATTTATTTATTTATTTATTTTATTTTATTTTATTATTTATTTTTTTTTTCAATTTCCAGCTACAAAGAGAAAACTATTTTTATTAAATATTCTTGATTTCAAAATTTGCTTTACTATCGTTTTATCAACGGGTTCCATTTTAATGCATCGGTAATGCATACATATTCAAGTAATGATCAGTATCTAGTTAAAAGGCTCGTCAATTTAAAAAGTTCAAAACCATTTCTGGCAACAGGTCCGAAAACTGATATATCTCTATAAGTCTACTTAGTGTAAAAGTAATATTTATGCATTTAGTATCTATACTTACGTTCCGTGGAGCCATCCGATCTGTTTTTGATAATTATTTTCTGTATTGAGTATACTTGACCTAGATCCACCTGCCACCACGGATCATTTGTGTTATCACACGTATGAGTACAAGCACTACTGCCAAAATGATCAGAGTTCCAGCTCCCATCTACGGCTTTGTATGAATCACCTGACCAACATGAGTCAATCTGTGATGTCGCTTTAAATAAAGCAAGATTTGTATGACCTGAAAAAAGAATGAAAGTAAACATTTAGAAAAGAGGAGAGAAGACTGAAAATATGCCTTAAGAGTTAAGATGGATAAATACAATCACCAAACCGATAACATTGTATTGTCAATTTGATGTCATGTGGTTATTGTCGCAAAACTTGTTTTCAGTGTTCTTCTTTCACTAGTTGTGGGTCTTAGTTGCCATTGCTAGTTTTATCGTCGTGCTCTAATACACTGCCGCTTGCAGCTAAGTACTGTTCGTGCATCTACTTGTGCTTTTGTTGTTGTTGTTGCTAATCTGTTATTATTATAAGCTTTGGCTCTGTGACTACTACTGTTCTTGTTGTTATTGTTGTTGTTGTTGCTGCTGCTGCTGCTGATGATGATGATGATGATGATGATGATGATGATGGTGGTGGTGGTGGTGGTGGTGGTGGTGGTGGTGGTACTGGTGATGATGTTATAAAAAGTAAAAGACTCAATACCTTGACATGCCGGAACGACAAATATGTGCCACACAAGCAACCACAGACAGCTTTTCCCATCAACCATTGTTATGGATCATACAGATAAGTTTAAAACTTTGACATAAAGTTTTCATAACATCATTTATTGTGTTTATCTATAATACTGATCAGAAAATAGTAACAGACCGTCAAAATGGTATTGTCTGTTTGTTCGGAAGTTCTGACACACAACTATACATCCGTTAACAAAATTGATAACACACATTTCTTATTAACACTAAGTAAAATCGATTTAATTTAAAAATTTCGATAATTTTTTTTTCATTATCTGTTAATTCATACTCAAAACAAACAGTATACATCATTTGTATTTTAATTGGACCGTTGTTTCAATAAATTATAAATTTATGTGTACCTTATTTTAACCCTCGGAAAATTTATAATATAATCCAGAAAAAATCCTAATATGTACACTTGTAATGTAACATAAACAATAAATGTTACAATACTTGTTTTACATTTTAACTAAATGTTGACAGTATGTGAAAAACGCTCGCCCATAAAGTGCACGTAATAGAGACTGAACACCGTCTCTAAAAAAGCACAACATTAAAGAACGAAGCGGCTTTTTTCATATTGTTTGATGCTGCTTGATATAAATGTTTCTGTTTGGGTCTTAAAAAGGTATATTATAATGGTACTATATTTATTTATCTATTGTTTGTATATGTATCTTGTTCATTACATTATATTGTGTTAAAACTTACTGCTTTTAAACAGTGTATTAATCAAGGGTAAGGTGAGCTGTAGAGCCCTTTTTCGTGTGTCAGACGATACAAACACTTTATACAGAGTGTGCTAGTTCAAGCAAAACCATATCACTTTGCACATCCAACGCATACACAGAATTTCATCGAAGATTTCCAATAAACTTCCTCTCGTCGGTAATAGCTAAAAGATTAACAACATCAAAACCAACAAACAACAACCATCTGCAACCCCCAGGTAGAACCATTCTTTTTCCTCTGCTACTTGTATCTAATACATCTGAGTGCCTGCAATTTCCGGACAAGAAGTCAATCAAAGCACCGGAGGTGCCGTACGAACAGAGAGCATGGAAACGCAAGAGGCAGTTTGAAAGTGAGTGTAGGTAGTAGTACAATCTGCCTTATCCCATTCCATTCCTACGCGATAAAGGTTGTAAAACACCATATGGAAGGGGAGTAAGAATTCATGACTGGAAAAGTGTCCATTATATTTTTTTGTATTAGTGTTGGCAAAATACCACATTCAGAAGAGTCTGTGCTAAAGCAAGGTTCTTTCACATTCCAAGCATTTCTCCAAGAAAAGACAAAAACGTTCATACGTTACATTTTCAATTAATTACACAAACAGAAAGATGTTTTTATGGTGTCATTGATCGTTATATTTCTCAATAACAACAAAACAACCGCAAATGATGGTTGCAAAAAACTGTTTATATACAAAATACACGCCACCTACCGAGGATTTACCCTAAAACTTTCCATGTAAACTTCTATAGTACATCTTGCACAATCGACAGGAACTCGTGAAATCTCTCAGCTATAGCTTTTTTCCGGTCGATTTCACAATGCTTCTCTCAAAATCGTGTATATCATTTTTACGCTACGTCGACAAAATTAAAATGTAAACATGTCTACATCAGATATGTCAGATTTTGTTGGGGCTTCGAGGAGGGGATGGGAAGGGAAACGAATGAAAACAAATACATTCCTATAAACATGACATTTGCTATCGTGCATGTAAGACATGATTTCTTTACAGCACTTTCCGCAACCTATACTTTTACTTACACGCTCAAACTTCGGGTAATGTTAAAAAAATATTGCTTTATTAACTGTGGTTCACTCTTCTCGCCAAAACGCATGCTACCAAGAAATGACACGTCATATAATTCATCCAATCAAAAGAGACCGTTTAAATTATGGGATATCCGCGAAAATGTTGCGAAAATAGGTCTTTGTTTACATAAACTGTTCATGTATTCTTCCGCTGCGCCGCATTGTATCCTTTCCACCAAAAGTTTCTCCACAGAATCCATGTATAAATTTTATTTTCAATACCACATACATTCATCATTGTGCGGTTACCCTCAGCACGTACTTATCACCCGCAAACTACCGTACTATATTCCACATATATTGCGCAAGGATTTGACATAGCGGTGACATAGCCTGTCTGATTGCGACGTACGTGACAATACATCACAGAGATTCCTCTCTGTTCGTAAAAATGGCAATGTTGTGCAAAGTGGGTACAAATAAGATCGTATTCTTATTCTGAAAACGTGTACTTATAACAGATAAGTTACTGGAAATTAAACATGACTTTTATCAGCGACAATGAGTTAAAATGTCGCTGCTTCTTTAAAAACAACCAAAATTTCATACATTAAATATTACAAAGTTACTTAAGATATCAACGAAAAGTACACAGGGAGCTGTCGCTTCTCTTTGATTTTGATGTTTTTACTCGATGTATTTATACTAAGTTTGGCAATGCTTAGCAATATCGTCTACATTCTTGCTTTTTTTTTTCCAAATTTGAACGGACTGCATGTTTGAAGATAAAAAAAGCGTCAAATAAAAAACGAGATCTATAAATTTAAATGTTGACTCTACTACAGTAAATTGTTTCATTACATTTGTAAAAGAAATTACTTTTTACTGTTTTATAATCTTTCGACTCCCGAAAAAAAAAACTAGTCTATGTTTTGTTGCATTTTGCCGTGTTATAGGTTAAACAGAAGTGTTCATTTAAAATGCGCATCGAAAGAATTTTTAAAAATTTGTAGGACATTTCAATATTCAACCGTTTCTGAACTTAATTTGAACTAAGTATTTCTGTTAAGTAATGTGTCCATTTTTAAAACAAATATGTGTTTAAGGAAGTAGCAATAAAAGCCCTTCAAATCAAAGGACATTAAGCCCATTAATTTTCATTTTATTTAGTACAGCTTTACTTAAACGGAAGTTAAAGCGCATAGAATCTCTATAAACTGTCATTGATTATAAAAATGCAAGTACATTGTAACCTAAAAACTTTATAACAACTCTCGATCTTCAGATTTGTGAAATAGAAGGGCAAAACACGTGTTTCAGTTTAAGCTTTCAAAGGAAAACAAATATTTATAGTTCATAATGCATACGGAAACAAGCCATTTGTGTTTCAGAATTGATAGAAAGCACGTTTTGCGTAGTGAGCGATATGCGTTGTTTATTGGTGTCTGACATGCGTTTTTGATATGTTTTTCACGTTGAGAGGTTGACGTTTTGGTTACAAAATAAAACATTAACCATTTATAAAAACATTGTTTGAACAACGTCCTGTCTCTTAGTGCTTAATCCAAGCGTATTTGGAGAAATAGTATTACTACATGCTATTTTTGAATGTCTTGTTTATTTTTAAAAATCAAATAATACTTGCATGATTTTAGAATAGAACATGTTCTACCTATTAACAATTAAAAACATTTAAACATAAGTCATTTTTGTAAAACATTTAAAACTAGTATTCTTGGTATTGTAGCTTTTATAGATAGTAATAAAATAAAAACTAACGACAGCATGGTTTTTCATATTGCAATATATTTCGAATACTCAGTATTCCTTATCAAGCTTACATTTTAACTAACTGATAAACTACATGACAAGATATATATAACAATCGAATGTTTATATATATCTTGTCATGTAGTTTATCAGTTAGTTAAAATGTAAGCTTGATAAGGAATACTGAGTATTTATTTTATTACTATTTAAAACTAGTCTTCTGGTTAATTGAATGTTTGTTTCTGCGTTTTCTAAATATTTCACTTTTAGCTAGATAATACCAGTTCTACTAAATAAAGGTAGGTAGGAGATTTTCCTCAATGTATGCATTTACTGGTTGGCTCGGTACTAGTTTAATGTACTAAGTGGTCTGCCATGTTTATATGTGATTTCGAGAAGTGTACTAGCACTTTTAAGGTCATAAATAAGTGTCCACTGGTAATAAATAGATCAGAAATACACAAAAAAACTTGAGCACCACATGACCTTGTCTTATCGCGGATAGCTGAACAATTGCTGATGTGATGTGAAACAGCATTGAATCAATCAACCATCATAAACGTTCATCAAAGCATTTTATAAGTTATTTGTTACCTGTGTTCCAAAACAAAAGTTGGCAGTTGTGAACAATGCCAAATAATGGATCCTTTCTAAAAGTGTGGCCAGTCAAAGTACTTTCAAAATCGGGTTTTAGATAAATAAAACCCTGCTGTCATTCTCCATGAGTGTGAATTACATATACATCTACAGGTACTAAACAATAGTTAGAGATATCATTGCCACACACAGGTGAGCAAACAACAAAATACCAGTAAGGAAAACTTATTAGAAATACCGCAAATCATCAGTAAATTCGAATAAAGAAAAGAAAAGTGAGAAACAATAATTACAATTATTAAATTTTTATTTAACCAAACAACAACGGAAATAAACAAAAAGCAAATTGATTACAATACTGACATCCAAAAATTATTATAAGATTGTTCAATCTTAAACAAAAAAAATATCTGAACAAAAGATGTTCCACAAATCCAATGAAACTGCTTTCGTATAACATCTACAATACAGTCAAACAAGTAATATCAATGTTTTCAAATGAAAAGAAATTAAAATGACTAAATCATGTTGTTTTAAAATCTGAAAACTGAATGAAATAGAAATCTTATTTTCATTCTTACCTATTTTGACCGAGTTCAGAAAAGTATCATTTTTATTCATTCACTTATTGATGATTTAGAACACAAGTTTGACTGTACTGTCTTAATATGAACACATAATTTGAGACTCTCATGTCAAAAATACATAAACCAAAAATATTATTTATTTACAAAAAATTACATAAACCAAAAATATGATTTATTTTACAAAATACTGAATCAAACACAGACATTATCCTAAAATTGTTACCACAATCAATATACACACATGTATCTTAATTTCAAGTAGTTATCTCAATTTAAAAAAAAATGATTGTAATTCTGACAATTTAATGCTGACCATAATAACATTTAATTTTAACTGATGTAACAATATAAGCTACCGGTATTACACAATGAAAACTGAAAATATATACATGGCAAATGAACAAAACCAACAAAAATAAAAAAATAAAAAAAATATATATATATATATATATATATATATATATATATATATATATATATATATATATATATATATATATATATGAATAACCAAAACTTCTTCAATACAATTGAAAATAAAATACCAGTATTCTGAATTATTACAAAGCAATATTTCAATATATTATAATAAATAAGTGTCTTGGACAAATAAATTTTTACATAAACTAGTACATTACAGTAAGTTACTAGTTTAAGATCAGTGAAACAAAATCTTGGTAATTACTGGTAATCCTGGTTAATACTGAATTTTATGCTTATTTACCGACTGTAATTTCTTTGTTTAAGCACAAACTATATCAAAGAAAACTAAAACCAATTGTTAATACCTTATTGATTATTTACAGTAAAACCACATTTTAATACCCCTCCATAACTTTTCTACCTCACAAACTGACACACATTTCAAGTCCCAAAATCTATTTCTCCAAGGAATTTTCTTACAAAACTTCAACGAATAATCTTTAAACCTCTTTACAATACCAAATTCTGACTGAAGAAGGGGACAAGAAATCAAGGTTTTACTGCTTCAGTAAAATAATACAAAATCTCATTAAGCTGAAAAAATTCCTTTATCTAAGTGATTATCAAAGCTAACAGTATATAACTTTTAAACAAAAGAATTACATTAGCAAAATACATTTATTTACACTTACTAAACACAATTTTTACAATAATTTTTCATGATTTACATGTCTAACCTTTCTGTGTTGTACAATAAACACTTATATATTTAACGTGCATGCTTCAATAACTTTTTCTATTTTTCCATTTCATAAAATATAAAAAAAATATATACAAATTAAAGCCACCTATAAAATGAAAGTAAAGCAAAAGCAATGAAAACCATTCAAAATACAAGAATAACTTTTATACGAGCTGTCTTTTGTAACTTACACATGAAAGTTGAGTATGTTTGAGTATCTGCCATAATTCATGCTGTTTTTATAGTTTTTTTTTTACAAAATAAGAATAAAATAACTTTCAAAAAATCTAAATATTGGAATTCAGTATTCAGAAGATAAAGGATTTCAAGGATAAACTTATGATAATCTAAAAACTCTTATATTTATCCATTTAGTAAAAATTTAGATGAAAATCTAGGAATTAATTTCATTATGGCCTGATTATTAAAAAATGTCCTAAATCCAAGTCCATATTTGGAGCATGGATTGTAAATAAATATGTAAATATGATATTGCACATTATTATTTGAATAAGACCTACTACATGATTGGTGATCTCAATAAAACATCCGTGATTACCTCCCCTTTCACTCATCACAAATCTTAACAATCTCTAGAAAAATGTAATTTAAATGCCTCAATACTCCAAAAATATAATTATGTGATAATTTAATTATTATAGACAACATTATTGCATGTCTATAATGTATATACATGTAGTCTCAAACAATACAAAAATATTTCTGAACCAACACATTTAACTAATAAACATGTTTTTATTCACTATATGTGCTTGAATTAATTAGATTATTTTGAATAATTTACCTTAGTTTCAATAGCAAAATATTAAAACTAAATAAAGAAGTGAAAAGACATATAAGTCAATTTAAATGGCAGTACAGATATCAGTCAGTTGAAGAACCACTTCAACTTACTTCTTTAAGCATTGCCTCTTGCTGATTTCTTTGTGTATAACCACAGTATATATGTAATAACAATAAAACCAACTTCAATATGTTTTGCCAGTTATACTGACTTCAATATGTATTGCCAGTTAAACTGACTTCTACATGTATTGCCAGTTATACTGACTTCAATATGAATTGCCAGTTATACTGACTTCTACATGTATTGCCAGTTATACTGACTTCAATATGAATTGCCAGTTATACTAACTTCTACATGTATTGCCAGTTATACTGACTTCTACATGTATTGCCAGTTATACTGACTTCTATATGTATTGCCAGTTATACTGACTTCTACATGTATTGCCAGTTATACTGACTTCTACATGTATTGCCAGTTATACTGACTTCTACATGTATTGCCAGTTATACTGACTTCTACGTGTATTGCCATTTATACTGACTTCTATATGTATTGCCATTTATACTGACTTCTATATGTATTGCCATTTATACTACTTATATATGTATTGCCATATATACTGACTTCAATATGTATTGCCATTTATACCGACTTCAATATGTATTGACATTTATACTACTTCTAACTTCTATATGAATTGCCAGTACGTATTGCCAGTTATAATGACTTCAGTACGTATTGCCAGTTATACTGACTTCAATATGTATTGCCAGTTATACTGACTTCAATATGTATTGCCAGTTATAATGACTTCAGTATGTATTGCCAGTTATACTGACTTCAGTATGTATTGCCAGTTATACTGACTTCAATATGTATTGCCAGTTATACTGACTTCAATATGAATTGCCAGTTATACTGACTTCTACATGTATTGCCAGTTATACTGACTTCTACATGTATTGCCAGTTATACTGACTTCTACATGTATTGCCAGTTATACTAACTTCAATATGTATTGCCAGTTATACTGACTTCTATATGTATTGCCAGTTATAATGACTTCAGTACGTATTTCCAGTTATACTGACTTCTACATGTATTGCCAGTTATACTGACTTCTATATGTATTGCCAGTTATACTGACTTCTACATGAATTGCCAGTTATACTGACTTCTACATGTATTGTCAGTTATACTGACTTCCATATGTATTGCCAGTTATACTGACTTCTATATGTATTGCCAGTTATACTGACTTCTACATATATTGCCAGTTATACTGACTTCTACATGTATTGCCAGTTATACTGACTTCAATATGTATTGCCAGTTATACTGACTTCTATATGTATTGCCAGTTATACTGATTATATGGGTCCATTTGAAGACTGGCCCTTATTCTTATCCATTGCTGTACTCATTTCTGAGCCTCAAAGCAAAATTATGATAATAAAACTAAAGAATTGCTAGATTTTACTGGGTAAAAATTTTACAAATTATTAATTTTTCCCCAATTTCTTCCATCAAAGCTCAAATTTGAAGTTAGTCTCAAAATTTTATCATATATATGTAATAGATATGTCTTGTAAACTTATAATATACCAGTATCTGAATTTCTATTTATATTGATGCAATGTCATAATTCCCAAAATTTAGAATATACTTAATTAGGAATTGAATGCTTTAATTTGGTTTTAAATTCAGCTTGCAAAAAATAGGCCCTGAAATTTTGAATTGGCAAGTGATGTGGAAGTTGAATAGCTGCTTCCTAGAATCTAAAAGGTGCCTTTGACTCAGGTGAGCTACAAAATTTTATGCATTACTGTAAACAGCATTTAACAAGCTATGAAATCAAATTACTGCCAACAATATTTGAAGATCCAAATTACATTAACATTCTAAATATATCATCGAAAAAATAAATGAATGTATTCACAAGAAAACCAATAGCCATTATGTAAAACAGTACATCTTACATGTTACTGTGAATGCATTTCAAAATCTGTAGAACTGGAAATGTCATGATGTTTTTCAATTTTATATAATTTTTCTTCATCGCTGATACTTTCTTGGCTACTTGGTAAAGCATCATCTTGAATCTCTTCAGCTCTGGCTATATCTTCATACTTACTTATATCTCTTACCAAATCTTTTCTATCAACATGTCTAAGTAATTTTTTCAAGAGGCTTACATCATCATCCATGATGAGATTTTTGTATAGCAGTTCACGGATAATTTCAGCTCCATTAATCATTCTTTCTAACTCTGCTCTGGTAACAATTTTATTACTCTGGAGCAAAAGTTTAATCATGCTTTGTTCATCTTCATTTAGAGAACGTGCTATATCTATTAACATTAAACTAAATGCAGAGAATTCTCTTTCCATTGTTAAATTTTGCACATTGATTACAAATAAATCTGAAAAATAAAAAAAAAACATAAGTTTATATTAATTAATACACACACACTGAAAATGCTCAATCAGCTGACAGCGTGAACACAAGTTCAAATGGCTAATTTGAAGAAAAACATTTAGTAGAACCACATGCTTGACCCTGATAATATCTTGAAATTTAACTAAAAGCACCTGAAAAATTCTAGAAAATAAATTGACCTTGACATTCTTTGGCAACATAATATGGGGTCTTTGGTTTGATTTTATGCATTAATTTTCAATTTGAAAACAACATGTGACATATCAGTGTTACGACAAATATTTTCTTGATTCTTAGACAATAGTGTCTGGTTGTCTCACTGATGATGACATCATAATAGAAAAGTAATGGATACTAGCAAATGTAAGCAGAGATAGTGGAGGAAACTGGAGTTCTCAAAGAAAACCACTGAACATATTTGAACCTTGGTGTCCAAATGGTCTTTGTCGCACCCTTAAAATTAGTTACAAATCATGATTTCTCTCACTGCCTAGGTCCTTATCTGGCTCAAAGATGAGCCTATTGTGTTCAAATGTTGTTGACTAGATCAGATATTTATTTATGCTCTGGAGTAGATTTAACACCAAGGAAATACCAGTACCTAGAACATTTCTTGTGCACAGGAGGTAATTTGCATACTAGAAAACTAATTTGGATATACCGTACTTTCACAATAAAAATGTAGTTATTAAATGTTAAATGTCCTTAAAGTATTAAATACCCTTAAAGCATAACAAAAATAATGAAAAATTTAAAAGTTAATATTGATGTTGCACACAGCAGCATATTAACATATTCAAAGGGAATCACTTTTAATTACATTAACTGTTTATATCTCAGGGACTTTTGCTGTTCAAGTAAAATCATTTTTAAATTTGGAAAATCAATTAGTTATAATACATGAATAAAAGGGCTCAAAATCAGAGCAAAATTGGGCAATTTCTTTGCCCTGTTTCAAAAAACTTCGCCCTATATTTCCGAAAAAGCGAAGTTGAAGTCGCCCTTATTTTTGAAACCAATTATTGGGAACTCTGTTGTGTTAAGTTATCTAACGATAAAACCCGAGATTTTGGGCTGCTGGCAACAACAAGTGTTTTACAGGTGTCATGATGCATGTTAATTATCCTGATTGGTTGAGTAAATAGCGGATTAATGCTTCACGAAAGGAATTCTTCCACGAGCCTAAGATAATAGGCGTTAATCAAAGACATTTTACAACCTGAAAAAATAGATTTTCTGTGTTATGGATTTTTGGCGATATTCATATGGGATCGCACCTGTAATTTTTCATTGAAATTTAAAGTGAAATAATCTTAAATATGGAAAATCAAACAATCTCAATATAAGTGAAACTATGTAAGTGAAATCATTTTGACATACAGTAAAATTAATCAGTCAAAATAAATGTGAAATAATTTACAATTAAAAATTAAAAAAGAAAAAATCCAAGAAATGCACCAAATAGTTGTTGGTTGGTTGAAATGTTGTTTAACATCATATATGAAATTTTCCATTTTCAGATCACTTGTTGAAAATCAGTGGTTTTTTCTGGACAATCTTGTTTCTTCATTCATCTCTGAACCAATTACTCAATATAAGTGAACAAAACTTCACTGGGATGTAAACTACCAAATCCAATCCAATCAAATCAATCCAAGTATCAACTTTCTAGCATGCAAAGAAATCTCCTTGGCTCAAGAAACATTTCTTGACATTTCCTGAACAGTGAATTTAATCTGGGCATTTATTACCGAGCTTGTTGATTTGTGTACCTAGAAGGTAACTGGTTTTTTCAAAGTACTTCAGTTTCCTATATCACCCCAGGACAGACTGCCTCAATATATATCGCATAGAATTTCAATTGATACAAGTACACACACACACACACACTCTCTCTCTCTCTCTCTCTCTCTCTCTCTATTTCTTATTAAAAATTCAGGTTGAATAAAGCATTCTGAATGTATCTGAATTTACACAAGTTTAAGGCCATTTATAATGGACTGACCATACATCTGGATTCATTCCTTTACTTTAAAATGACACCCAGGTTCCAATCCAAAACAGTTTGATTAACTTTGAATAATCAAGAATAAATACCTCAAAGGTTTGGTTTTGACTCTTTGAAGCTGGTAACTTACAAATTCTTGACACACATTTATCTACACAAAAGGCAAAGTGAACAATAATAACAATAGAAATGCCATTGTTGTTAAATTATTAGAGTATGTCACAACAGATCCAAATAATGTAACATTTCATATATGCACCAGTATCAAAAATTTGTACAGTAAATACAACAGGTTGTATTGCTCACTGAGAAAGTATTGAACAAAATAAGCTGACATTCATTCTTTCAGATTTTACTGCTATATATTCTATCCTATGTCTTTGTCACTTTATAGACACAATCAAATAAAATGTTTAAATTTAAATTCAAAGGGGACAAAACTCCTAAAAATACTCAAAAGAAACACACGAAAGTCAGGGGTAATCTGTATATAATAAATGTTCAAAATATATCAATGCAATGCTGTAAGAGGAGATTGATGTACAGATTTGTTTCCAACATTGAAAAATTTAGTCTACAAAGGGGCATAACTCTCTATCAAGGGACCATCTGCAGGTGATAAGAAAGAAGCCTGCAATGTTTGAAAAGAATCAGTTTAATCATGTAAGAGGAGTTTGATGCACAAGATTTGTCTGCAATGTTGAAAAAGGGGCATATCTCTCCAAAAAGTAATGAGGGCAACATGGAAAAATCATGGGACCATCCACAGGTGATAAGGAAGAAGCCTGCATGATTGAAAATTGAGTTTGATGCACAAGGTTGGTGTTGTATGCATACAGACACAAGGACTCACAGACAGAGGGTATTTCCAATTCCCCCACTCCACATTCGCAGTAACAAGGGATAAAAAACTAAAACAATTGTCTATAACCTGTAAAGTGCCTTTAAGCCATGATGCCCATTTACACTGAAGGATTAAAACAAAACATTAATCAAGTTTAATCCACTAAACAGCATGAGCACATACACAAACTGCACTATGGAATAAGTTAATATGCATGCAATTTTGAAAAGGGAGTTCAAACATTTGACGTGTTCAACAACAATAGTGTTTACGGAAATAAATTTTGCAATCAACATGCCCGGTGCAGAGTGAAAAAATGAAACTGTCATTGAAAGGTGCAAATTATGCACTCTCCCCTTTTGATCAATTTTTCAGAACAATATTTATGATTATCAGTATGTGTTCTCAGCAACTGCATTTTTCCTTCTATCGCAAAAAAAATAATAATGAAAAATTACCTGCTTGCAACGTTAGTTTATAATTTAAAAGCCCCGCTTGTTAGTTCTGAAACCTCCTTTCCTCTTTGCTAGATTAATGTCTAGTTTTATATTTTGCAGATTATTATAACCTGAATTTATATCAGAAACGAAATTTAAACGAAATAAACGGGAGAAATTATAGAAAAGTTGAATAATTTATTTAGACTACAGAAGGTTCAGCAGGTGCAGTTTGAAGAGCTGAATGAATAAAAAAAAAATAGCTCTTGGAAATTTAGTACATTCTGGCATGTAGAAACTATGTAATGTCAAAGAGAGGTAACTCTTGCATTTTAATTATGTGGATAATCAAATAAGTCAAAACAGTGGGTAGAGTGGTCATCCTTTCCCCCATACCATCCGATCAAAATAATTTTATGTACAGGAGATTATGATAAGACCGTTTATTATTTAATGAATAATATATATTAACACAAGTTTAAAACATTTGCTATTCGCCAAATGCACGCGACCTTTACCTGCCTAAGTGCCTAACGTGTCACGATTGTGAATAGTGTCGCTTAATAGATGTGCATCTATTTCCACCGTTAAATCGTAAAAAAAAATCATCGTAGAGTCATATTTTTTATTCTATTTTACTTATTTTGTCAAACTGCATCTACTGAAACTGTCGTAGGTAAAATATATTTATCATCTACTCTATTATATTCCCCGTTTACACCCTTTTACTCCCGTTTACTCTTTATACCTTGCGGACACGGGCATCGGTTTTTAGAGACTTCTCCGAAGGATCCTGCGACTTTCGCTTCTAAATGCCGAGTACTTGGTGAAAAAACAGTCATTACCAATTTTCAAGTCTTTGTAAGTCAAGGTTTATAATTTAAAAAAACCTTTACCATCCAACACCCCTATACCTAGCACATACAGAGATAAGCCGGGGTGACACTCGATCGTACCGTCTTTACT
Organism: Tegillarca granosa; assembly: GCA_029721355.1. Classification (NCBI taxonomy): domain Eukaryota; kingdom Metazoa; phylum Mollusca; class Bivalvia; order Arcoida; family Arcidae; genus Tegillarca; species Tegillarca granosa. The sequence goes on along the minus strand of CM056598.1, from coordinate 13,887,492 downwards.
TCAACCGTTATTTTCACATCAAACTTTGACCTTTTAAACCATCCCAACTTTAATTTTCTCAAAACTTATTTTTCTTCCGTTTCGTGAGCATAATTTTCTCAAAACTTATTTTTCTTCCGTTTCGTGACCAAATATTTCCTAGCAAGTGATTATTATTTGTATCTTTAAAGAAAATAAAGCGTATTATTATTATTACATTTTACACGGATAAGGTTTTGAAGAAAAAAAAAAACGATTATCCGTTTTAAATTTTGCTGCTCAAGTTTATATAAAAATTACTGATTACGGGTTCCTTAAATGGAAAAAGCAACATTTGTTTCTATTGTAGTCGTATATCTGCATTAGCGCCGGATATTTGTTGAAACAGCTATGAATAATATGTCGCTGGATAAATATTTTTTCAAACAATATTATCATTAATATGTTGGTATCATATTTGATGAAAATTAAATTGTTTGTTCTGGACTGCAAATTAACATCATGTGGTGGTTATAAAACATAACTGCGAACTTCGAACGGTATTTCATACAATGACATTGTTGGTTCAAATCGGTATCAGGTCAATTCGCCCACGGTAAATTCACCCCCGTCAAATTCGTCCCCACTTCTTGCAGATTCGCCCCCATGTCAAAATCGCCCCTTCAAAATTCGCCCCCAACTTTTATTGAGCTTTTACCTTTTTTAAACTTTTTATTATTATTATTAATTTTATTTTACCTCGATTTCAATTTAAAGGACATTGCTATAAATTTATGGATTTAATGATGATGTGATGATTTTTATTTATATTTTAAAACTGTTTTGCCTATACACTGTATGTTTGAAATAACGAAAATATATATTGTTATATGTTATATATGTAGTGCTCAATAAATGTTTATTAATATATGTATTTGTAATACATATCTTGCTCAGTTTTATCTGCAAAGAAAACAGAAATTTCAATGGAACCTTGTAAGTTGCGATGAGACTTCTGTTTATACGTAGGTGTAGAATTGCTATTTACCTCTAACCACCAACTGTCCACAGTTTCAACTTGGACAAATATATGGCTATTAGACGGTACTAGACGATAGCTGTTGTTTGTATGGATAATATCTTTAATTAATCAATAAAAACTTTTCTTAAGGGAAATATTGCTACCGTCCACTACCGTCTAGTAGACGCCAGTATTTAGAGTTGAGTTGAGTAATGGTGTTTAACTCCCAAGTCAAAAATATTTCACTTATAATGAGATGTCACCAGCTATCATAATGCTGAGTGCTTCGCGGTCTTGGGTGACCATACCTTGTCTGGGTTCGAACTCACGTCCTCCCACTTACGGTGCGATTACTCTGCCAACTGAGCTACCGCATTTAGACCTACAACCTCTGTCGCTGATGAACGGCACAGGTACCAGGGGAATTTTTTTCTCTGTCTTCTGATAAATTTATATCTTCAATTAATTTTTTTTTCTAAATTATCATTTTGGTTTTTTTTTTTTTTTTTTTTTTTTTGAGATCAATATTATATGGTTTTTCCCCTAATTTCCATTAGCAAGGTTTCCAAAAATAATTGGTCATTAATTGTAAAATGTATATTTTCTAGGGGTATAGTGTTTGTATTATCTAGATTATAACAAGGGACTGCATATTGACATTTAATATTTTCAATGGTTTTTTAACAGATTCAAAATAATTATGATCTTTTAACAAGGAGTTATTAAACTTCCACAATCCTGGGAAATGGGGGCGAATTCAGTGTTGAAAGTGGGGACGAATCTGCCCGAAATGGGGGCGATTTTGACATGGGGCGAATTTTTTGAAAGTGGGGGCGAATTTACCGTGGGGCGAATTGACTTGAATTCTTCAAATCAATACTTACTGCTACATGTAAAGAACGAATAAATGTTGCTCCTTTTTGAGATTTTAAATTAAGTTCTTAAAATGTTTCCAAAATTTTACACTTATCAGGGATATTTAAAACGGAATGTGGCTAACTTTAGCTAGTTACACGTGACATAACCATTCGTTATTTTTCGTTTTTCGTTTTTATACCGCAATTCTGTAATTTTATGACGGAAGGCGGGTAGCTCAAACATGTCTGGACATCACAGACTGAAAACGTTGTTATTGGGAGAATGTTTGGACGATGTCTACGCATGGCATTCCACAATGTCGATATGTACATATGACAAGTTCATGCCATGGAACGTTTTTTATCGTTAATTCAGTATTAAGGTTGGAATCGGAAACTGTTTAACATAATTTAACAGGAATTTTTAGAACCGAAAGTGCTTGTTTGTGGACCTTTTTATTGACAGTTGTTTTTTTCCTGATTCGATCATGTCTTAGACGTCCGGATGAAACATTTTCGCAATCAAGCATCGCTTTGTAAATTAACTGATTATTATTTGTAAGCTATATCACTTGAATAGTGAAGTCAGTTCAATTTGTTAACTTACAAAGTCATTAAACTGTTAAGAATGGGAGACGAATTATTTTCTAAACGACTTCCAGTGTTGTTTAAAAGCCCCGACCGAGAGGATAGGTATGTCAAGTGTATAACATTTTATATGATATGTATTATTTAATTCATAATGTTTGATCTTGGTTGTGTCATCCTTTAAGCTGTAACTCGGTGGTAGAGCGTCCACACAAGAGGTCGGGTCATAATAATCCGAATTTCCTCTGACCCTAACACTTAATGCTTGACTGCTGTGTGTAGGGTCAGAAAAATTTCTATATAAAAAAACACGGGATTTTCTGATACCAATTGGTATCAACTGTTAGAGTGTCCTTTTTAATGTTTGGAGTTATAAAGCAACATCAAGCATGGTACACCTATTAAATAAGAGTCTGAGACGCTGGCAAGACGTTTTTTTGATATTGTGCCAACGTCAAAAAACGTCTTACCAGCGTCTCGGACTCTTATTTAATAGGAGTAGGTGACAGTGATTCTTTACAGTATATATCTAACAGTAATCCATTTTAGTAATATTTCTTAAGGTATAATTTATTTTCTAAAATCATTGGAAAATGGTTTTAAATTGCCTTTAGATGTGCTGGTAAGTATACTGTACACATTGCACTTTGAAGTGTAAATGGAGAGGGTTATAGACAAAACGTACCCTTACCAGAACGTACCCTCTTTTGGACGAAACGTACCCACATTTTTACCAAAACGTAACCATACCAGAACGTACCCACCAAAACGTACCCACTAAAACATAATTTAAGTACATATAATATTTTATATTTATGCAAATAAATTAACAAAAAAAAGTGTTATGTCATTGTTTGAATGTATTTAAATATATTTATTATGAATATTTATGTTTATAGTAGTGATAGTTTAACATTTGTTATATTAGATATAGATCTTTAAAAGCTAATTATTAATTTTAATAAAGAAACAAAATAATAATAAGAAACAACAAAGTAGGTTATAATACTCAATGAGATAAAAAAAATAAAAAAAAAGGAAATACAACAGCATATAATAATACACAATTATTAATCCTGCGTAAAAGCAACATTAAAACAACTAACAGTAAGACGGTAATTAATTTACATAATTACTATGGTTTGTTTACAAATATCACAAATCTTTCCTACTTTGATGCCGACCATTTTTTTCGTTGTAATTTCAAACACGATGTCCGAACGTTTTGATATTAATGTCAATTGTGGCTTTAATCAGAAGAGTGCTTGTGTTTATGAAAACGATGAGCCAAAAATAGAAACCCTGAAAAAGAACAGAAGCTGAATATACAGAAAAAAATAAACAGCATGGAAAAGTTGAAAGAGATATTAATAAAAACAAAATTGAACCAGTAAAATTACAGAATCGCATAAAACTACTCAAGCTTTCTTATATAAGGGATTGTAAAACGAACTTTGTTACCAGTTGTAAACATGGCTAACTCATGTGTATACTGTTCTAAATCAGTTAAAAAAAGACAACACGCGATTGTATGCGACAAATGCAATAGATGGACTCGCCGTTCTTGTGAAACAGGTGATTATTTTATTATTTTCATCAATAAAAAATAATTTAATTATATATCTATACAGTAACGAGGCAACTATACAAACCAGCTACATTTAATACATTTTAATGTATTGAATGTCGCTTTATAAACTAAATGTGACTTTTAAGTTTTAGTTGGTTTGAGATGAATTTGTTTTTTTTAATGTTAAAATAAGCACATTGCTATATAAGTAATTTATAAATTAACATTCCATTATCGAACTTAAATGTCACATTTTAAGCAGGTGATGTATAAACTTGTATGGAAACCTAACGGTGACAACAGAAGTACATGTCTTTAATATATTTCTAATGCATTTCACACAATCTATATCTGTGTCTGTGCCTCTTGAGGTACCCCAGCGGATTTAATGCTGGATCACGAGTATTTTTCATTTTCCCAAGCAATATTTAAAATACTTTAGTATTATAATTAACTACTGTGATCGAAACTGATCAACTGAAGTCTTTTGGGAAAGGAAAGTAACTCATTGCATGATCCTAACGCTCGGACAGATATTACACGGATGAAGATTAACAACCCCTCATTTCCTAACAGTCCAGCCGTTGTCAAACCACGTAAAATTATAGACTTTTTTTTAAAGATTAATTTCTTAATTGTTTAGGCATCAGTCTCCAGGATTACAGGGCAGCTGTTAAGGGAGATGTAGATGTAGATGGTCACAAATAATCTTAAACTATGCGCTTTCAAGATAGTTACCACTGGAACGGACCGGGTCCTAAAGTGTGTGTTCTGGGTCACAGCTTCGTAAGAAGATTATGTACAGCATGGAAGAGCAGCAGATTAACAAGAAAGCTATCCTTTTCCGGTTCAGCTTTTGGGACTGGCGGCATGAAGTTAGACGACATGGAGAAAGTAGCCAGATCAGAACACTGGGGACAGTATAAAGTCATATTTTTACAAATTGGTGAAAATGACATCATGACGTTGATCGAAAGACAGATTGTCAAGAAAATCTACTCTATTTCCCGTGCACTGATTGAAAGTGGTGTCCAGTTCACTTTATTTGGTTCATTCTTCGACAGACATGACAGAAGATACAACAAACGAGTTCAGAAGTTAAGAAAAGTAATTAAGAAGACATTCCCAAGCTTAATCTGGAATCACCCGTTCTGCCTTACCAACAGAAATAGCATTATGCAAAAAGATGGAAAACAACTGAAAGAAGATATGTACTCTTTGTTTGTGAATAGTATAGATGATGCAATTAAATCGTTGCTGTAATAAAGATGATAATAATAAAATAACAGTCCTTTTAAGGACTACCCATCAATATGAAAAGATCTAAGTTGCATTTAATCATTAATGTTTTGGTAAAAGGTACCGGCGTTTTGGTAACTTACCAGTAGATCACATGTATTTATTGAATTTTTTTTTTATGTTATCAACGTGGGTACGTTTTGGTATAAGTAAACTACCAAGTATATCATATGCATGCAGTTCATGTCTACATAATTAAGTTTCATGAACAATTGAAGAAAATCCATTTTTATTCTTTATTTTAATAAAAATTAACATTTATTGACTTTATATTGTTATGTATCAAACATAATATAATAATATTAAGTGGGCACGTTCTGGTGGGTACGTTTTGTCCAAAAGAGGGTACGTTATGGCAAGGGTACGTTTTGCCCTGCACCCAATGGAGACACTTCTCATCAACTTGCTTAAACTTTATGAACTTTTTTTGGGATGTCAAACAGAATTTAATAATTTCTAGGGGATTACTTACAGTAATTTCTATAGTTCAATCTAATCACCACCATTCCGAACTATTAACCACACCATTACTTTACTATCTTGGAGACATGGTGATAGAGCAATCTAAAATGCTGACAGAAAAATAACCCGCCTCTTATTGTCTACTATAATACTATTTGTTGCAATGATTGTGTGAAAATTTTGCAATTTTTTTAAATAAAAAAAGCAGTGAACTTGAAGAGTTTGATGTTCATCACCAATCTGAGCCTAGTCATACTGGAGGTTGTAATGAACATCCACAATTACCATAGAATATCTCTATGCAGAGTAAAATAGTGCAACTATAAGAATTTTACATTTGAAAATTTTGTTTGATTCTGAACCAAAGGATATTTATAAAATTTATAAGTGTAAAGATTATTTTACATTAAATTTATAGATGAACTAAAATATTGAATTCTATATTTTTCTGTTTTCAGAAAAGTGTATGTTCAGCTAAAAATGGAATTGCAGACAATATCTTCACCCCTACATAAAAAGGTATACAATGCTAAGACATATAAATCTGTGGAATATCATTCGTACATGTATATTTGAATGAAGCAATGGAGATTAAATGGAAAATGTACACATTTTTACTGCAGAATAGTCTGTAGGACAAGTTTATATATCTCATTGCTTCTAATCTACTTGTTTAAAATCTCACTTTGCAAGAAAGTTTGTCACTTGGCTTGTTAAAAAGTTCATTGTTTTCTCTTAGTACTCCTAACATTCCAAAACTGACCAACCACATCAATATGAATGAAACCATCGTAGTGTTAAAAACTTTCCATATGTATATGATGATTGTTTTTCATATTTTGGGTTATTGTTTGTTAATTGTAATGAAAGATATTTGAGGCAAGATTATTATGTCATCTTTCATGAAAGAGATCTTTATAATGCCTTCTCTTTTAACTGTAAAAAGTAAAGTGGTGCTTTGCTTATCTTAACACTGGTTTGGGAATTGTTGTTGATATACCTTTGGTTGAAGTGTTCTGGTAAAGTTTCTTGATGGACAGTATTAAATTAATGGTTTAATTCTTTTAACTAATGTAAAAGATTACAAGTGAGCAACATTTTTCTTCTGACAACTCTTTTTCACTTTTTCATCAAGTACCGGTAACAGATTTGAATAGTAATTCCAAACATTATTTGTATATTTATCATGTTTGTAGGAACTTGTAGTAAGACTTACAGATGATAAGGATTTATTTTTCCTGTATACACTAAGATTGGGTGAAGAAGATTTTCAAAGGTAATAATTTCAGTTTTATTTATAGACCTCTCTCTCTCTCCCTCCCTCCCTCCCTCCCCCCCCCCCCTCTCTCTCTCTCTCTCTCTCTCTCTCTCTCTCTCTCTCTCTCTCTCTCTCTCTCTCTCTCTCTCTCTCTCTCTCTTTTTTCAACACCATAAATAAAGTTATGATACAGATTAGATTCAGAATAACGTTTACTGGTAGTCTAAAATACATGGATTTAAAAATACATAGGACACATTTTACTTTCCTTTGTTGTAGTCATGAACATGTTTTTAGTTTCACATTAAATGTTCAAGTAAACACAAGTATTAGTGTTAAATGATTTCAGGAGAAAAATTCTAACAGATTTTAGATTTCATTTGTCAGTAAATGCTCAACTAATTAATCTTCACAAACACACACAAAAACCTTATTATAATGTATGCTATGTATTTGCATATTAACTAGTATTTAAAAAGTTAAATTAAGTAATTTTTAAATATGTATTATTATTATATTTTTTTTTAAACAGTCTAAAATCTCAGCAAGGTTTGTTGGTGGATTTTGGTGCTTTTCCACAAAAGTTTATTGACTTACTGGAAATGGCTCTCAGAGAAGAACACAAAGAAATGCCAAAGTGAGTTTTATATTATCTTTTTTCTGTTTTATTATTGTTTGTGTACAAAACCTATTTTGCTATAGATATGATTTTAATAGCAAATGATTTTGACATCCTTCTTTATCTGGCACCTGTTTTATTATTATTATTATTATTACATGTATTTTCCAGAACAGGATTGTGTTTAATTGAAGATTATATTACAAATTGCACAGTAATCTACGGTAAATATTTATGCGTTCATGTAAGTGAACACCAGGTACATGTAAATTATGACTAGTTGTATGTGAAAGATTTAATATGTTAAGTTTCTTTGGAGATATTTATATAAAATGTCCAATGTTTACAATGTATATTGTGAGTAATGATTGACTTTTTTGTCACAGATTTGTGTTACATTTTGTAAGTCAAGGAGGTTTCAGTGGAGAGAGAAGTACTGCTGTATTAAATGTCATAGAAACTAATCCCTTCAAACATCTGACACATCTAAGTCTTAAGTTTATACCTGGTACTGACTCAGATGTAAAGAAATACCTAGCAGATTGTCTAAAACAGTTGAGGGTAGGTACATAAAATAATGTGATTGATTTTACCTCTTTAAAGCATTCAGCTTCTTCATAAATACTTATCTTTTGTGTAATTTTGTTTGGATCTATTTGTCTGGTGAATTAGATGCTGGTGTAAAACAATAAATAATTCAATGTCAGAATAGGGTTACTTGATAAACATGATTGTTGGTAGTGTAGGCATTATAAAAATGGAGGTTTTGTTATGATGAAAGCTGTTTTTACTACTATTGAAGAGTAATACTTTTCTTATTATAGAATCACATATTGTCACACAAGTTTCTACTTAAATATTTGTTCAGCCAAGTAGATTGTTATAATGTTGGTTAACGTCACATCAGCAACTTTTCAGCTATTCAAGGCAACCAGCCAAGTAGAGATCATTTGTATAGTCTTGTTACTAATTCTGTTTTCTATGTGTATATTTAATATAGGATACTAATGCATTATTACAACAAAGACTTGAGTATACAGATGCAGATTTAAATCAAAAACTTCAACACACTCAAGAGGTAATAGTAAAAAAAAAAAAATACAGGTACTACATAAAACGACTGATTTCATACAAGATAACATAATTTTATATAATGTTGTATATTTAATCTCCAAATAGATACACAAAACAATAGATGAAAATAATGTAGATAAAGCAGCATTGGATTTTTATTCAAAAGAAAGCAATGAAATCTATTGCTTATTTTTTATTTAAATAGTAAAGTGGACTGGCTTATTGGTCTGAAGTTGTTTCACAGATCACTTTCTTCTCACTGCCTAGGTTTAAATTCTACTTGAGCAGACCTTGCAAAAATATGCTTTGGAGAATGAGGCTGGAATTGCAGTAAATAGCCTGAGCCTTGTATTAACAGTAGAGTTGTTTCAATAAAATCTATCTGCTACTTCATTTATAAGTAACACTTGACTAGCTGAATACAGAAAACTTTAACTGTACATGATATGTAGAAGAATGTAAGTATTCTGCCAACATTCTGCAAGGTATGGCTTTACTAGGAAATTATTGGGTCATTGTTTTTATTGTTTTTTGTTTCTCTTTCTAGACTTTATCATCAAAAACAGTTGAACTGGACCATTTCAAAGCAGAATGGACGGCCAAGATGAATGAACAAGCTGCCAGACATAAAGATGAAATGGCTACTGAACGAGAGAAATCACTTCAGGTATGCAATTAGATTCACACATGAAGAAATAAATTTGTCTCTAGCCTCACCTCACCTAACTTCTTTGTGCCCACTGGCACGTAAGGCCCCAATAATCTGCTTCCACTTCCTCTGTCTTTGGCTATATTTGGCTCTTTGACACCCAGCTATTCCACCCCAATTGTGATCTTTCTTTTTTTAATTTGAAATATTTTTATTGTCCCAGGCAAAGTTAAAGGGCGGATGATTCCAGAGTTGGGGCTCTTGGTTCACCATCCATGTAACAATATTGACCACATACTTTATAATTATAGGGGAGGTAATTCCGCATTTTCAGTTTTTGGCTTTTTTCTCGGAAGGAAAACTGAAGTAAATTAATTTATGATTTCTTTTAAATATATAGTAGATAAAGATTTTATTTCATCTCAGTCTCAGAAAAAAAGTAAATTATGATATGAAAATAATTTGTCAATTGTGATCTTTCTTGCTCTGTTGTTCTTTTCCATATTGTTTTTCCCGGCCTACTTTTCTCCTTTTTTCTGGATGCCATGTCAGTGCTGTTGTGCAGATACTGGTGTTCTGTACCCTTGGGACATGGCCAATCTAATACCACTTACTCATAAGTATTATGTCACTTGCTCTGGTTGTTTTTATTTTTAGATATAGTTCTTTATTTGATATTCTATCAGGCCATCTTGCTCTTCAGATTTTTCTCAGGCATCAGTTCTGAAGGTGTTGGATCTTCTATTTGTCACTCTCTTTTGTTTTCCCTGTTCCTAAATCACCAAAATGTGTTTCAATTTTGTTCTTTTTTAACTATTTATATAAAAATTAACTGAGATTAGAATGTGTTGGAAACAAGCCATTGGTTGTTTGAGCTCCAAGAAATGTGAAACCAGTGTTTGAATGAATAATTCTTTGTTTATTTAAAACTTTTATCTTGCTAGGCCCCAGTTATTTCACAATCATTTCTGAATTAAGTTTTTTTTTTTTTTTTGTTAAATTGAATCTTACATTGTTGAAGTTCAAATAATTTCAAGATACACATATTTAGTAATTTAAGGTGTCATTTTGATAAACCTTATAAACTTAAGAAATATACATTCTTCTAGTTTTATTGAAATGTTTAATTGTTTGTTTTAAAATAATACATTGCAAAAATTTACCACAATGATTATAAAGATAATAAAAACTAACGAATGATTGAGAAACTACAGCCTGAATGGATGAGCTGTCATGAGATCTAGATGTTAAGTCTGGGATCGTTACTATGGTTGTCTGTCCAAATATTTGTTTTTTAAACTATGGAAACATCTCACCAGTATTAAGAATAATGACGCATTTTTACTAATAATTTGTTTGAAACATCCTTGCCTTGTTATCTTTGTTTTATGCAAAATGTTTTTCTTGTGTTTAGATACAAAGTAATGCTCAAATGAAATATGAAAGAGAACGTAAAGACTTAGAACAAGCACACATGAAGATAGTTAAACAGTTAGAAGCCAGATTATATGAATTTGAAGCTTCAAATAAGGTAAACTGTCTGATTTATCATCCAATTTCAGCTCAGCCGTAACACATGCAGAAAAATTGATGTGTTATTTGTTTAAGATTTTAAAACTAGAAAATTTGATGAACTGCTATGCATTCATTAAAAAAATTTTAGTTAAAAATCTGGTAAAATTAATGGATGTCCTGTGAAAAAATTGCATTCATTTCTTAATTTTATTTTTAGCTCACCTGAGCACAAAGTGCTCAAGTGAGCTATTGTGATGGGTCATTGTCCGTCGTCCGTCGTGCGTCAACTTTTGATTGTTAACACTCCTGAGGCCACAATTTGAATGCAATCTTAATCAATCTTGCACAGAATGTTCCTCTTGACAAAAACTAGCTCAAGTTTGTATATGGGCCATGTTGGGTCAATAAGTAGGGTACTAGGTCAAAAAATAGAAAAACCTTGTTAACACTCCTGAGGCTGAATTTAAGTGCAATCTTTATCAAACATTGTCAGATTGATCCTCTTGACAAAAACTAGCGCAAGTTCTTATATGGCCCATGTTGGGTCAATAACTAGGTCACTAGGTCATATAATGGAAAAACCTTGTTAACACTCCTGAGGCCCCAGTTTGAGTGCAATCTTCATCTAACTCAGTCAGAATGATCCTCTTGACAAAAGATAGTTAAGTTCGTATATGGGCCATGTTGGGTCAATAAGTAGATCACTAGGTAAAATTGTAGAAAAACCTTGTTAACACTCATGAGGCCCCAATTTTAGCCCAATCTTCATCAAACATTGTCAGACTGATCCTATTTACAAAAGCTAGCTGAATTTTTCATTTTCTGGTTGTGTTTTGTCAATAAGTGGGTCACTAGGTCAAATTATATAAAAACCCTTTTAACATATCTGAGGGCTCAATTTGAGTGTAATCTTCATCTAACTTAGTCAGAATGATTCTCTTGACAAAAGCTAGCTCAAGTTCATATATGGGTCATGTTGGGTCAATAAGTAGGCCACTAGTTCGAAATATAGGAAAAATCTCTTTTTAAAATAGAAGCTCAAGGTTGACAAAATCAAGCTGAGTGTACATCATTTTCAGGTGAGCGTCCAGGGCCTTATGGCCCTCTTGTTTTCTTTTCTTTTTTCTTTTTTCATTCATAAAACTTAGATTATTGCTAGTTCTATTGAATGAAAAGAAACTTGGATGCTTTTAAAAAAAAAATGAATAAACGGAGGACTTGATATAGAAATAAAACAGCTGATCAGTCATATTTAAACACTATCTACTTTTCAGTTTCATTTCGAGCTTGTCGGTCTTATCAGATATTTGAAAAAAAAAAAAAAAAAGTCATCACTCATGAACAAATAATGTTTCAAACAAACATTATTTCAACAACTTTTCAGTTTGTGTGTTGTTTTGTACAATAAAAATTCCAATGTTGATAAACCGAAAACTATTATGTGGGAAATTAAAAAAATGTATTTATTTGTAATGTAAAAAATCTGGTTTATTCAAAATTGAATCTTTCATAAATATTATGCCCTGTCTATTTAGTTATGATAAGAGTAAGTGTATCCTTATCCCAATTTATAAGGTCTTTCCAAACAAAATTCAATCTAAAACATTATGCCGATCGGGACAGAAATAGGTGGACGCTATACACATTGGACAGGTGGACGCTATACAGGGGGTCTTTATATAGTAAAATGGATTGGGAATACTTGAGACTGGACACTATAGACAGGTGGACGTTATATAGAGGTGGCTGCTATTACAGGTTATACTGTATCTTTTATTTTGAATTTTTGTGTCTTGGTTGGCTTGCACTAAGTACACAAGCTTTTACATATAGCCCAAAGTGTTATAAATGGACAAACTATATAATATTTTATGAGCCTCGTAAATTTTGTTTTGTTTAACATTCATCAAATATTTTAACTTTAAAATTGAGTACTTTCAATTTACATAGGATCTTACAGATAGAAAATATAAATCAGAATCTACTATAAGAGAACTCAAATCAAAACTAGCAACACTGGAAGATGAAAATGTACGATTTAAACAAGAATTACAAAGTTTACGCAAACAGAACACTTCATTAGATAGTGAATGTCATGAGCAGGAAAAGTTAATAAACCAGTTACATACACGGATAGCTGTCCTAGAACAGGAAGTAAAGGATAAAGAACAAGTTATAGCTAAATCTACAGATTTACTTGATTCTGAACAAGATAAAAAGGTAAATGTGTGTGATAAAAGATTATAAAATAAAAAGTTAAGGAACGTTTTTCTGGGCAGTTTATATTTAAAATCCTTTCACAGGTAACTGAAATTGAATTTTTAATTGATATTTTTTTCAGCATTTTATGTTAATTGTGAGTTAAGTTCCAGGTTATAACACTCCTGATTATAGAGATTCCTTTACTGTTTAGTATAAACAGCTTTGATCTTTGTATAACAACTGTTAGTAATGGGAACTACTCATATATTCATTTTTCATGTACTTTTAAGTTTTTGTTTCCTTTGTTATGGTAGTTTCCCTTATTCAAATTCTAACCAGCTTCCAAAAATGGATCTGTCAGTTCATGCTTGGCTTAATTTTTAACTGGCATTTTTCAACAATAAACTTCCCAATTTAGGGTATCTGTCATATCTCATAATATTTCCTTATAAGCTTTTTATTTCCTCAATGAGATGGCATTACCATAGGTCTATTAACGTCAACAATTTGCATACACCACAATGATATTTCACTTGATGTAAAATTTATTGATTTTTATAAGCCTGATAAGCTAGTGCTATGTCACAGATTAATTATTAGTAGTATAAGATTAGCGGGAAATGGCATGGATTTGATTTACAATGCCCAGGATAATTGAAACTAATTGTAAGAACTCACAGGAAAAAAAAACATTTCCACAATATGTAAATTGACAATTTAACATTTTCTTGTTTTCAAGTATAAAGTTTGTCAGAATTTCAGTGTATTGTTTGTTTAAAATCATTCAGAGAAAATAAGACTATTTACTGTGTATGTTACATGACATTGAGAATATTGTTTGTTTACAGAGAAAATTTGAAGATGAATTAGAATATAAACATAAAGATATTCAAAAAATGGAAAGTAAAGTAAAAGCTATGTCAGAAGAATTAATGAAGGGGAATGAAATCATTAAAAAATTACAAGGAGAGATTAAAAACTACCATGCAAAGGTATTAATCTTATTCAGTAGACTTTGTATAAGGTACATGTAGTGTCAGCAGAAAGAAAAGTTCAATTCTTTGTAGGCATATAGTAGAAACTCATTAACTTGAATATCTCAAGTCTTAAACGTGCAATCATTGCCAAGTGGACAATATTTTTGTATATTAAATACTTTTGTCCCAAGGATGCTACATCTTCATTCTTGATGGTGGCCAACTTGTGGTCATTTTCACTTTTTGTGTGGCAGGTTTATTATGCCAAAAAAGTTAATATGCCATTAAAATTTTTTTGTTGAATGACATTTATTTTCAATCTGAGATTTTGTCCTATTTTACATGTACTCAAATGGCTCCAAAAATAATATGACTTCTTTAGCATAGTTAAGCAGCATATCAAGACATACCAAAAGGCCACTAGGCTACCAATTCTTATTTTAAAACAATCGTTCTCGTTAGTATAACCCCCTTTGATTGTCGTTAAAAACTCACTTGATCTCAAACTTCAAAAAAGTTAACTGCTTTAATTTCCATATCTTGTTTGAGTTAACAAAATTCCTTAAGCATTGTAATTCACATTAAGACAATTTTTATGACCTCTTTGTAAACATAATTTTACTTACATGGCTTTACTTAAATGTATTTGTTTTCAGATAAAATTGAGGAGTCAGATAGCTACAGAACAAGAAAAACTTTTAGGTGAAAAAGATCAAGAGTTGGAAAGATTACGTCAAGATCTAGCTACAACAAAAGACAGCTTAAAGAATAATGTGGATGAGGTGAGAATTAATCAAATTCAAATGATTTATTCATGAACATTTTGGAGATCAAATAAATCTTCATGGTTTTTGTAGACATTGATTGGACAAAAATTTTGATGTTCACGAAAATTCACAGTTGTATTCAACTTAAGAGGTAAATAGTTTTAGAAAATTAAGATTTGCAGATAAATAAAATCCTTTAAATTTGATAGTTGTTTATCATAGTAACCAAAAACCATGTGATTTGAAGAAACTGTCACCTTAACCAAATAACAATATACATGTATCATTTTCACTTTCCATACCTGTTTAAATACAATATATTTGTTTAAAAACACTAATGTAGGACACATATTTCATATATACCTGTGTTCTGATTTTGTTTTAGAATAAAAAGTTGAATGAAAATTTAGAAACAACAATGAAAAAATTAGAAGAAAGTAGACAACTTCTTAAAACAAATGAAAATGGTAAGTACATATAAAATATATAAACCAGTGATGTATTGGATATAAGTCATATTTTAATGTTTTTATTTTTATCTCCTTTGTATGAAGTAAAGATCAACTTGTGTTTGATTCTTTGTGAAAGAGAAATAAAATGAGATTGTATGCTTAGCATGCTACTATTCTAAATTGGTCTATTCTGGTACTTCAACCAAATTGGCAACACAAACTTGAATTTACAAGGTATAAAATGTATCTTTAAAATTTATTTATTTAAAAAAAGTTTTATAACAATATCTTTTTCCCTTTTATTTGTAGAAATAAATGATAATAAAAGAATTATTTCAAAGGGTAGCGTACTTTATTTCCTCCACTTAACAAACTAATGAATGTGTTCATTCTTGTAACAAATCACAATGCACATATTTTACTGCTTTTAAGTAATACAAACTCTATGGACATTTTGTATGAATTTATGACTATATTTTTAGTGATACAGTGGTTAAACAAACAGATAAATGAGACACAGATAAATCATAATAGACTTGGTGCATTTGAATTACCTGGAACTACCACAAACTTCAGACCTACAGGTTCTGCTATGGTAAGTATGAACTATAACAAACTCCAGTCCTGCTTTCTATTTAACTATCTGTGTGACAGCAAATTATGCAATAATTTTTAGTTTTTATGTGGCCATAAATATAGATACACCCCATTGTTATAATAGTTACTTTATTGCTAATAACTGTATCTTAGGTATTCTGTGCATTTATGAGAACTTAAGGCTCTCTTAGGAGCCAAATACTCCCACCCCAACACCACCCCACCTCAACATCTACAGTTGGCCTTGTAACCTTGACCTTTGACCTATAAATTTAATCTAACACACCATTATTTTAGAAACCATTTTTTTCTCTGTCTGTTATTACAAATAGTTTTTGTACCCTTTTTCAGCACAATTACAGCACATCAAGTTACAGTTCTGTTGGTTCACACACAGATAATCACTTACCTAACACAGGAGTGGCCATTCCAAGATCATATCCTAACCCCCACAGACAACCACAGGTGAGGATATTTTTAAACAATGTTTACAATGAAATAAATTTAAGTTTTTGTAATTCAGTGAATAGCAATACAAAAAAAATATTATCTTGTAAAATATAATCTTTGAAATTAGGATGAATCTTGATTAAATCTTTGAGCAAGAATGTTCATATTTCTTCATAATAAAAAAATATGATTTATTTTGGGTGAATAGTGATCAGTACTGACAGTACTTTGATTTGATGAACTAGAAATGCTTTTGTTTGCTTACAGAACAAAATAACAAATAAGATGTAGAGACAGGCACATTTTATTCAAATTTCTTGTATACTTTTAGGTGCAATATAATCCAGGTAATCCAAGGAAAAGTGCCTTACCTCAACCAATGACATCAGGTAGGGGAGGGCCACCTCCACCTATTCCTGAGGAAATACGACCCAATTCTAGTCACTCCACAAGGTCAGCAAATTCAAGTGGTGACAAAGAAAAGTGAGTATTGTTTACATGATTTATGCTTTATATACATATATACATGTATACATATATATACATACATACACATATATATATATCAGGGGTCCAGAAACGGTCACATTTGCCGGACATGTCCGACAAAAAATAATTTTGTCCGATGTGAAATATAGCTTGTCGGACATTTTTAGTTTATAATAGAATTCAGTTAATCGGACACGTAAATAAATATGTTTATCGGTCATTATTTTACTCGAGTATTCTTTGCTATCACCTGTCAGTCATTTTCAATAAATAATACAGATCTAATAATTAGGCTTTTGTTTATTAATCAGTTAAAATCCATGGTCTCAATCTGTTCCTTTTGTTTCATCGTCCGAATCATCATTACTTTTGTTGATAAGTTGTTTATTAAGTAATCACATCGCTTGACAGACGGAAGCCATAAACACCTGTTAACTGAAGGTCATGGTCGTCGGACAATTTCAAAGAGGTTCCACGTGGGATGTTAAATAATAATACAATAAGCATAGTACGGTCTTGGCAAACTGTTTAGTTATAAATAAATAATTTTAAAAAGTCTAAATAAAATCAAAGAGGTCTCAAAATGAGGTTCAGTAAAGTTCGTGTAACTTCGGGAAAACGAAAATGCGCGATTGTCAATAAACAAAGATGGCCGTCAAACCATGTGTCGTCAACGCCGACAGTTCAAAATCATCACTAATGTGGACATATTAGTCTGACCACATATATTTAAATAACCTCGTGGTAGTTAAACCCTTTTTAAAAACTGGTATATTGATATTAAAAATCTTTTTAAAATACATAGCAGTCAGTAAAAACCTTTTTTTTTTTTTTTTTTTTTTTTTTTTTTTTTTTTTTTTTTTTTTTTTTTTTTTTTCACTGCATCGTCGGTGGTACGGTTGCTTTGAAAAAATGTCCGACACCTCAGTCAAAGTTTTCCTGAGCCCTGATATATATATATATATATATATATATATATATATATATATATCAGGGGTCCGGAAACAGTCATATTAGCTGGACATGTCCGACAAAAATATTTATGTCCGATGTGAAAAATCACTTGTCTGACATTTTTAGTTAATAATAGAAGTCAGTTAATCACACGTAAATAAATATGTTTACTTGTCATTATTTTACTCGAGTATTGCTTGCTATCACCTGTCAACCGTTTTCAATAAATACTACAGATCTAATAATTAGGCTTTTGTTTATTAATCAGTTAGAATCCATGGTCTCAATCTGTTCATTTTGTTTCATCATCCGAACCCTCATTAATTTTGTTGTTAAGTTAAGCCATAAAACGGTGATAACGAGGGTTGATCCTTGAAGGTCATGGTCGTCGGACTATATCAAAGAAGTTCCAAGCGGGATGTCAAATAAGACTACGATGCGCATCGTATGGTCTTGGCAAACTGTTTAGTTATAAATAAATAATTTTAAAAAGTCTAAATACAATCAAAGAGGTCTCGAAATGAGGTGCAGTAAAGTTTGTGTAACTTCGGAAAAACGAAAATGCACGATTGTCAATAAACAAAGATGGCCATCAAACCTTGTGTCATCAACGCCGACAATACAAAAATCGACACTATGTGGACACATGAGCCTGATCACATGTACCTAAATCTAAATAAATGTAATAGTTAAATCCTTTTTAATCTATTTGATATTAAAAATTAAAATCTTTTTAAAATATATCGTCAATAACTATCAACTATTTTTTTAGTTTGCCATTCACAACATCAGTGGTACGTTTTTAGCTCAACTGGCTAAAGCCAGATGAGCTTATGGCATGATGCGCGCGTGCGTGCGTGCGTGCGTGCGTGCGTGCGTGCGTCCGTTAACAGCAAAAACTCAGAAAATACTGGGCCAATTTTAGCAAAACTTTGCAGGAATGATCCCTAGAAGGAGTAGATGAAAATTTGTACAATTGGTTTCCATGGCAACCAAAAGTAGGTCACAGTGACCTAGAATGTAAAAAACCTAAAATAAGTTTCTTCTCTGAAACCATAGGTTATATTCAAAATCTGATGTGATATTTAGCTTCTAGACACCCTTAAACATGTAGGTTGTACATTTCGTGAAATTCTGTCAAAAACTAGGTTACGCGTTTTTAACGTTTTTCTGTCATACTTCGTAAAAAGTGAAAATAAGGCTTATAATGAGATATCAACTTTGAAAATCTTCTTCTCTGAAACCATGAAGCCTTAAGCTTTCATATTTGGCAGTTAATATCAGCTTGAGCCCCTTTACCAAGTTTGTACAAATGGTGGCCCCCGGTCTATTTTTGGCCCCACCCCAGGGGTCCATATATCTGCATATGCATATATGGCTTATAATGGAAAATCAACTTTGAAAATCTTCTTCTCTAAAACCATGAAGCCTTAAGCTTTCATATTTGGCAGTTAACATCAGCTTGAGCCCCTTTACCAAGTTTGTACAAATGGTGGCCCCCGGTCTATTTTTGGCCCCACCTCAGGGGTCCATATATCTGCATATGCATATATGGCTTATAATTGAAAATCAACTTTGAAAATCTTCTTCTCTAAAACCATGAAGCTTTAAGCTTTCATATTTGGCAGTTAATATCAGCTTGAGCCCCTTTACCAAGTTTGTACAAATGGTGGCCCCCGGTCTATTTTTGGCCCCACCCCAGGGGTCCATATATCTGCATATGCATATATGGCTTATAATTGAAAATCAACTTTGAAAATCTTCTTCTCTGAAACCATGAAGCCTTAAGCTTTCATATTTGACAGTTAATATCAGCTTGAGCCCCTTTACCAAGTTTGTACAAATGGTGGCCCCTGGTCTATTTTTGGCCTAACCCCAGGGGTCCATATATCTGCATATGCATATATGGCTTATAATGGAAAATCAACTTTGAAAATCTTCTTCTCTAAAACCATGAAGCCTTAAGCTTTCATATTTGGCAGTTAACATCAGCTTGAGCCCCTTTACCAAGTTTGTACAAATGGTGGCCCCCGGTCTATTTTTGGCCCCACCCCAGGGGTCCATATATCTGCATATGCATATATGGCTTATAATTGAAAATCAACTTTGAAAATCTTCTTCTCTGAAACCATGAAGCCTAAAGCTTTCATATTTGGCAGTTAATATCAGCTTGAGCCCCTTTACCAAGTTTGTACAAATGGTGGCCCTGGGTCCATGTTCGGCTCCACCCCAGGGGTCCATATATCTGCATATGCATATATGGCTTATAGTGAGATATCAACTTTGAAAATCTTCTTCTCTGAAACCATGAAGCCTTAAGCTTTCATATTTGGCAGTTAATATCAGCTTGAGCCCCTTTACCAAGTTTGTACAAATGGTGGCCCTCGGTCCATTTTTGGCCCCACCCCAGGGGTCCATATATCTGCATATGTATATATTGGAAATCAAATTTAAAAATTTTTTTCTCTGAGACTGTAAGGCATAATGCTTTTATATTTGGCATTTAACATTAGCTCAAGTCCCTTTACCAGGTTTGTACAAATGGTGGCCCCCGGTCCATTTTTGGTCCCACCAAGGGGCACATATATCTACATATACTTATATGGGAAGTCAAATTTCAAAATATTCTTCTCTGAAACTGTAAGGCCTACAGCTTTTATATTTAGCATTTAACGTCAGCTCAAGTCCTTGTACCGAGTTTATATAAATGAAGGCACAAGAACCATTTTTGTCAGTTGAGCTCCACAGGCCCTTTTGGGCCTCTTGTTTTTTTATTATTATTCTTTTTTTTTTTTTTTTTTTTTTTGCTTTGGACAGCAATGGTTGCTTCGAAAAAATGTCTGACACCCCAGTCAAAGTTTTCCGAAGCCCTGATATATATAAATATATTATATATATATCAGAGACCATTTGTACCATGGTTGTTTGTTGCAAGGGTCGAGTTCTTTGTTCCTTTAAGAAAATGACAAAACAAGGGACATAAGGAAATTTTTTATCTCTACCTTAGCTAGTAAATTTACGAGTTAAAAATGCATATACATGTAATTGATACTATTTTAAGGTGACATATGTTTGTATGCACCATGTTGAAAAAATGCTTTGGTTATTTACTATTTGACTAGTTATGAAAAATAATACAGATAAAACTGTTGAAGAATAATGCCTATTGCAGCCCCTGATAATAAAATTCTAAACTTTGGTCTTTGTTCCAGAAATAAAAATGTTTACTTTTTATTTAAAAGAGAATCTTCTTGAATTTCATACTTAATTAAAAGTTAGATTAATTGTGGTGTAATGCAGATTTTGCTAAGCAGCATATGACATAAAGGGCTTTATCTTGTTTATTCTGTAATGACACCTGTATATACTTCTGTAGACATTTAAATGTGTATCATTAGATAATGATTGCTATTGTGTCCATTTCTCATTTCTTCGAAAATTAAAGAATTTATAGTTTCATATGATAAAAGAGAAATAAAGGGTTCTGAAAAAAAAGCTTAGCATAATGTGCAACATAAATTATCAACAAAGCTTAGCATAATGTGCAACATAAATTATCAACAAAAACTTTTATCAACTCGTTTGATTGGAGACGTTCATTCAGTCATTGCTGATGGACTCTTCAGTACATTACAAAAACTTCAAGAGAAAAACACTAAGAGGTATTACATGGTAAAGTTTGATTTCAAGTAATCTTTTTTTTGATAACATTTTCAAAATACTTTGTTTTATATCCATATTATGATATTTTTTTGTTTTTCAGTGATCCACCTTTAGATCCTAAATATTTGCAACGTAGAGAAGATGCAATACCTCTAAGGGGTTTGATACAAAGGACTAACTCACCTCCACCAATACAAACTAATACAATACCACCTAGTGGCAACCCTATAAGATTAAGTCAACAGACAATTGTTCCTAAAACATCACAGCCGCCACCTCTAGCTTCAGCATATTTTCCAGGACAGAAAATGTCTTGATAGCTTGCTTTGAAGTGTAATTATTATTTTCAGGATATTATATGTGCTACTTACTGATGGTACACAAATATGTTAATCTTTGATAACTTGAGAGAGTACATTGGACTTTGGTCATGGCTTCAAGTCTTTGAGAGAGTACATTGGACTTTGATCATGGCTTCAAGTCTTTTGAAGGTTGATGTTATTAGAATTTTAAAGATAAGGAAGAAGCCATTCAGATGAATCATTGACTTCATATTAGAGAATAAAATTCAAGTTCAAAGATTAATGAAGAAAAATAACTTCAAGTTTCCAGTGAAATTTCGGAGAAAAACTTAACATTTTGGTTATTGAAGTTGAACTGTATTTCAAATCTATGCATTGAAAGTTGTTTAGTTATTAATGTTTTAACTTGATATTTCAAATTTAATATATGAGCATTTAAGTGTTAATAATATTGTGACAAATTTTATGTATATTTAATATTAAAATACATGTAGTATATACAGATGGAGACACTTAAACCACAAGTGTTCAGACTTCTATAACTCATTGTATCTTCTTCTTGTCAGCAGAGAACATATACTGTGTGTTGTTGATGTTTTGCAAAATCTGTAACACATGCACTTACATGCAAGAAAAAACTTGCTGAAGAAAAATATGTCAGCTTGACTCTGAAAACATAAGTAACGGACATTATTTTGTATTGAAATATAGAAGATATAGGATTTCATTCTGGCAAAATGTTGTATAAAGAACTTATTAGATTTTTACACAGAAAAAAATCTTATTTATTACTGTAAACAATGTACAGATTAAAGATTGTTGAAGATGAAGGAATACATAAGGTACAATGAGATATAAATTTTCGTATTTTTGTTAATGTACAAAATTGCAAGTTATTGGATATATTTTAGTGTAAGTGCAAAAAGATTCTCAGAAGTTGTACAAAATATTTTATTTAAAGGATTCTGAGATTAATTCTGAATAAAAATGGCCAGTCCCAATTTTATAAATTATCATTTATGTGGATTTGATTGGCTATTTATATTTGCATGGATAAGAGAAAACTGATGTAAGTTAATACAAATATTACAAATGATTACCCACATATTAATGCATTTATTATTTATTTAAATAAGTGCTTACCAGTACATTTATATCTATCATAGATATTCATATACATTAAACTAGAAGAAATAAAAGTCACAATTATATCTGTATAATCGACTTGGAATATTAAATGTTGTTTTTGTTTTATTTTTTGCCAGCTAAAGGTGTAATAAGCAAGATCTCCACTCATTAAAGTAAGATTTACAAGAATACATATGATGAATGCACCATTGTGTGTTCTGTGTTTAATTTATGGTATTTCACTGTTTTGAAAGTTGTGTTTTAATGACCTGGGTTTTGATGAAGTAACCATGTTCTAATATTAGATCCCAAATGCTGCATCTCGCTGGGTAAATACTGTAATTTCTGTATTTATTCGAGCTTTTATTGTTGAACCAAATGTAAAATTGTTAATTAGGAACATCATTAATTAGATTAGCACCATTTTAATTTTTTCTTTTGAAAACTTAATGCAGCTTTAAAGGATAATGTCAACATATTGGATTCCACCTTAATGGAAATTGTAGTGCTACACAGATATAAAGGAGTATCATGATAGTCATTGCAAATTTCATTTTCAGAATTCTTGAAGATAAATGCAAAAAGATACTATATAGAACATGTAGGTGTATAGGGGTGTGGTATGACTAGGCTTAAATTGAGCAACATATAATAATGCATGTACAGTATATACTTATATTGAGATCAGAATAAGTCATAGTATGTATAAATATTACAATTCTGAAACTGTTGAAATCTTTATTTGTATTTAAGCAATCCTATTTATCAAAATCTCCCATATTTTTACATGGCATTAAAAAGTAAAAACTGTTAAATAATGTATAAGTATGTTTTTTACTCTAATGTCACAATCCAACGAAATCCAGAATTCAGTAAAATCTGTAATATTGAAGATCTGAAAGTATAATTCAAAATTGCAATTTATGTTTTTTATCACCAGACTGAAAATATTATAAGTCACACTTAGCAAACCAATGAACTGCTCATTGAAGATTTGATAGTGACTGACTAGATAAACACCTCTAATCAAACTGTAGAAATATAACCTTATTAGGTAACACAATTGTTTAGTTCTTGTCTTTCAAACATTTTTAAAACCTTCTCAGATCATTTTTTCGATCTTTAAACAATTAAGTACATAAGTTGATGATTTAATCCTTAAACAACTTAGTCAAAGATAGTGAATGTGGTTAAATCCGAAACAATGTTTATATAAATTAAGTACAAAAAAGTAATAAAAATAAAAGAAACACAGGGATAAAATGAGAAAAGGAAAAGAAAAAAATAATGTCATTGCTGTAATCGAACTTCTTATCAAGCATATTAAATGTAAAATAACACAAACAAAAAAGAAAGAAAGAAAACAGAATAAAATTTAAAGTCATGTCATTGCTGTATTGAACTTCTTAATGAGGATATTAAATGTTGTTAAGTACAAAAAAAAAAAAAACAACAACAACAACAACAAAGGATGAAAGGAACAAAGTCGTGACATGTCTATAAGCGAACTTCTAATCGAGCCTATTAATAGTAAACCAAAAACCACGCTGATATACACAAACTACAGAAAAGTAATAAAAATGGGTTATAAAGAAAAAAGTCATTGCGGTAATTAACCTTCTGTTATCAGTATCATGTGCCATACACAAAGGACGGACTGTGACACAGTTGTACAAGCACATTTCTGTCTAAAATACACAAGTAGCTATATTTGAATTGATGTGTTCAAAGCTATCTGCTTGTCAGAAACTCTTTATGCAACAATACTTAACAAACATAAGCAAGTTTCAATGGTTTGAAGTTTCTAGGTGGTGATTCTATGATTCTATTCTTGCTACTAGGTATGCCGCATTTGTACTAAATGCGGAACTTGAAATCTTACATAGTAGCATGCTATCTAGATTTGTAGGCCAGAAAACACTTAAGGCATCGCAGTTGCTTACAATCCTGGTTAACGCTATTTACGATTTGAGGCCATACCGAATAATTGAAAAAGGAAGTTCTATAACAGACGTGAGTATAAGTCCTTGCAAGCTTTAACAGGCAAGAATCTCATTATTTATATTCCATTTCTGCAAACATCGTTGATATAACTTGTAGGGATTTCTGCCAGAGTTTTTCGACGTTTGAAGTCATATTTATTTGATTTATACTGTTGTATAAGATAACATATACTTTTTGTACGGTTATTTGTTGTTTTGGTATATTGGAAACCTTCACCATTTGTACTTAGCTGTTCGGGCGGAAAAACAGTAATTTGACGACCACGTGAGTCGGTGTAATGTTGTCCACGCTCGAATACATCCTTCCTAGAACTATAATCTGATTTTTGTATCAGCTGACACCTGCTTACTTCCACAGATATACGGAATGTGGACCGCTTCCCTCTACATCTGGATTCGCGCTTTCCATTGCATCTATCTTTATGAAGGAATTGTGGTACAGATATTGCACCGTTAGCATGTTCTCTTGGAAGCAATTGTGAATATCCACTCGTTGTAAAGAGTGCTTCAGAGTCTGTTTGAAGATTTAACGATTTTCCGATATAATTTCTTAAAACTGGGCTCAAACTTAATAATAAGAATGGCTGTAAAAGACAAGCCATGCTGGATACCGATAACGCTAACTTTAATAGCGGTAATCTAGTCGTCTCATCCAGAAATCTATCCGCCATGTAATGTAAACTCTGTGAAATAATACCAAGTGCTGACAAGGTTATATTGAAATACGCTAAAGATCGTATTGTCCGTCTCTCTGTGCATGACAGTTTGGCGCCAGCTACTGGAAACAATGAAAATACAGATAGAAACAACATGGCAAAACTGAGGATTGCGCACGGCATTAAAGCAAATCCGATATATAACAGGCTAGTTCGTATTTCACAGTGGTATGCTTCTTCCGTGAAGAAGAACGGATTTTTGGCAATGAGAGGGAATGACGCAAAAGAACCTGCAAAAGAACAAGTAAAATATTTGTTAGAAAAGCGCTGTCTATTTTTATTTCAATTAAACTAGCGGTAAGGTGCACGCTTGTTATAATGTTAAGTTACCTGTAGTATGGTGTATTTTTGTTACAACGTTTAGGCATTGGTAGCATGCTTGTTATATATACATGTATGTTTAAGCATTAAGTAGCCAGTGGTAAGGTACGTCATGTTACAACGCCGAGATGACTAGTTACCTGTGGGAAAGTGCAAGCCTTTACAACGTTGAAGCCTAAAAGTACCTGTTGTAAGATACATTTTGCTTGTTACAACGTCGATACGTTAAGTTACCATTGGGAAGGTGCACGGAAATTCACCTACTAAGTACATGTGTATATTCATATAAAATATCTCCAATATTACAGTAGCCTAACAAATAATACTTTTTTAAAAATATTTTGCTGTTTGTAATCCGTGGATTAGATTTAAGTATATAACTGAAAAGATTTTGAAAATTCTGTATAAATTTAATGAACAATTATATACATGTACATGTAAATACTTACATGCTATCAAAAATACCGCAAAAATAATGATACGGAAAGCATCAACGTTTTTCCATCGGCCGTAATGTCTGGAAACTAGATATCTGAAATGAAACACCATACACCAAGTAAATTATAGATTGCATGATGGGCGTCTCATTGAACTTATTAGATTGTTCTGTTGTAATGTCGTTTAACGTTGTATCAGTAATTTTTCAGGTATTCGCGACAAGGTCAGGGTTATTAGCCTCTTAACTTTGTATTGATCTAAAACAAAAGTTCGTGTATGTTTAAAATGTGCGAGTGTGTATTGTGGAATGTTGTGTGCCGGTGAACGCCCCAAAGCGACTGTTTGGTAAGGTGCTTGCACACCAAGTAAGTATGCCGCAAACAAGTAAACCACTTGCCAAGTCACATTATTCTGACACAGGTCGATACTCTATGCTCCTAATGCCGAGCGCAAAATTGCTAATGCGGCTTAAAACAATAACCCACTCACTCCTAATGCCGAGTGTTAACGAGGAACTCCATAAAAGAACAGTCGTTTAAAATTCCTATTTTAATATAAAAAATAATAAATCTAAATCATATCTACCGTTCAAGAGCAAGACAGAACATGTATACGTTGGTTGACAATTTACATGCCGATGAGAATATAGCATGTATAACACATCCGGTATATCCGAACAGCCACCTTCCGCCAAGCATGGAGACAACAACTGGAGAAATAATAGATACAGTTGACAGAATTCCACTAATAGTTAAAGCTGTCAAGAAATCTACTACAAAGACAAAGGGAAAATTAACATAAATTTTCGAGATAGTTCTCATGAAGTCTAATTGCTAACTTTTATTCAATTGCTCATTAAAAATCCCATTGCAACCGACTAGTACAAACAGAAACTGATCTTTTTAATTCATCTTCTTAGATCCTAAGTGTTAAAAATGCATTTATCAAAAATAAATAGACCGTTCGTAAGATAACTTTAAATTATACATTTTTGTAAATAAAATATTCAAAAAATTATTATATGACAATTGGAATTTTATCCAGAAAATTCAAAAATTTAAATACGATATAGACATGAAATATGCTTAGATATACACGGCAATTCAAAGTCTTTATATATATATATATATATATATATATATATATATATATATATATATATATATATATATATATATATATATATATATATGTGTGTGTGTGTGTGTGTGTGTGTGTGTGTGTGTGTGTGTGTGTGTGTTGTGTGTGTGTGTGTGTGTGTTTATGTATTCTTTTTAGATTGGTTCAAACAAAAACTTACAGGTTCAACTAGATTACTTTCCAGTAAAAATTTGAATATGATATTGATATTTTAATTAGAAGTCTGCAAAATGAAATGTAGGAAAAACGCAACAGTCAAAAAGCAATTAAGAACATATAACAACGAAACAAAATAATAAGGAAAAATTCATGAAATAATAATTCGGAATAAAACTGAATACTTACTTGTAACAAACCGAAATTTTCTTTTCAATAGCGCGGATAATACCAAAATATTACCGATAGCAGAGGCTGTAAGTGTTGCCAAGAGGCAAGAAGCTAAAAGATTTATAAAATCCATCTTTTTACCAAAAAGTACTGCATGAATTCTAGTTTGTATTGCTAAGAAGTCATGATAATTATCGGAAGTTCGCTATGTCTTAATTGCCGATATCCCAGAAAATCATCACGTTATAATTGTGTGATAATTGCATAATTTTGATAAATATGTTTCTAAATTATCTAATATTGGTTGGACACTACTTTTGACATTTATTGGATTAATTACAGTATCTATGACAACCCATTTCAAAATTCTCGTCATAAAAACACGAACTTGACTGCTAAACAACACAACAAGAATCAATAAATTAAACAACAGACTTCCATGTTATAAAGACCAATATCTCATCTCTAGCTCTATACACAATAAAATTATCTAATTAATTGACGCAATTGTAATATGACATAAAAGATTTTTGTCATTAGTTTACTCATTAGTGCGAGCAACAATAAATACTATGTAACATTTTGTCTGTACATGTATATGATTATGTTGTAATAGTTTGATTATTTTAACACTAAGGAATATTGATTTGGTAAAAACAATAATGGATTCAACGGTTTGCGTTAAATTTCATGAATGTTATATGCTATCTGTTAATTTACACGTGTGAAAATGATTTGTAGGATTTTTTCATATTTACAATCGTTAAAACATGAGCAAAACAATAATGTATTTTATCTTAAAATTAGCGTTTTTTTCTGTTTTACATCTTTACATTTATTAATATTAAAATGATCTATTCAGTGAAATATCATGGTATTGTAACACCTATATAAAGCCGTATGACTTGAATGTCTCTTAAACTCTTATACCATAGCAACAAACTACATGTATAGGAGAAACAGCCCGAATGTTCGAATTTTATATCAAATTAGATTAGATTTTAAATTCTCAAATTGTCATGGTCAATTTTTTAAATAATTTATTTGATTAAAAAAAATGCATATGACATAATGGTCATTTTAAATTCAATTAATCGAAAAATGTTGTTTGACTTTGACATCTGATCTCATTTACAGTACATTCCAAGAAAATTTCAAAACTGAAAATCCCATGTCATTATCTGTCCATATAGTCAAGAATACATGTGTATGTTAAGTTCATATAACCATTTGTCTATGAATTTCAGGAAATGCTTACGGTCCTAAGGAAGCCAAATATCACATGAGAAATTTATCTGCAGTCATCAGTTTCGGAAATAAAAGAAGATTCTAAAAGATTTTACCGGGCCCTTCAAGGTCACTGTGACCTAGATTAAGAAGTCAAGGCAATGTCTAGAACAAATCAGAATGTCACTAGTCCAATATAGTTTTATAATCAAAGCACTGACAGTACTGAAATCCACTGGAACTAATCGCGCTTTAAACTGTACATTTCAAAAGTCAGGGGCCACTTTATCGCATTTGAAGAAAATCATAAAAAAAACCAACATCAAAAACTTTTAATATAGTGAAGGCATAGCAAAAGACCGCATCCAAAAATATAGTGAAAATCACATCCAGAAGAAACTGGATTTCTGTGGAAACCAGACAATCCCTTGATTCACAAACATTTTTTAAAATTCTTTCTCAGATAACCATTTGTAAACCATAACGCGAATTTCAAAAAATGTCAGGTTTGTATTATATGCAACAAGTAGTCAACCAGTACTAAATAGGTCACAATATCTTGGTAATAAAACTGAAAAACATTTCAAAGATTTAAATCTGTTCCAAAATACATGTATATTCATAAACTAATCTTCATCTTGGTCTTTGACTCTCAGATGATGTAGAGACTAAGCATTTCAAATCAAATTTGAATAAGCATATTTCTAAAAAATAGTTATTAAGAAACGATATGACATTGAGTTTTGACCTTACGGGTCATTTCATGAAATATCCAAATGACAAATATTGACATAAAGTCGAGATTTACAATTTAAATGCCCATTGAATCAATACTGTCATGCGTGTAACTTTCGAACTCGACTTAATGCAGAAAGCAATGCTTAAAACATGAAAAATTAAGGTCTGCATTTTATTTTTTCCAAAATTATTAGTAAACGTAAAAAGGTAAAACATTAGGTCTAGCCTTGTGTCATATTATAAATCTTTGAATTTTCTGAATTAAATATTCAAAAATTTAGTTGTCAAATTATGAATTTTTGAATATTTCTTTCAGAAAATTCAAAACTTTATAATATGACACTTGACTCCAATCAATTGCTAAAGTTTCTCTTAAACGTGAAAGTATGTTTGATAATAATATTTTTATGTCTTTAAAAATCATGTGACAAGTTCTGCAGGTACAAACAAGTTCTTCCAGAATTGTCCTAAAAAGATTCAGTTAATTACAGATTGATTGTCCGTTTAAATCCGATTAGATAAAATCACCTTTGCGGACATTATGGCAAATTTTTGTTTCGTTATTTTTCTGACAGTGTCTTATTTTCTTTCAATAGCCACAAATGCTTCCTTAAAGTAAGTAGTCAGAGCATTTTCAGGAACTTTTTCAAATGGAAAAGTCAGTACAGTAAAACTAGTTTACTGAGGCTACTTTAAGGAATATTGATAGACGACTATTGCAGACAAGGTCAATATTCCACGGGCCAGTTGCTTTCCACAATTCACATTTGACATATAGGTAAAAATACATACTTTGTAAAATGACAAACCGATGACTAAAAATCGCTAGGCTTCTGAGGGAGCCTAGTGGATTAAAAGTTTACTTTGCTCCAGCAGAATTGAAGGATACGATTAAAATTGCAAACGCATTGTGAACGATGCATGTCTTGTCCGACTGTTACTAAATCTGAATTTAAATGCAACGTGCAAGTTGTCTTAAGACTAAATTAATACTCAAATAATAATAAAATTGGTCAAACGCTTGACTTGACCCAATATATTGTGGTCTCTTTAAATACATTGTTTGTGTAAAAATAGAACATCTTGGTCAAATATTTTTCTCTTTAAAAACATTGGTTGTGTAAAAATAGAACATCTTGGTCAAATATTATTCTCTTTAAAAACATTGGTTGTGTAAAAATAGAACATCTTGGTCAAATATTATTCTTAGGCTACCTTGCACTTTGTGTGCGGAAAACAAGAGGCCCAATAGGGCCTGTGATGCTCAACTGGCTGCATATGTAAGACAATGTTTGTTTTTGATTGAAATGCTGTTTAACGTTCAACTCAAGAATATTTCACTTATATGGAGACTGTCAATTTTGGAAATGATGGAGGACACTGGATTATAGGAGAAAACCACGACCAAGCAGCAAGTTAACTGACAAACTTTCAAAGATGAAGTGCTAGCCCACTTGGCATTAATGCACAATGTCAGGGGTGAAAGGTGCTGTGATTTGTAACATCGAATGTTTAAGACCACACAGCCACTGTGGTGCCTTTAAGACAATGTGATGTGGTTATCATAATTGGTTCATCAGCTTAAGATGAGAAATAAATTTAGCTTATGACCATTTTTGCTTCAATGAAGCCTACTTTGCAACACACACATGCACGCATGCTTCACTATGCCATAAACTCAGCTGGGTTTAGCCAGTTGAGCTTAGAATGGATCCACAATGGCTATATATATATATATATATATATATATATATATATATATATATATATATATATATATATATATATATATATATATATATATAGTAACAACAGGCATCTCAGACTGGTTCAAACTTTTTTTAG
This sequence comes from Tegillarca granosa, assembly GCA_029721355.1. Classification (NCBI taxonomy): domain Eukaryota; kingdom Metazoa; phylum Mollusca; class Bivalvia; order Arcoida; family Arcidae; genus Tegillarca; species Tegillarca granosa. The sequence continues at coordinate 13,855,886 of CM056598.1, read as the reverse complement.
GCAGATGTAGGAACCTTCCACAGGAAGTTTGGTTCCAATTTGCCCAGTGATTTTAGAGGAAAAGATTTTTACTAAATATTACACCTAATTTGCATATTTCTTGAAAATTGGGTCAATAAAAATTTTCTCAGAAAGAATATTATATATTTTGAATCCCATACAGTATACTTTCTATATTTAAAATTTGAGCTCAATTGGTGGAAAAAAAGATCAACAATGGTCTTTTTTTTTCTATTTTTAGTTATGACGGCCATCTTGGATGTCAGGCCGGGTTGCCTGGTACCACCTTTAGTCAGGCTGACATTTGGACCTTCCACACAAAATTTCATTCCAATTGGCCCAGTGGTTTCAGAGGAGAAGATTTTCAAAGATTTCACTAAATATTACACCTTAAGCATAATTTTTGAAAATTGGGTCAACGAAAAAGTTCTCATAAAACCCTTTAAATTTGTTGAATGCCCCGCTATCTACTCTCTACATTTCAAATTTGAACAAAAACGGTTAAAAAATGACTCAGCAATGGCTGTTTATGTGTTTTTGCTATTTATAGTAACAGCGGCCATCTTGGATGTCTGGCGGGGTCGCCTGGTAAAAACTTTGGTCTACCCCACCTATGGACCTTCCACACCAAATTTGGTTCCAATTGGCCCAGTGGTTTCAGAGGAGAAGATTTTCAAAGAATTGATTAAATATTAAACCTCATTTGCATAATTCATAAAAATCGGGTCAACGAAAAATTTCTCATAAAAACCCGTTACATATGTTGAATTCCCCGCTATCTACTCTCTACATTTCAAATTTGAACAAAAACGGTTAAAAAATGACTCGGCAATGGCTATTTATGTGTTTTTGCTATTTATAGTAACAGCGGCCGTCTTGGATGTCGGGCGGGGTCGCCCGGTACAAACTTTAGTCTACCCCACCTAGGGACCTTCCACACCAAATTTGGTTCCAATTGGCCCAGTGGTTTCAGAGGAAAAGATTTTCAAAGAATTGATTAAATATTACACCTCATTTGCATAATTCGTAAAAATCGGGTCAACGAAAAATTTCTCATAAAAACCCGTTACATATGTTGAATGCCCCGCTATCTACTGTCTACATTTCAAATTTGAACAAAAACAGTTAAAAAATGACTCAGCAATGGCTATTTATGTGTTTTTGCTATTTATGGTAACAGCGGCCATCTTGGATGTCGGGCGGGGTCGCCTGGTACAAACTTTGGTCTACCCCACCTAGGGACCTTCCACACCAAATTTGGTTCCAATTGGCCCAGTGGTTTCAGAGGAGAAGATTTTCAAAGAATTGATTAAATATTAAACCTCATTTGCATAATTCATAAAAATCGGGTCAACGAAAAATTTCTCATAAAAACCCGTAACATATGTTGAATGCCCCGCTATCTACTCTCTACATTTCAAATTTGAACAAAAACGGTTAAAAAATGACTCAGCAATGGCTATTTATGTGTTTTTGCTATTTATAGTAACAGCGGCCATCTTGGATGTCGGGCGGGGTCGCCTGGTAAAAACTTTAGTCTGCCCCACCTAGGGACCTTCCACACCAAATTTGGTTCCAATTGGCCCAGTGGTTTCAGAGGAGAAGATTTTCAAAGAATTGATTAAATATTAAACCTCATTTGCATAATTCGTAAAAATCGGGTCAACGAAAAATTTCTCATAAAAACCCGTTACATATGTTGAATGCCCCGCTATCTACTCTCTACCTTTCAAATTTGAACAAAAATGGTTAAAAAATGACTCAGCAATGGCTATTTATGTGTTTTTGCTATTTATAGTAACAGCGGCCGTCTTGGATGTCGGGCGGGGTCGCCTGGTATAAACTTTGGTCTACCCCACCTAGGGACCTTCCACACCAAATTTGGTTCCAATTGGCCCAGTGGTTTCAGAGGAGAAGATTAAAGTTTACGCATGCACGCACGGACGCACGCAAAACCATGCCATAAGCTCAGCTGGCTATAGCCAGTTGAGCTAAAAATTGAACCTATGGAGATGTCAAGGAACAGGAAGTCTTAGAAGTAATCGAATTATTTATAAATATAAACCTTTCTTGTAATAGTTTATTGAAGGGAACTTTATTTCAATTGTCAAAATATATATACATAATTTTCGGCTATACAGACACTGCATTTCTTTACACATGTATTTAATTTACTTACTAGTACATTGCATCATGCGATGGTCTTTATTATTTGTGAAAAAAGTGCACTCTTTTTATTGAAGACATAACCACAACTTATAAATTATCAGTTCTAATAAAGAAAACTTTAGATGTGATTGTAAGGTGGACCTTAGGACAATATCATCAATGAGTACATATTCTTTAGATTGACAAATTTACATACTTAAAGCCTTTATATGTTTTTGTAATTTTAAAATTAGACTAATAATAGAATTATGTGTATTATAAATTAAAATGAGTTAATATTATACTACTAGTAGTAAAATTGTAATATCAGACAGCCTTGGCATGTAACTGTCACAACTGCTTATTCATGAAATCCCATTTTCTATGAAGTATTAATGATGCAAAACATTTTAGTAGATAGTTGATAACAAAATGTCCACATTTTGTTCTTCATATTCGATTAACAACACACAAATCTGCCAATCCATAAAACTTGAACAATATAAGCTTAAGCTCTGCTCTTCGGTACTTGTTACAGGGGCTTTCAAAACTTAAGAGTATCACAATATAGTGGGCTAATTGGTTGGCAACATGGTTGGTCAACTTGCTTAAAGCTACATTAAGTTTTTCAATTTTCTAATTTTTTTTTTTTTTTTTTTTTTTTTTTTTTTTTTTTTTTCTAAAAAAATTTTTTTTTTAAATTGATAACTTCCAATCACGATCCGTGAGATTCATTTTCTAAAATTTCATTCCTTAAAGCTGTAAATAAACGGAATCCTCTGACCGGTTGGTCAATGTTTATCTATGATAAAATTATGAGCTGGGAGCATGCGCAAGGATGTACGGAATCTCCAATAAATCGAAAGTGAAACCTGACAAATTGTATTAATTGTCCGTCATTAATATCAAGATGAATTCTCAGTGGTGTTATGTATCCCTTACTAAGGCACAAATGACAAATTCAATGAAGTTCTATGTTTAATTTATCGTATTTTACCGTTTTGGAAGTTGTGTTTCAATGACCCGGTTTTTATGAAGTAAGCATGTTCTTATATTAGATCCCACATGCTACATCTCGCTGGGTAATTATTGTTGTTTCTGTATTTATTCGAGCTTTTATCGTTGAACCAAATGTAACATTGTTGATTAGGAACATCATTAATTAAATCAGCACCATTTTAATTTTTTTCCTTGGAAAACTTAATGCAGCTTTAAATACAAACAACAAAGTCTGAAAAATCTGTCTGTAAAAATCTTTGTTTTATTCATACACTGATGAAAAACAAGAAAATAATGTTTGTTTTTTTTAAATGTTTTACATAATTTACCCATAAAAATTCCATGTGAACACATATTTATCTCTTGATAATAGACAATTTACATCCACTCTGTCAATTACACAAATAATATGTACAACTTCAATCACAATACACACATTTACACCTTCAAAAAATAAACAACTAGTTAAAAAAAGTTATGTTTTTAACTACCAAACACATTAAAAATATCTTAACTACTATCTTTAATACAAAAGGGCAAAGGGCCTTTAATTGCTCACCTGCAAACATCACGGAAAGAAGAATTATTTTTCATGACAAAAGTTTTACTACTGAAGTCACAATTACCTTTTCATATGGGTCAAGGTCAGCAGACTACAAACTTGATACAACCTTATGCACTGAAACTATATTTTGAGTTTAAAAATCATAGGCTTTTTAGTTCATGACAAGATGTGTAAGTTTTAACTACACCAGGTCACTTTGACCTTAAAAGTTGGTCACTGTCATCTAGTTTAAGAGTTTAAAAGCCTGACACTTAATGATGTTTCAATACCTAGACATTTTAGTTTATGATAAGATGTTAGAAGACATTGTGAATTAAATAAAGGTCACTGCCAATCAGATTTGTAAACTTATTAAAAGGTTTAATGCATTTCTGTGGTGATGACAACAGACAAAAGAGCATTGGAATAGCTATAGCTTACCTTTAAACTTGCTCGTATGAACTAAAAATAACAGGAAGAAGTAACAATGGAAACATGATGCAAATGATCCTCACACATGAGAACTTTAAATCACAACCTATAACAGAATGTTGAATTTTTATGTTAAAATGAAATTAGAACTCTTTTCTATCAAAAACAAAGAAAAAGAAAAGATGATATGTTCTATTTATATGAATGGAATTGAACTTTATAGTTTAACTTTAAAGCAACAGGTAACATAGTGACAAAACATCAGTGAATATCATATATAAAGTGCATGCATTACACCAACTAAATGATCAGGACCAGTTGTTTAAAGCCAGTAATAGTTTTTTTTTTTTCTTTTTTTTTTGTGTATTAGATAATAGCTTAAGAGTTTTTTGTTCAAATGGTTCAAAATTTTAAGCCAGTCAACATATCCAAGACTTTTTACATTCAGTCCACTGTGGGATATGATATTTAGTCAACATATCCAAGACTTTTTACATTCAGTCCACTGTGGGATATGATATTTAGTCAACATATCCAAGACTTTTTACATTCAGTCCACTGCGGGATATGATATTTAGTCAACATATCCAAGACATTTTACATTCAGTCCACTGTGGGATATGATATCTAGTCAACATATCCAAGACTTTTTACATTCAGTCCACTGCGGGATATGATATTTAGTCAACATATCCAAGACATTTTACATTCAGTCCACTGTGGGATATGATATTTAGTCAACATATCCAAGACATTTTACATTCAGTCCACTGTGGGATATGATATTTAGTCAACATATCCAAGACATTTTACATTCAGTCCACTGTGGGATATGATATTTAGCTATTTTAACACTGATCAAAAAACAAATTTAGAAGTCTATTCATAAATAATTTTAATTGTGGATTTTAACTATCTTTTTGGTTAGTTTAATAGAGCTTAGCACAATAAGGACCAGGTTAACTGTAAAAATCTAAATACCTACTAAACGAACAATGGAAATTGCACAAGTTGGAGTTAAACAATGTCAACATGGACACATGTTCTGATTTACCAAACATCAAACAAACTTTAAACATGATTTTTATGATACATAAGGTAATAAATATGATCTACTGTTATCTCATTAAAATCTAGTATCTAATCTTACTTGATGTTAATTTTAGTTTCAGCAATATGAAAGAAGCATTTTTTTTAAATATCCAACTTGATGTTACCCCGGTAATTTGAGTTTCAGCAATATTAAAGAAGCCGTTTTTTTTTTAAATATCCAACTTCATGATAATTTGAGTTTCAGCAATATGAAAGAAGCCTTTTTTATGTCTAATCTAACTTGATGTTAATTTGAGTTTCAACAATATGAAAGAAGCCGTTTTTTTTTTTTTTTAAATATCCAACTTGATGATAATTTGAGTTTCAGCAATATGGAAGAAGCCTTTTTTTATGTCTAATCTAACTTGATGTTAATTTTAGTTTCAGCAATATGAAAGAAGACTTTTTTTTAATATCTAACTTGATGTTTATTCAAGTTTCAGCAATATGAAAGAAGCCTTTTCACTTTGTCTATATCTTAATAACAATAATGTTGGCATCACATTGATGATTTTAAATAATTATGTCGGACTCGTTTAAATTTGAATTTTATATCAATTGATAGAGAATTCAGTTAAAAATATGTCGGGAGTAGTTTGATAATATGATCATCTCACACAGATTTCCATTATAAAAAGGGGTCAGGAATCGTAGAAGTACTAATAAACAAGGTTTCTTTTTAAATTAAAAACTAACTGGTTTTAATCTAAATGAAATATGAAAGCTGGACATGCTGCTTTGTTAGTTAAAATCACCATTTATTTTCTATGTTTAAGTTTGAATTTTTAAATGAATTTTAAAAAATTGAATCTATAAAAATAAATAAGATACCATACTCAAGAAAACTGAATGGTAATTAATGACATTCATATCAAAAAATACAAATGTACATGTATTCTGAAAGCTGACTTAACAAAAAGATTTCAAGTTAAATTGCAAAAAATAAATCAGACAATATGTTTACACAACAACAGAGAAGGAAAATATAATTAAATGAAAAATACTATACAATAAATAATAACATTGTATTTTTGAATATGACAACGGATATGACATGAGTTCCTCTGTAGTTAGCAACATGGTTGGTTGTATTGAACGTACCCGGTACATGTAATAATCATGATGTACAAATGAGTATGTCTTATGAACAAAATATACACATTGTAATCCAAAACTGTTTCTGATTAAATATTTTAGCTTCGAATAATATTACACAATCCAATATCATGACTAACTTTTGATTCAATATGTCAAAAACTCCCAACAAGAATGAGACTGTTCAAAGATCAGAGATTTAACCCCAAATTTTCTTTTTTTCAGAAAAATGTTTTCATATATATTTTTATATACTAGTATTTCAGATTCAATCTGATTCTCTATAGTTTTATAAATACTACCCCTATTTGTTACATCAGATTTCTTTTGAATATATATCTGTTCGAAAAGCCTACATACTGGGGTCAGTATCCTACCATCAAAAAAGCAAAATGCAATCTTTTAACAGATATAAAATGTAATCATTTCACCATTTTCAATCATCACTTCATTCAATATTTAGCATCTGCCATGAAAATTTTACATATATTTAAAACCATTTAACTGGTTAGTCATCTGATATCTATTTATATTTTGTATGACACTGTTATGGAAAGCTACTAAAGGCTAACAACATCTCTTATACTGTCACTTTTAAAAGCAAATTTGTTTTGCATACCATTGTTGATACTTATTAATGAGGTGAAACATGACCAAATAGGCAAATCAATTGCAAATCTTGTGAATTCCAACTTTTCATACAAACTAATTTCAAAATCTGTCCTCTGAACTACTCTACTTCGAGAAAGACAATGGTATTAATTTGAGGTCCAATACAATGTACAATTCTACATGTATGTATAAATGTAACATGTTTGTGCCCTTCATTTAAAAAATTGCAAAAAATGTATTGGTTTTCCATTCTCACCTAGCACTAAAACATATTTGCAAATTTTAATAAAATCCCAAACTTTCAAATGGCATCTATTTACAGATCATTAGATAACTACTAACAATTACATTTATTTTCTGAAACCATATTGTTGGAAAAATTTTTGTAATGTTATTTCCAGCCGTGATTCAAGACCAAATTAACATGTACTTGTTTTCAGTAATGTGGCAGCTCATTAAGAATAATGTCATGTAACTCTGAATAATTAAAAGAATGTCAGACTATTATCCAATAAGTAAAAAGGTTGTTTTGTTCATATATGTACTGGTATTGCTCACTTTAATGGGTAAAATGTTTAGAGTTCTTAAAGGAATTAAGAATGTAACTTTTTAAAACAAAATACTTAAAATAATACAAAAAAGAGTTTCCATAGATTATATATAAATTATTTTAACCAGTCAAATTTTAATAAGATTATATTTTAAAACTCATATTTATAATTTTAAAGTATCAATTTCAATTTTAATCCAATTCACAATTAAGAAAATATTATTTCATTATTGTTAAATACCAGTTCTAATTGGGATATTAGCTTTTACATAATCAAGATTAAAAAAATATTAAAGTAACTAAATAATTTTGTTTAATTCAAAACATTTCATGAGCACATTTACACATTGCATAGCCTTAAGACTAGAGCACCTGTATGTGATACCTATTTGAAACCTTTTGTAATACCAAATCAATAATTTAATGTTACCGGTATACCAATTTGATACTTTTTTATACCAATTTTATAATTTTATGTTATAACTCTACATGATACTTTTTTGTTTTACCAATTTAATTTTATGTGATATCAATTTGATACTTTTTTGTTACACAATCTGATACTTGTTTGTTACACCAATTTGACAAATTTTTGTTTTACAAATTTGACAATTTTTTGTTATACCAATCAATAATTTTATGCTATACCAATTACATAATTTTATGTACATGTAATACCAATTTGATAATTTTATGCTATACCAATTTGATGCATGTAATTTTGTGATATAACAAATTGATAATTTTTACTTTTAACACAATAATTATAACATCTATAAAACAATATCCAAGAATACTAGTTCCAATAGACTTTATAACAATAAGAAATTCTTTCTAAATGAGATTCTTTTGTTCGTTTCCATCAAAAGTGTGTGTGTGTGTGTGTGTGTGTGTGTGTGTGTGTGTGCAAACATTTGAAACAAAGACAAACACCTAAAACCAGACTTTAAGAATACATGTACTTTACAATATTCTTACATGTATATACCTGTCTATACAAAAAGTTCATAGTTCTTTTGGGTAATTAACCATTTCAGTATTCTTATGCAAAATTTGTAGTGCATGCATTTATAAAGGTTTAATTTTAATTACTTTGAAAAGTTGTACAATTTCACCAGTAAATCAGTACATATAACTGAATTAATTGGCAAGAAACACATGTTAAATGCATTTGTATGTGACTTATAAAAATTATCATTCACAAAACTTAAACAATTAAAAGGAAAACTACAAAGCTTTCACATCTATGGCGCTGGTTAATTTTGTTTTGAAGTTTTTAGATTGTCTGACAAAAATGTAATCCTATTACAAAAGGATGACTACCATTATGTTATGTTAAAATAAAGTACTTAGTACACATGTTTCAAATTTAAAGAGGAAACACTTTTCAATAAGAATTGAAATATTTTAAAAGTCAAATCAAAATTTAAAAAAAAAAACAAACAAACAAACCTGCAGATAGTATCAAATGGACTTTGGAAATTTATTCATAAAATTGAAAATAATCTGTCACTGGTAAAATTATATTCTTTACAGCAATTCCCACAAATTAAGATAAGTCTTAAGTAATTTATACAAAGATATTCTATCTTATCTTATGTATTCTTTAAAAATGATTCCAAAATCAGGCAGTAAGAACTGATGAGATTTTTTAACTACATGTACATGTGCTTTTCTGAAAATCAAATACATTAAAATAATTTTTTTCATTTTAAAGGGAAACAATAACTAGCCATAGCTTTGAAAATTACTTATAAATGTTAGTATCTTTTAATTTCTGAATGTTTGAAATGTTACCTTATATTTCAAAAATGTAAATACTTATGTAATAAAAAAAAGAACAATCAAGAAAGAAAAAATAAATACTGAAGCATTAAAAAAAAGAAGTTATTTTAAACAATAATCTTAAATAAAAAGCTCTTTATGGAACTACTGAGTAGGAATTAAACACGTAACACAAAGTTTTGAGGGACCAATACAGTCATCATGACAAAACGCACCACACTTCCGACACATAATCATAGCCTTTAAACTACACATACAATTTGACTGGTTAGAACTGTTTGTAAGACCAGCATTAACAGCAGAAGTCAATACAGAAGATGGAACAATAATTCTATTTGCATCTTTCAGTGATGAGGTGAATGTTGTGATACCTGGCATAGAATTTGGCCGACTAAGCACTACTTTGCTGCCACTGCCAACTTGAGTCTCCTTCAAGGGTAACTGATTACTTCCATATTGTGCGGCACTGCATACCACAATCTTCTGAACCCTTTTGTTTGGGGACAGATTTTCTGTTGATGTTACATAACCACTCTGTTGCTGTTGGACAGATGTGGTCTCAGGTCGTTGTACATATTTTGATTTGTTTTGAAACACACTTTGTAGAGACCCTTCACGACCTGGAGCAGTAACAGTGCCACTCTTGGATAAAAAATTAAGCTGTTCTGCTGTCATGTTAACAATAATCTCATCAGAATTATTCTGCTCAACAGAATTGTTTTGTTCATTACTACTCTCAGTCATATTTCCTCCCACGCTTGCAGATCTAATTATATTTTGTACAGTGATATGACTAACATTATTTTGTGGAGGAGCACTTGCTGCCCTCATGGGCTGAACACGAGTTGTATTTGCATTTGTACCATGAAGAATTTGTACAATATTTGGTGAAGATACAGTAGTATTTGGTACTCCAGAAGGAATTATAAACTTTGCATTTGTACCTGGTACTGTCAACACAGCCCCAGTACTGGAAATATTTGGAGCAGATATCTGCGGTACTGTAATAATTTTCAATGGAGTTCCATCCTTGGTAAATATCTGTCCTGTAGCTTCTACTGTCTGTGAACCACTAACATTACTATTTACAGAGGAAATTGCACTATTATTTTTAACACTGGTAGATGAATTAGAAAATAACAGTTTCGAGGCACTTAACTGACTTTGGTTATTATTAGTTGTCACAGAATTAGATTGAACTAATGTATTAGCTAAACAATTATTGTTGGAACCTGGTACATGTGCTCCAGATGATACTGTTACACTCACTTGCCCTTCACCTGGTTTCATCATGGTGTTCATTGTTCTGCTTTTCTCCATAACCTTCTGACAAATTTCCATTGATCGTTTTAAATTAACTTCACCAGTAGCTGTATCACTATCATCATCCCCTTCTGGAGATGATTCTTTTTCTTTTTGTGACTGTTTCAATCTTGCAGGTTGAGGCAGTATGATATTTGGTAAATGTCTAACAGTATTTGAAGTAGTAGAAACAGCTGGTGCTTGTGTTTTAGCGAGATGAGCTTGTAATTTTGTTACTGTATTCATTGGCTGTTGATGAGCCTGACCTCTCATTTGCACTTTAGCCTTTGTTTGTGCTTTTATTTGAGCTAAAGTTCTTGTTTGTCCCTGACCTTGACCTTGCAACCTTGCGGCATTTGTCTGAACCTTGATCTGAGCTAATGTTCTTGCATGAGGTGGTGATCTAACAATGCCTGGAGTACCAGTTAGAGTCACTGGTTTGATTCCTTGAGACAGAGCTGCCTGTAAAGCACCTGTAGATGATGGCACTGAAGCAGATTGTCGCTGTATTATAGTAGCACTCAATGCTGAGGTAGTTATTGGGTTTAATAGAGATACTTGTCTAGGAGCAGTAGTTACAGAGGGCTGAGATATAAAAACTGTCTTAGAAGCATTTAACATTTCTTCTGATTGCAACTGTCCAACAGATTTGGATACTTCAATATGTTTCTCTTGTGATGTCAGAGGTGATTTCTGACGTTTTACAGGACTCACATCATCAACATTTATTTCATCATTTGACAACGTCCGCTTGAGTACTTTATGAGATTCTTCTGAATGAGTGCTCAATGCAGTTTTATCTACTTGTAACAACAAATTTGATTGGGTTATCCCTGATGCACTTGACACATTCAGTCCTGTCCCTACAACAGTTGATATAGATCTCTGCCGGAGCATTGTAGACACTAATGTTGGACGTTTAACTTGGGGTTTAGCTTTAACAACGGGGGGATCTTGAATTTCTGGTGATGGTAAATCAGCTTTTGGTACTTCATAATTTCTGAAATTATATATAACATTATAACATAATAATGCAATACAGACATGTAATTTAGGTTACTGTATTAAAGTTTATTAACTTACAAAACAGATAGAACACAAACCCTGAAAAAATGAAATATAATACATGTACTAACACTACAAAGCAGGATTGTAATAAACACAAACATACATTAAGTGGTGTTTATATAACTAGTACATTATAATTAAATTAAAAAAATAATATCTAGTGAGTTTAAAATTAACTAGAAGATAGCATTCTTTTTTAAGATAAAAAATTTGAATCAAAACTTGTGAGAGATACTGATAACCCTTTACATTATATTATGTCTGTTAATAATTAAATATTCTTATAGTAACTTTAGTCATTATTGGGAATAAGTATGTTCTAAAGTTAAGTACTTGCTGTAAGTAAATACAGAAAATACAGAGGACTAACAATGGGTATTTCTGGTTGAACAGCATTATCATATTTATGAAAGTTTTTTATGTAAGATATAAAATAATACATACTTCTTTCCATAAACTGGTTCAAAATGCTTTGTCTGTAAATAAAAAAGTAAGTGTCAATATTGTTGCATACACATCAAGCAGATAAAAAATAATAGCCGACATACATGTATGTACATAGTAAATATTAAGACAATGATCATAAATAAAAATGAACTTGACAAAAGCTGAAAAACAATTTTGCCATTTCCATTTACACTAAAACACTTTGCAAAAAGGGAAAAATTTGTACACGTACTTGAGAAGGCTCAATCTTAATTTCTATTAAAGTTTGCAATCTAAATCAAAATAACTCTAAAAAATCTTAAATAGTTTTTTTCTCATTGTATAATAAATATCAAATTCAAAGTCACTGAATCAATGCATGGTTTCAACAATAAATTCTTTTTAAATCCACAAACCTTCCAAGGATCTAATTTTATTTGATCTTTTTCTTCATCTTGTTTTAATCTCAGCTGATTTTCTGGTGTAAATTCACCTACAAAAAATATACATGACTATATTTAAAACTGGAAACATTATGTATAATCAGAGCTTGACAAATACGTTTGTCTGACTGTTCATTTTGCGACAGATAATTGAAAGTTTGATCAAAATTATTCTACGGCAGTAGTGGTTTTGGAAAATTTAATTTTTCATAGTTCATAATAAAATAAGTATATTCCAGTTATCACCTAATACATGTTTGAAATCCTTCAAATCAGGAAACTTCTGAATTTCAACATCTAAATGACATTAAGTGTTTGAAATGTGTTAGATTTTCAGCATCATTATACAAGCACTAAATCAAATTAGAATTGGTGCATTTCATGATTTAAGCTTAGGTAATTAATTTTACTAAATTTTGCTCAACTAGAGGCAGAATAAAAAATTTAAATTACAAAAGAAACATAAAAAAAAACATGTATGGAGGAATTTTCTTGTCTGAAATGCAACAAAAATGGTAGAAGTTGAAGACTGAAGTCAATACCAAAGGAGCATTCCACATATAAAAACAACAACTACCAAAAAACTTCAAATAATGTTGATTACAAAACTCTCAACCTTCAAAAAGGTACTAAGTATTAAGTCCACTTGACAAAGATTTAAAGGAGCTGTTTGAAACTTTTAAAAGTGGTTCTTAATCATCCTGATTTATTTTCAAGCAGTGATACAACAAAAACACAAAATTTTGTATATCCTAAATGCATATTTGAACACTTTTGACTTATTATGTCACTTACAACATTATCAATTTTTGCCCTTAATGGTTTGTTACAAAACAAGTTAATTTTACATTGGTACAAGTTAATTTTACATATGACAAGTAATATTTGTTTTCACTTGTCCAAAACTAGAAGCTTGATGAAAGTTATTGAAGAGCCCCGATGCTGATGTGTTTTCATTACATCTTTTATAACATTTAATTTAAAATTGTTATAGCATCAAAATACAGAGAGAAACACGATTTTAAAGTCCTTTTCAGAAAAAAATTATCAACAAGGAGGCATCATTTCTGGCACGATTCAATTTTTTGTGTGTACACTTAAATGGGTATACAAAAAAGTTTGATTCATATAGTTACATCCACCATTCTTAAGAATCTACTAATGCAACATTGTAGAAATGGTCACATAACCTTCTTGCATATCTTAACAAACCACATCATAACATTGTTTCCATGTTTTGAAATATTTTGCATTACCAGGTAATTATATTGATATTTTGCATTAATTATATGCTATGATTTTACCTTCAGCTAATCTTTGTGTCCATTCCTCACATGACTTAGCAAAGAATTCATTATTTAATGCTGTTGTACTGAATCTAAAAATAAAATATTTTCAAAATTAAAATTTTCAGCATGGTCAAGATATCTGAAACAGAAGTATTTGATAACATATATCGCAATCTACATGTATATCTAATTTCATGTTAAAATAAATTGTGAAATACAGTTTAGAAAACTAACAAGCAAAAACATGCTGACATAAACCTCAAAAACATTTCGAAAATTACATGTAGTTACTTACAAAAACATTTGTTTGTGTGTTTTAATCTTTATTTTCATAATCTGAGTGATTTGTATTTTTACAAAAAAGTATAAATTACCATTGGTAAAAAATATATATATAGATATCTAAAGTATTTTACCTTAATGCTCCATCACTTCCTACGTATCTGTCACATTCTGGAAGTAGGTGCATGAGTTTATATTGATACTGTTGTGGTAACAGAGAAAAGGTCTGTTTGTTAATCAATGCCTAAAAAAACAGAAATATACATATGTGTAATACAATTTTTCAACTTCATATGTCAGATATCTTTATGAAAGACACCTGACCTGCTAAAAATGTTGACACACAGGGTACTGTTTTAATTAACTTTCACTTTGAATTCAACTTATTAGAATTCTTTTCTTTCTAAAATAATGGAAGTTCTATTTAGTTTGCATTATTGGAATATGTAGCAGATATTGCCCGGAATAATAGTTTGCTTATATAACCATTCTTTCAGCAACCCGAATGAAAAAGGTAGTCTCTTCAAAATATAATTGTTATTGTGTTAAGTATAATACCTATAATTTATGTGGACCCATACAATACAAATTAAATTATTTAAATAATCAAAGTACCTGGATATTTTTTGTTTTGTTTTTTATGCTAAAAAACTGGTCTGTACATAGATCTTTCAGAAAATATAAATATGGTTGTTCTGAAAATTAAACTTGATTTGTATTTGATAGTATTAGGGGACAGTGAAATGTTTGGGGTAAAAACACCATTTATTTTCACAAGAAAAGACAGATGGGTGAACACAATGAAAATGGAGGGTATCACATAATAAATAGCTAAAATGTGTGGTAGGATACAAAAAAGGAATTTTTAATTATATGAAATTTCAAATGTTTAAAAGCATATCACAGACTCAACCATATTCCATATAGATACATCAGAATATTCAGAACAAGATAGTTCATTTTTTTTTTAACAAAATCAGTCAGTTACCAAAGCCCTGTAGAAACACAAGGAAATTATATTTTATGTTAGTTGTATAAAGAATGAGATAAACTAATACTTATATGACATACTCTTAGATTAACTTTAATAAGTATTGAATCTGGTGTTTCTAAATCAATACACCCCTCTTTCGTTTGTGCAATCTGGGCTGCATGACTTAATTTTCTGTTTCTTTTCCGAGGCTGAAATTTAAGAAGAATATCTATTACTATTTTTTATAAAAGGCATGTAATTCTTATCATTGTTACTATCTGCTCACATTAGAAAAAGATAATTATCAAATGTAAAATACATACAAAAATCAAGTTTCTGTATGTGAGAAAGAAATTTCTTTTTCCCACTTTTAGAATAACTTCTAGAAACAATCTGTAATACTAAACATTGGCTTTTTTTTACAGATGTAGATGCAGAGACTATTAAGTCTAAAAATTTTATGATTGCATTGTCAGATAACATTAATTGGAACTGGAGTAATAAAATGGGGCAACTACAATTTCAAAAGAACATACATCAGTATAAAATATGACTATTTTAACTCCAACTATATTTTGTCTGTCAATAGTTTATCCTCACTATTTGTAATATAAACTTCCATTTGTGAAGACCAATCAAATGTTTGCCACCAAGCTGTGTTTGCAGAACATTAATAAATATACATGTATTTCTATTCTAGAATCTACAACATACTAACTGAAATTGTGTGTTCACTTTTACCTTCATACTAAATCCAGGTATACAAGCCAGCAGTTCTCTCATAGTTTGAGGTTTTTTACTCGCAGTAACTGATGATAATGGTGATTTACTCCTTGTACTCTCAGAGCTGTCAGACGACTGTGAACCATTCTGTGTTTTTGTCTCTTCGTTTGATTTTTCAGAATCCTTGCTATCTTTACTGCTCTCACCTTTAAGTATGAAATACCATAATATAGGTTTTGAGATAAATATACTAAACTTATACTAATGTAATTATGTAAGGAAAATACTAGGCAGTACTAGTAAATGTATTGTAAATTTATATTGTATTGAAATTTGGTGCGATATGAGTATTATTGTAATAACTACTAGCACTTCACAAGAGAGTTAAAATATACATGTACATGTTACCAATTTCCTCTGCAATACAAAATCAGTTATCTGACTGAACAATGATCTAAATGTATCATGCTATCCATAAATTGCATTGTTCATAGAGTCTTGGAGGAAATATCCCCCCCGTGTTCAAGTTGCAAAAATAAATGCTTGTTTATCAAAGGTCAAATCCGTAAGCCTGTGGATTTTAAATTATTTCATGAATATTCCTCATGACTGCACAAAAATATGAACCTGGCTTAAGCCATTTACATTAAAAAACTGAAATAAAGTTAAAAAGAAATTATTGCAAATATAAGTGATTAATGAATGATCAAAAATAAATCACAGCAAATAATCCCAAGTTACAGTATAAATTTCATTTTCAATAGCTGTTAAATTTTTTGGATGCAATACTGTAACATTTTACAGTGGTATTACACTTTGGCATTCAATATTGAAGGGTATCCATAGTAACATTTCAAAGCCACAAATACGAGGTACCACAATGGTACATAAGTGATTTCTACATACTTCCTTTTGTCTGTTCAGGTGGTGGTGGTGGAATAGGTTTTATGATAATTCTTGGAAAATCTGGTCTCTTTTTCTTTTGTCTCAATGACTGACGTAAACTTCGCCTGAGATTTGAGCTAAATGTTGGTCTGTCAACTACAGTTTTAATTCTTGTAGATGCTGCTGTACTACTTGATGCATCCTCACAACCATTCTGTCCATTTTGTTCTTCCTCATCTGTAGGAGGGATTGTTTTAACCCATGGTGGTAACTTGACATACATTACTAAAATCATAAAAGTTAAGAAACGAAAATGAAATTACTACCTTTTATTACGGAATTTATACATGGTTTTACTTGGAAAAGCAAAAATAAATTTGAATAATGTAGCATAAGTTTAATTTAAGAGTGGTCACCTAGTGGTACACTAGTTTATCTAGTCAAGTATTCAAACTAAATCAGGATATGATTTTTAATGGTGGTAACTTGACATACATTACTAAAATCATAAAAGTTAAGAAACGAAAATGAAATTACTACTTTTTATTACCGAATTTATACATGGTTTTACTTGGAAAAGCAAAAATAAATTTGAATAATGTAGCATAAGTTTAATTTAAGAGTGGTCACCTAGTGGTACACTAGTTTATCTAGTCAAGTATTCAAACTAAATCAGGATATGATTTTTATCATTTTCCCATACTATAGTTATAAAAAGTAACACTTAAATAGTTTTAAAATGATTCTTAAACTAAGGTCATTTATCTCAATGCATGCAAAACACACCATTGTGGGGTTTGAAAAAGAAAAGACCATCTGTGGTCACTATGTACAACTAGATTAGATTAATGGTGTTTTATGCCTCAGTCAAGAATCTTTCACTTATAAACATGTATATCTACATATCGAGGAGGTCAGTTTAGGGATGGTGGAGGAACACTGAGTGCCTGGAAAAACCACTGACCTTCACACTAGGTTCTGCACAAGCAGGATTCAAACCTAGGTGGTGAGAGCCAAGAAACGTACACTTTTCACCACTCGACCATCAAGGCCTAAGTACAACTACAAGTCATCAAAACAGACTAAGCAAGAAGTAATACTTTAATGAAGCATATTGTTAAATATTACATGTTAAAATTGTCCCATTTTTTGTTTAATATTTTATAATTTTATAAATTTTCTTTCTCCATATTACTACAATACAGTAAAACTTCGATTGCTCGAACGTTGTTACCTTCAATACCCCGGATAACTCGAAGTCATCTGTTGTTCCCGACCAATTTCCTATAATATCCTATGTGAACAAACCTCGATGGTTTGAACTTCGTTAACTCGAATACCCCCGCTCACTCGAACAATAAATATTTTTCAAAAGTATAAAATTAGTGAAAATTCAACAACTTCGCTCAAATACAATTTTTGTCAGAACAACATGAGGTCGGCATCATTGTAAACAAAACACAATCTGAAGCCATATTACAGATTCCATTAAAAGCAATAGAGTGGAATGAAACAATTAGTCTTGACAGTTACCTAAGATTAAATAACTAATTAACTATCAATTAACCTAATGAAAGAGTGTCAATATACTCAGTTTTTTAATCTGTTAATACGATTACAACATGTGGGAGTGTTTGATCGGTATTTTAAAACACCTCAGTCACTCGTGCCTGATGATTTTACATCGGAATTCTGTAATTTACATGTCCTTGAAGTATGTTTAGTAATGTGTATTATTGTTATTCCCTGCGATTAAAATGACAGGTAATAACTGCTTTGTATTGTTTTTCTTTACATTTGGCCTTGATAAGTATAACATGAGCAATTAGAATAAAGTAAGTTTATTTTGTATCATTACCTGTTGAAATTAAAATAAAGTGCCATATTTTTGCTCCATAGCCATATACTGGTAACATCATATGGCAGATTGCAGGTCAACATTTAAATTGAAATAAATTTCGTATTTTTAATTGGGACATTTCATTCTCTTTGAATTTTTTTAAAAAAATATTTCATGATAAATAATGGAATTTTAATTTGGACAATTCATCATTTGACCTTTTAGTTTATTTACATGTATAACAAACAAATTTAATTCTTTGACCGTCGATAAACATGGGAACCTTAACCTCGAATCATATCTCCATGTTCAATCTCTCGAACCCCCTGATGGCTAGAATATTTAGTCGAAGTCCCTTGGACTTTGAGCCATCGAAGTTGTACTGTATATGTTCTTTCAATAACAAAAAAAATGTCCTTTTGTTTTTTTTTAAATTTCATCATTTTCAACAGAAAAAAAAAAAATAACAAGCATTCTGAGAGTATTGCAAAACCATACATAGTCCCCTACCCGTCGCATATTTCACTAATCCCAAAGTTTTAGGTAAAACGTACTCATATACCAAAACAACAATTCATTATCTGCAAGCATGTAGAAAAAAGTGAAACAAAACTAATTTCATTGAATTTTCAAAGTTCAAAGGGCCATAACTCCCATAAAAACTAGTGGAATGAAACGAAATGTAAACTTGATCTGTAACTCATCATGGTTGACCTGCATACCAAAAAACAATTCATTAACTGCAAGCGTGTAGAAAAAAAGAGCAGAAAACTAAAATTTCAGTGAACTTTCAAAGTTCAAAGGGCCATAACTCCCGTAAAAATCAGCAGATGGAAATGAAACGTAAACTTGATCTGTAACTCATCATGGTAGACTCATATACCAAAAACCAGTTCATTATCTGAAAGCATTTAGAAAAAAAAAGGAAAACTGAAATTTCAGTGAATGTTCAAAGTTCAAAGGGCCATAACTCATGTAAAAATTTGCAGACCAGAATGAAACACTAACTTGATCTGCAACTCATCATGGTAGACTCACATACTAAACATTAGTTCCATTTCTGCAAGCGTGTAGAAAAAAAGTGCGAAAAACTAAAATTTCAGTGAATTTTCAAAGATCAAAGGGCTATAACTCCGGTAAAAATTAGCAGATGAAAACGAGATGTAAACTTGATCTGTAACTCATCATGGTAGACGCATATACCAAAAATCAGATCATTATCTAAAAGCATTTAGAAAAAACAGCGGAAAACTGAAATTTCAGTGAATTTCCAAAGTTCAAAGGGTCATAACTCCCGTAAAAATTAGCAGATGGAAACGAAACATAAACTTGATCTGTAACTCATCATGGTAGAGTCACATACCAAACATTAGTTCCATTTTTGCAAGCGTGTAGAAAAAAGTGCGGAAAACTAAAATTTCTGTGAAGGGCCATAACTCCGGTAAAAATTAGCAGATGGAAACGAAACGTAAACTTGATCTGTAACTCATCATGGTAGACTCATATACCAAAAATCAGTTCATTATATAAAAGCATTTAGAAAAAAAGTGTGGAAAACTGAGGCATGACAGACGGACGGACAGACAGACAGAGTGCAAACCTAAAGTCCCCTTTGGCTTTCGCTGGTAGGGGACTAGTAAATAAATAATTATCAAATTCAAAATTGTTGTATACAGTGTAACCTGTTTATATTGGTCAATTTTGGAACAAGTAAACATGACATAAAAGACACGTATTTTTCATTTATCTCCCCTTAGGTAAATAAACAAACTGAAAACGAATGGTTACCATGGCATCTTCTGAAGAAAAGAACAACCAATAAATATATTTAATTTGTGACTGAAATGTCGATTAAAACAGGTTTCACTCTTAAATCAATTTAACACAAACCATTTTCTTTCCTTTTCTCTTTGAAGGGTTTTTCTGAGCCATCCTCATCGGTACTGTCCTCGGGCAATTCCAACAATACAGAACCTTCAGGTCTATCACTCTACAAAAATACATTTACACATTACTGAAAAATATAAAAATTTACATATACATAGAACTGAAAAACGTAAAGGTAATTTTAAACTGAAATAAGGTCCTAATTTTATTTAAAAAATGTTTTACATATAAATCCTAAACCTTCTCATTTATGTAAACCTGCTCATTTACATGTAAGTCACAGTTCTGAATTTCAAAATTTGCAAGGACCCTTTTCTGTCATTTTTTGAGTAGAGAAAAACATTTATAAAAGACAAGACAGCCAATCATAACAGTATGACACAATTTTATATAACTTTTTAATTATCAGAATTACAGCTGGGCTTTGTAGCAGATCCCTGACAATGCTCACATAGCTCCAGTCAACAGATTTAATTTTGGGCAGACAGACACGTTTATTTTAGCAAAAGATTGACAAATAATCCAAGGAGCATACCCTTTTTTTTACTTAATGCAAAGAAACCACTATAGACACTAAAATCATAAACCTATAGACTCAATACTTTAATTTTAAATTCAGAGAAGAATTGCTGCTGGACGTGGTAGCTTAAACAATAAATGTAAGAAAACCCTGCACTCATATTGACCTTAATGTTGTTACAATTTGCAAAAAAAAAAATTAACGAAATTATCATACCATCAATCCATAGACACCAGACCTTCCTGCCACCTTATAAAACAACGAGTCTTTACTTCTAGAGTAGGCATGTAGACAGGAGTTTAAACAAGCAAGTGGTACAGATCCGCTAAAATAACAATATTAGAATGAAATCATTTTATTTCACTTTACAAATTTAATCAATATTAATATAATGCTGAATCAAATTAGCTGTGAAAATATAAATAGCATTTATATATGTAGTACACCAAATCAAATTATCAATAAGAGTTTAATATAATGTAAATGAATTTCAAAATCCAAGTCTCAATGACAACAAACACCAAAAGAGTTATATACCATAGACAATTTCACAAAAAGAATAAATATAAAATGCAAGTGACGAAGAATAATTATTTGAAAGAGTCATGTAATACATGGAAAGAGTTAATTTCAATGTAGATCAAACAGATATTGCATTTAATCAAAAGGTATACAAACTGGCCCATCTACACATTTTACAGTTTAAATATTTACCAGATAACACACTCACTTTAACCAACCCCATGTTATGAAATTCAGATGCTGATGATTTCCCATGGATACTTGGTTTTATCACTCAGGTGTCCCTATTGTTAGTATTGTGTTTATTTTATGTTTACCTGATATCTTTCAAATTTTCATCTTGTATAGCTTTCAAAATAGCTTTATAACTCATTGGAGTCTGAGAATTCTTTTCCAAAACCTGAAATTTAAACAATAAATGGAATATTAAAACCAATACTTAATATTCATCAAGTAAAAGTCCAAAGATATCCATGAATTTTTATTTCTGCTGTACCAAATTCTCATGTTACAATGTTTAGTCTATTAGCTGTGATAAATTTTATGTCTTAAATGGTGACTTCCCCAAAAATCACAATGGTATGGGAAAATGTCAAAATAAAGGGCTAATTTCACAAACTATTAAACTAGATTACAGCAAAGTGTATAAGGGGAGGTCAGTGGGTTAACTCAATCATAAAACAAGGTACATGTATATATTGTAACAACAGACTATACTTTGTAGTATATTTTCCTATGTGATCTACATTTACCTCAATGTACAAGTTTGTCTTTTAGACTGTTTATATCTGAAATAAATGTCTTCTGTTTGGTCCCTAAATCTTCTTTGGAAAACTTGAGTTATAACAATCAGTAAATCTTGCTCACCACATAAAGTATTTCTACCATAGGTATAAATAACTGGGGACCAAGTTGAGACTTTCATTAGGGTGATTTAGTTTTTCAAGCTTATAAAAGGCAGCTTCAGCAATCCCTAACATGTGCACAGCAGCACTGCGATAAATAATCAATACACCTTTCTAAATCTTCCCCTATTGACAACTCTCAACATATTCCTTACATCTGCATAGTCAGCCAAGTTACATAGGTTTCAGAAAGTTTATAATCAAACAACAAAATGCCCTCAGAATCCCAAAACATATTTCAAATGACTTAGTTAGCTGATGGATTTGTTATGAATTCCATTGGTGGAGGTGAGCTTGGACGTAACAATTGCTTGTTGTTTTTTTTAACTTCAAATAACACCTAAATTGCAATGGTCTTGTTATCTTGCTCAATGATAAATGCATAGTTTTAGCTCATTTACATTAGTATGTCAGACTGTTCTATACCGACAGTTATATAGTTTTGAAATCCATGTGAATGACTTGCATGTCAACATGATTTTACTTGATGTATGTTTTAAAGCATTTCTAAGTCAGATGATACAAGCATACCATATCGCATTCCTATGTTGATCAACTGCCAACTTGGCGACATGTAATTAAAAAAACATATAAGTGACAATCTGTAATTCCAGGCAAAATCAACATTATATTTCTTTGAAAAACAGAAGAAGTGTATGTAGTTTCTACATTTTTAACTTCTACATAAGTTTATCATAATACATGTACTACTGATGTGACTTGATTCTAAAATTTTTATAACTGACTAGGTCACTTAAAGAATACAGGTACATGTAGTAATAAATTGCTAGTACCAGTAAATCATAACAAAATGGAGTTTTAAGTTTAACAGATAAACCATTTGTGCTGTAAACTAAACTAAAACATGCAGCATTTTTAATTTCAAATTAAAAACATTATGGGATGAAACTGGGCAAACTCCCTGTACCCAAGGACAATATATCCTCCACACCCCTCCCTACCTTTGTGCTTTATACTTTGTGCTATGGAGAAAGATTGACTAAAGATTGCTGTCTACTTCTTCATTCTTGTCTGCTTCTTTCAAATCTACTGAAAGGACTCAACTTGAGATTGATGCGAGAATGCTTATCAACTGGCTTGCTGGTTTTCTCACAAAAACTGCTAAACTCTACTTATTCTAGATTGATTCAGTCTAAATGTGACCGTATGAGCAAAATAATCTTGGTTGTTAAAAACATTATTCCAGCCATTCATTATCTAGTTAAATGCATTAATGATCTCTAAAAATGTCACACAGTATTACACTACATGTTTCAAAAAATCCATAATTCATGTGTCACAAAAATGAAGTGGTAATGTTCAAATTCTGTCATTATGGTTTTGAAATCAGAGACATTGAACATGAATTATGTTTTATTATTTCTCTTTCTATAAGAGACAACTTGGGTGATCAACAATCTAGAAATATTTAAAAATTTAAACCTGTGAAACTGTCCATCGCTATATGGCGTTTCTCAGATACAGTGTTCCAAACGAAGTGCCTCATGACTTTCATCACCATGTGACTGAATTTAGGGCACTTTTTTACTGCCTTGTTTATAAACATATATACAATGAACAGCTAGGTCTCGTTTTTGATGATAAATTAAAAAGTTTTCCACCAAAATGTCATTTTGGATTCATTTAGGTTTTTCAATCATACAGACAATTAAAACACATTATCAGTTTATTTCGTTCAATTAAAAAATCGCCGGAAACATCGCTGTTGTGATGGCAGCACAGTGAATCCAAGTGACCAAAATTTAAGATTTTCGTCATTTAGAAGATTTGTTTTTGTATATTTTGTGTAATATAAGATGAAAAAAATTCAAATACAGTTAAAATCCAACAGTATAAAGATAAATAAGGACGTATATTTTATTTTACATTTCCCTTAGTAAAGAGGCTTCTCATTAATGCCCCAAACTAATATAACCAAAAAAAATCTTTATAAACTCTAATTTAGATCTTGACATGTCACTTAATCTATTCAATTAAAACAATAAAAATTATTTGATACAGGTATAAGCTCAAAAATATATGTAAAATAGTTAAAATCATGACCCATTACTATCACCATGCAGTAAATCATTGTTGACACTTTTGTTATGCCCTTAATTCGAGGCTGATCAAGATTCAGATCGATACTAAAATCCATATTGGCAAGAAATGAAAAATCCGTGAAACGCCGTATTTGTGTGAGCTCATTTGTCAGAATTTTTTCTAATTTGCAAAGAAATGCACAATATTTGTGACAATCAATGTGTTAGACATCACAAAGCATATATAAATAAATATCCAGAGAGGGACCAATGCCAATGGGTTAGCAAAAGTTAAGCCAATGTTTCTTTAACAGTTCATATGATTATAGTATACATTAGATATGAACATTACACAAACATATTAATTCCACATAAACAGGTTTAGATATCAACTTGTACACTAACAGACGCTTTGAAAGCACAATGGTAAAATGAAGCAATAGACAACAGATTGTAAACAAAGCAAGGCCTGCTGTCAAATAGTCTTGAAACCAGCAATTTTTTTGCAACCGATCTACTGGGTCAGATAATGAACGTTTAATTTATTTGTTAGTTTATTAAAATCATTTCCCAGAAGTAAATGTATGTGTAACAATGAACCAAATTTATCGATTTACCTCAAAAAGGTAAGTAAAAATAAAAAATCCTGCAACTGATTCAGCAGGAACAAGACAATTTTTAGGAATACACTCACGATTTTTGCGGCTTCCGCCCATGTTCTTGATCGTTTCTTTTTCGAATGCTTATCCTTTGATATGTCGCTTTGCATGGTGGAAAAGATTGCATATTCGGTCAAAATCAATGAATTTAGTCGATAAAAACAGCATTACAAAGAGCAAGATAAGCAATCCTGCGCCATTTTTGTTCTAATCACGTGATTGAAAGTTTGGCCAATTATTTTATCCGATACAAAAATCTGCTTAGAAACTCACCTGGCGTCAAAATGGCCGAACGTGCTCAAGAACATTATTTTCCATAAACAAATCCAAATGGCTTGATATAGCGTAACGAGGACATATCTAGAGGTTTTGTTCTTTTTTAATTGGATGGCATTTAGAAATCCGAATGGCTTTTTAATTAATAATTTGTAAATTTTAGTATGTAAAAGAATATTTAAGATTTATCAAAGTAAGATTCACGGACCATGTTTACTGTAATGACTCAAATTAATTTTATTTGCTTTAAATCACATACTAGTATAACAGATACGGAAGTACTGCATAATATGACATCTGTCAGGATATAAAAGAGTACAATCTATCCAATATATGGTATCTAAGTCTCGTTTTTAACCTTGATTCCGTACCTGTACATGAGCTTTCCCCCTGTAGTTGATATACCATTATGGTTTATTTACCATATTAAATTCGCCCCCATATGTAAAACCAGAGATGTATATATTTAGCTGTATAAGTTTCTGGTATGACAATTCACCCCCTTACCTCTTTCAAATTTAATTTGACAACTTAATTTGTTAGTATTTGGTGACAGTTATATTGTTAATCTTTATATTTTTTCTTATTATAATGAATATAGTACGAGGTTATTTAGCAGCTATAAATGGGGGCAAAGTTATTCTTCATATGACACAAGCACAGGCATTTGTTCTGATATTAATGATACCCTTTGCCAGTTTACCTACATTTTTTGCATCCTTTCTTTTATCAGCAAATTTTATGTTTTTGATTTTCAGATAAATCAACTTAAAAATTTCTTCTGCTTTCTCATTCATATTGTACTTGTAACATAAAAGTGGAAAATACAGGGTTGGACTTATTGGGACAGGATTCAAACACTGGACCTTTACCACTTTAGACAAGCATTTCTCAATTATTTGAGACATTTTAGTTGTTAAAGATTTTGTACATGCATATGATTGCATTTCTGTTTCTTTTATAGATGTCTGTTACAAAAGTTGTCAGAGTTGAGGATGTACACAGTCCATCCGCAGTCCTAAATGAGGATGGCAGCAACAATAAATTGGTACCAGTGTACCAGACATCATCAGCTGTACAAGGTAAAGCTTTTGATTGCTATGTAATTCTTGATGTCAGGTAGTCTTTTAGAAAAAGTAGGTTATCAAGTTTTCTGTTGGCATATTCTTGTATTTCACCACTTTATTTTTACAACCCCAATTAGAAGCATGTATTAGCTAATCACAGTAGGAATGCATGTATAATAAAAAAAATGATTGTTATTTACAGTTTAATCTTGACCTCCCAAACCAAGCATGGAAATGAAAATACCAGTAGTTTGACTTATCCAAAGTTCAAGTTAAATAGCCTTGTTTACAACAATCAAACCAAGAGTGTTAACCTGTACATCGTATCAAACATTTTGTAGCAAGTTACTACAGTATTTCCACTTTACACTTATACATTGAAATGACATGAATATGTGATTTTCTGTAAATTAGAATCAAAGTCTGAAGTATTTTGTGCATTTTGCTTAAAAAAGTCATTTTGCTTTCTGATGGTACATGTATTTTGGATATACATTAAAATCTCTACCAAGGTTCCAGTTCTGTGATAATAAAAATCTGTCAGTAGCCCTGACAAGATAACCTGTCCTATTTTGGTTATATTTAGTATAAGAGCAATTTTGCTGTATTTAAAAAATAGTTTGACTTAGGTGGAAACTCAAGATATCCAGTTTCAACGATTCATCTATATATCAATACAATGATATTTATTTTACTACAATTAAATATATTCCTACATGGATTTTTGCACTCTGGTTAAGGTACCTCTTTAGTCAGTTCAGTTGAGTTAAAAAAAATTCCATCTTCTTTTAGTGATTGTTGGAAAAAAATTGATGTTTTTTTTTTTTTTTTTTTTTTTTTTTTTTTTGATTTACAGCTAGTTACGTTGGATCAACACATGAGACTGAAGGAGATGAAGACAATGATGAACTGATAGAAACAGAAGAAACTCAAGGTTTGCTAGATTATTATTTATTTTTTTATTTTTATTTTTTTTGGTGTAACTTACATATTGCAGATGAATTTTGTACTTATATTATAAATGCAATACATACATTGTTAAATACACAAACATCATTAAAATACATTATGTATGTATATTTTAATATTAATACCTAATAAAAAAAAATAAATAACATATAGAGCCTTGTATAAAAAAGAATTTTTCTTATGCCAGTTGTTGTAAAATGCTTCATAAGCATGCTAAGAACATTTACAAAGTTGACATTGTTTTAAGTGATTGGTAAGGAAACAACTAATTAAAACTTAACATTATGTCAGTTTTACTAGTTTGTCTGGATAGAAACAGGGACGACCAGTGACCTTCGCACATACAAGAATGATTAGAGTATGGTAGTAACCATTTTATTTCAAAACTGAAACATTCAAAATATAACTCCCAACTGCTGCTTCCATCTTTGGAGCTTGATAAAAGAGTCACTTATCAACTGTTTTATAGTTTCAAAGTTGGTATTTAAAGTTTGATAGCACTAGTATACTCATCATAAAATTCTATAGTGATTCATAGCCAAAGCCTACAAGGTTTTTTGAAAAAAGTTAGATGTATTCACAAAAGGCTTAAACTATCTATACTATTGCAAAATAAAATATAACAATAGTATAAGATTTTCACTGCAATGGCTTTGCTAAATACCTTTACAGATTTTAATTGTTGTTTTACATTTTTCATTTAATAGATAAGGTTTATCCATTACCTGAAGATTGGCCTAAAATTCCAGAGTTATTTAGAAGAAAGAGTTGTGAATTAACTAAATCCACTTTACCCTGTGTTAAAAAGGCAGTGTCACATTTAGAGTTGATACAAAATATTATAGAAGAATGGTTTAGAGAGAAAGAAGATGAGATCAGAAGTCGGATGTCATCTGCACCAGGTACTACAGGTAATGACTACCTGTTTGTAGACTAGCTTTGGCTTTTACAGGGAGTCTCAGTAGCAGAGTGGTCTAAATCTCAAATTTATGTATCACAGTTGCCTCACACCAACTAGGTTTGAATCTCATTTGGAACAGATTAGTGTATCCATACACTGACCACCTCAATATAAGTGAAAAAATCTTGACAGTTTTGTAAATCTTCACTGTAGTCCACTGTGGATGATATTTAGCCATCCCTAACAACTCAAGGCTAGTGAACAGAAACTTAAAAACTACAAATAGTCATTACTACTAAATATGTCCTAGTTCTTATATATGCTGTGTAGATTTCTCTTTTGTAAATATAATTGAAATAAGATTAGATATGAAATAGATGTATTCCAAAATGCCACATATATGATAAACATCAAATTTAGTATTTAACTGACTTTGGGTTTGAAAGTAACAGTCTTTGGTTAGTATCGAGTAATGTCCTCATTAGGTGGAAAAATATTTTATAGAAAATTATTTTACTTACCATTGATTTTCAAGAAACTAGCACAAACATTATAGATAAACCATTTTTATTGTCCTGTCTGGTAGCTATATTTGTCATAATGCAAGACATAGATTTTACTTTTCTGTTGAGAGGGACATACATGTACATTAAAGTCAGTTTAAAACCCAGTTATGGCTTTTTGTTACTACAGGTCAAACGCATGATGTCAGATTTTAAATAATGTTTGTTTATTTTTTTAACAATATGTTACCTAGAATTTTACTTGCATTTCCATGTTGCAAAGAGAAATCATTAGCAAGTCTGCACAATAAAGACATAATTTAAAATTATGTTAATTTTTACAGCTCCAGGGGGAAGTAGAAAACAGCTGAGATTTGCCAAGTCGAGAGATGGTCGGGATTCACAGGATAAAGATAAAAGAATGTCTAGTGCTGTATCTCAGATGACAGCTTCATCTTATATGTCAAGTCATTCACCTTTATCTGTAGATGGAGTTGGAATTTATAAAGGTAAGAAGAATCTTCTTTACAATTATAAATAAAATTAAGTTTCAACTGTTTTTTATTAATTGTAAAGCCAACCATTCACTGAACCATCTAATAATACTTATAATTATAGTGATTTTAACTGTTTAGTTAAAGATAATCTACTTTTTTCTTGAGAATCATTTACACATATTTCTAGCTGAACACAGGCACAAATGTGAAATAAGAGCCTTATTCATAATTATTTTTGTTGCTTTTTTAATGTTCTGAGTACATGTATTATGTTGATATTAACTTTCAAAGTGAACCTTTGCTTATTTTTAAAAATGAAATCTGATGAATGAGGTAAACAGTTTCACACATTAAAGACATTTTAAATATTAAAAAAAAAACACACTGCAATACTGTAAACAAAATTGTATTTCAGACACAGAGGAAGAAGGACTCAACATTCCATATCTTGGGGCAGAAGATGTAATTGAAGAAGTAATTACTTTGCTAGCAAGACTGGAAAACGACCGTGCAGAAACAGAGGCTGCACTTCAGAATGAAAAAGATAAAGTTGTAAAACTTAACAATAGGATTGATGCATTATGTCTAAAGAGAATGCATGAGTTACCAGCTGCAGTACAAAGAGGTTAGTTAGATTTACCTTTGTATACATATGCTTTAAAATGTGGAATACCTAAGTTTTATCTAAGTTAATCCACAGTTAGAGTCCAGAGTTAAAGTCTATCCTTTGTTTATTAACTTATGACACTGGGCTTATCCCACTGACAGTTATGTGAAGTGATTGGGTGAGGAAAAAAGACTCCTGCTAGCATTTCTATCTGTCCTATCACAAGATGAACTGTTCAAGGGCACATGATTCCACCAAGCTTAGCCTCAAACCTATTATCCTTTTATTATAGTTAACACACAGACACACTTTGATCAGTACATATTTTGAAGAGAAATCTTTTTTACATTGTTTATTGATCATAAATGAGTCAATGTTTGCCCCAAGAAACTATTCAGTGTATAGAGATGTATACAGATGTATTCAGTATATACTTGACTTCTTATAACTTTTTCTGTTAAAATATAAACCAAAAAGATACTGAAACGTGGAAAATCTTGAAATTGCAATTTTTTTCAATTTATGATGTAAATTTTCCATTTTAAAGTTCACATTAGATTTTAATTTAGATTTATATTTTAAATACTATCATATACATTTTTATTTACTAGTGACAGCCATAAACATAATGTCAGGTATTAAGTTATTACAAGGTGATTTATTATTTTACTTTTATTTTTAATTTTAGAACATGAAGCTTGTATAATGGATTTAAATGAACTTCAGTGGCATGTGGCCTATAGTAGCCGAAATGAAAAAAGAATAAAGAATAGGACAAATATAGCTGAAGTGCTAAATGCTAGATTAAAAGATGATATTGCATTTGTTAAGAAACACATGTAAGCCTGTCTTTGTATAATAACTGAATTTGATTGTTATATGTTTGTTATACATGTATATAGGGACATTGTTGCTATTTATGACTGATTATGCTTAAATGTTATTGTCCCTCGAAAATCCACTTTTTGAATGTGGTGATTTTTCTGTCCTTATTTGAAGTTATTTATTTAGTGTACTGTCCCTCAAAATTCCACTTTTTGAATATGTTGTTTTTTTGTCCTTATTTGAAATTCCTTATTGTACATTGTTGTTTTGAAAATATTTGAAATGGTCTGTGAACGAAAACTTTATTGTGGTATTTAGTGCATACAATTTATGTAGGATCTTAGCCATTTAAGTACATGTACATCTAATTTCAGGCAATCATTATAGACTATCCACAGATGTTAGAATCATTATATTTCAAGCTTTGTGCTATTTTTTACTCAGTTTTTTACCCTTTATAGGTATCTTTGCCTCTCAATATAATTAAATATTATAATTCTGTTTCAGACCTTTAGTTGAAGAAAAATTAGAACTAGAGCTGCAGGCCATGAATAAAATCAAGAATGCACAAAATGATGTATGTATATATAATCTATCTTATGTCAAGTCTGCTAATAGAGGGAGTTTGATTTGTAATATTTCAAACATTGCCTAATCTAAAACCTTAGTTTAATAGATCACCATAGCATAGTTTTTGAAAAACGAGGGGTATGGTTTTTAACTTTTTTTTAACATTTTAACATGCTTTTATAGGTTTTATTTAAAAAGATCATCGTTGAATAACTGTCCATACAACACACAAACAACTGCTAGGTTTATACTTCTATCTGTCATACAGTATTGTATTAATGAGCTATCATATACCGGTAGTATTGTAAAAATAAATACACATATTAAATTCTATTTAATTTTTTTGAATTGTTTTAGACTAATGATGAGCTTGATAATACAAAATCTCGTCAGGAGAAAACTGCAGCAAAATCTTCAGAAGCAGAAAAGAAAGCTACTACTGAACGAACTCATATTAAAAAAGAACTAGATACAGTCAGACATGCTTTGTCCAACATCAGGTAAAATTTTATATTTATACCTCCCAAAGAATCACCATATGTGTTTTTTTTTTTTTTTGTTGTTTTGTTTTTTTTTTTTTTTTTTTTTTCCCCTTTAGCGTAAATTTGTGTAGGAGCATTAATTCAATATTGTTTTTGAAAAATTTTGTGTCGCAAAATCCTGTATATGGGTTTGAAATTGCAATTATTAGTCCCTTTCCCTTTCAATCAATTCTAATTTATTTTCATTTAAAATCTTCCATAAAGCATTTTCTTCAATTTAAATTGTATATTAGTCACCATATTTACCATATAAACTAGATACATAAAAAATTGAATTACAACATAACATTTCAGGTAGCATAAAAATGTTGTCTTTTGTGAAACGTCAAATTTTGTGAAAGTCCTCTTAATTGATCTTTGTTTTCTTGTTCATTGAAAACTTTTTTCTAGGTACAGTTCTATGCCACGTAAATTCTTAAAAAATAAACTACATATCTACATAGAATAGATTTTTTCATTTCACATTTAATTTCTTGTCATTATTTATTTATTTATTTATGTATTAATTGTTTCGTTTATTTAGTGAAGAGCTGGCAGAAGCTAAGATGACCTTTAATGCATACATACATCAGATAAATGATATAAAACAACAACTTAAAGATAATGAACAAGAACTGAAAGTGTTAGATGTGAAGAATGAAAATGCCAAAGCTGCTGAAGAAATGCAAGCACACAAAGTATACACATATTAGTATTATATCTCCCTATTTTTAGAATCATGGCATTTTTGCAAAGAGAAGAAAAATGAAAAATTTGATAATATTAAAGAAGGCATTGATGAGACAAAATCAAGTTTATGAAGTATAAGTCTTGTTAAAATTTAAAATTTACATAACTATAAATAGTATTGTATATATATCCCAATTTTTAAAGACCCATTGTATCAAAACTAATTCAGGAAATAACCAACTCTTTACAATGCTTACAGTAGTTGTGGAAGTTTATAAAAAAAATTATTTTGTTTTTTTGTTTCATAAAGCTATGAAAATATGACATTGGATCGCAAAATTGTATACCCAGTTCTTATGATATAGAAACTTGAAAACTTAAAATATATAAACTAAAGAGCAATAGTTTTGTAAAACTGAATTAAACCTTTCATCCTAATCAAGATTTACTCAAATCAGATTTTTGATATTCTTTACACGATCTAAATTGAATAGTTCAAGAATGCCATTTGTCTGGTTGACAATTTTGAAATTTATAATTATTTTATGATTTTAGGTTAGAGATTTACAGTCCAAAATAGCAGAGGCAGAATTTGAATTTAAAAGACTAGAAAATGAAAACACTCAACTTGAAAATGATTTAACTTTAAGAGTAAGTATCCATATGTTATTGTACAAATTGCAGCAGTCACGTCCTAAATGTGACATAGACATGGCTCATGAGGTTGGAAAATTATTGATATTTAATGCCATTTTGGGTTTGAGTATCTAATGTAAACACAGAAAAAAATACTGTTGTAGTACGAGTTAGAAAGGTATAAAATGGGAAAATTACAAAATACTAAATAAGTATTTTGAAAATGTGTTTGTAATTTGGGAATGAGATCAATTAAAAGCCACCGTCAAAGCAGTTGTTATGAATTAGCAACAATCTGCTGTATTTAAAACATACATTTACATGTGCAATATAAAAATTATTGTTTTAATGCAAAAAAGAAATGCAATGGTGGATTGGCTTTTTATTCTTTGTTTATTTAGTCAGAATATATGTAATTGTGAAAAAACTGGGAAAATAAGGAACTTTTTTCAGTTGATTTAATGTTAACTTCAAACAGCATGTTGAGTAATAAAAGTGTTTAAACTTACAATTGTGTTAAAAATTATACATATTTATTTATACTTCAGAAAAATGCTAATGATCACAAGATTATGGAGTTAGAAAATGCAGTAAAGATAAAAGATAGTAAATTACGAAAAGTTGTGAACAAAGTGAAGGAAGCCGAAATGGAAGTACAGGATTATTATGACAAAGTCGCTGATTGGTATGTAGTGCTTAATTTAAATTGTAAAACATTTCTTATAAGACTTTTGTGTCTGAATTCTGTTGTGTTTACTTTTTTTTTTTTTTTTTTATACATAATATTAAGAGCTTAAGTTCTTGTCTGTTTTGCTTTTGATAAATAACCTAGTTACCATAAAATGGTTCTATGCATCAGGCTAGAATACATGCATGATTTCACTAGTTATAGATAAAGTAGTCGCAGAAATATAAGTATCTTTCATGAGTGTTTCTGAAATATTAGAATTTATTAAGTGAGCTACATAAATCTTTATTCATTATCACAAGAACCAGAATTTAAGATTCTGTTTATTATTGTATACTCCTAGAAAATTTCCTATACAAATTTGTTCCTCACGATAGAAAAACAGTAAAAATTCTGCAATACTCAAATCCCACCACATAATAGATGATGCCATTTCATATTACTACAATAGAATGACATCTGTAACCTTGGTAACCATGATGTTACATGAATATAATGTTTTTTATTACATTGCTTTATTACCTGAACAGATTAAAATGATTACAATGATTATATGAAATTGTCTGTGAATGTTTCTTGCCATACTTGAGATGTCACAAAACATTGTTTTAAAATTCCATCTCTAGGAGGAAAATGCAAAAAGATTTTAGACATGTATGTTGCACATTTTGGTTTGACTTGGAGTCAAATTTTTCATTTACAGCCAAAGACAGAAAGTAGCAGATGAAAAAAACATTGCTCGTATTCACAAAGAAATGCTTAAACTTCAACAACAGATGATGGTTACCATGGAGGAGTATGGTAAAATTGCTTCACTTAATACAACTATCAGAGAACAGCTACAAAGTGAACAGGAAAAGGCATTTAAAGCAGAAGAAAGTCTGAAGGTATGTTATATACTAAACTATGTTTTACATAAACTTGTGATTTTTAACAATATAGGGCCATTCTATGCAGAGCACGAAACATTTGAATTGTATCTATAGGATTCGCTGATGAATCTAAATAGATCCAATACCAATACAGTGTAACTTCCCTAAACCGACACCTCTACATACCGACAACCTCCATAAACCGACATTGTCTGCCCGGAACGGATTTATTCTTATATAACTCATGTAATAAAAACTTCCGAAAACCGACACCTCCATATTCAGAACAACGACATAATTTGTCAGCCCAAATCGGCTTCTTTAACAGTAAATAAACTTCCGAATACCGACATTACCTATGGAACAAATAATGTTTCAATGGTCACGAATGACTGCACGTGATGAAAACTCGTATTACCGCGGGCTATGTATAACACCTGTTTACCTACGGTCGATTGTTACTAAATACATTAACTTATTAATTATAATTATTATTATTATGTATCTGTATCGTATGTTATTTTAAAAATAAACAAACGTGTTTAAAACGTTTTATTTAAATGTGCGTTGTTTATATTTAAAAAAAACAGAGTCGGATGCCGAAAAGCTGCGTGATTTTTTTAGATGCAAGGCAAAGGATTTTCTCAAAACAATACAGCTTTGAACTTAAATAAATCACGTTCTATTTTCTTTTTCTTTTCCTTGTTTTTTTTTAAAAATCTGAATGATTGATATGACCTCTTCTTCTCGGGCGAGAAAAATAGAATAAAATAACACAAACTTGAATACTGTTAGCAGGGCCCGATCTTGGTAGACGATAAGAACTACGTATTACAACTACGATAACAATGTATGCACATTGTTTTATTGTTCAATTTGTTTAAGATAAAAATAAAATATAAATAACATTTAAAATATCACTTTACACGATGTAAGTGTTAACAAACAAGATCGAATGCACACACATGAATACATTATAATGGTCATATCTGGTAACTGACTAAATTCTGACCTGGTAACGGACTGGAACAAACCGGATTCGAATCCGTTTTTCAAACTTCTAAAAACCGACACCTCTGTAAACCGACCAAAATGACCGGTCCCGTGGAGTGTCTGTTTACGGAAGTTTCACTGTAACAATAATATTATCATTTGTGCAGCCAATGGAAAATGCCCCACATTCTTGCAGTAACAATGTTTTTACAGAAAAAAATCACTTGATGTGATTCCCTATCTGTTTGAAATAATAGGTCTTCCCAAATGCTATGGAATATCACTTTTTACTCCGGTAAAACTTATTGCTTAATACTGTAAAAGTTGTTGGAAATTCTTTACTGACAAGGTTCCTGAATTTCCTGTTGATAATTCCCACGAATGATTAAGCTTTATTGAATAGTCTTTCAGAATTAGATGCCATATTGTCCTCACAAACACAGTAAAAC
This sequence comes from Tegillarca granosa, assembly GCA_029721355.1. NCBI lineage: Eukaryota > Metazoa > Mollusca > Bivalvia > Arcoida > Arcidae > Tegillarca > Tegillarca granosa. Next base: position 13,819,799 of record CM056598.1, on the reverse strand, counting down.
CTGCTTAAGCAACCATACATACCACCTACCTATAAAACAATGCTTTTTTTAAGTCTCTTTGCTTCAAATTTTAACAAAAAACCTGCTATATAAAGAATGTCTGTCTGTAAAGTCAATATATTTAGATATTATGGGTGGTTGTTGACTATTAATTTCATGTATTATGAATTATAACACTCTTCATTATATAAAGAGGAGGCTAAGTGATAGTTATATACCTATGTGAAATTTTATGATTAACATATTCTTTATGTTATTTTCTGTTTTGTTGCCAGGCAACTGTTGATACACTAAGGAGACAAGTGAAGGATGAAATGCATACAAAAACTGTAATAACTGCTCGTATTTCATCAGACAATACAGATCTTGTGAGATATAAATCTGAAACAAGAGTCAAGAAAGAAAAGGTAATAATTACACTAATATGTTACACTCATATGTTACAAGTTTAATTTCTGCATGGTTTTTCTTAGTTCCTGATTGGATTGCACAGTTTATGCATGCATGCACTTTTATCTTTTAGTTTTTCTTTTTTCTTAACTATTTATTCTTTTTCCCTTTTTTCTTTCATATTTCAGACTTTGTTTAATTACCATAACAATTTGCTTTCTCCCTCAACTTTCTTTAGTAGTTTTTATGTAAACAGGTTATTCTTTATACTTGTACTTTTTTGTCAATATCTGAAGTTAATTTTAGCAGGCATTGTTTAATACATAAACAGTTTTTATGTAATAACATAAAAGTTATATAAATAATCTGTATTTGCAATCATTTTGATTTTTTCTGAGAAACATACTTTTGTCTTTACTATGAGCTTAAAATTAAAAAAAATTCCAAATCATAATTTCTGTAGTATGTTATAAGCTAACTATATGAATACCAAGGAGCTATAGATTACCGTGCCTCAGCATGAACATCGACAACCATTGCTAGAACTTAAAGTTAAAGCTTCTAGGTGGACACACTATTTCAAGACATTTGGTAAAAGTGTTTTGATGAACTGAATGTCTGTATCAAAGCTGTACAAGAATTAAACAGCAGCTCTCAAGTCTCTTGTTGTGTGATTCTTTGAATATGGTACTTCAGTTTCATTATATTGTTTTAGTCTTGATATTTCATTTAAAAAGTTTTTTAGAATTTTTTATCTAAGTTGAAAATTAAAGTCAGTGGCTAAAATAGAAAAATAACTTTAATTGTAACTTTTAATAATTTAATTTTAATCAGACAAGTTGAATAAAAGAAATAATACCGTAATTATTTTCTATATGTACTGTAACGGTAAAAATATTTCTTACTAGTGTACTGTATGGTTCAGTATAAAAAAAATAGTCTCCCCCTAGTAACAACAAACCATTATTTTTTTACTGACTGCATTTCTGATTAGATTGTAATATACACATGTATGAATAGAACATTTCAAAGATATTGAATGAAACAGAATAAACAGAATACTATCTTGTTTTAGAAAAAGAAAAAGAAAAATGTTGAAGCTGTAAGTTATTTGGAGCATGCCTCGTCATATCAAGCATGTTAACATTGTTAATTACATATAATTGTCAGAATATAGTCATATTCATAATATCCCTTATAATTTTATTGTCATAAAAACTCAAAATCAGAGTCTTTAAATGCTAACCAGGCAAAATTTGTTACTTACTATCATAGATTTAACTTCTAAAAATTAAGATCACATAATATACAACTTGATAATCATTAACTATGAACAACATCTGATTGAAATTTTTCTAGTAAAACTGATTATTGAGAGTATAACAAAAAAAAATAATAACAAAAATTAAAAAAAAAAAAAAAAAATATGATGAGTTACCTGTAATACAAAAAAAGCCTTATTTGGACTCAAAATCCAGTGAAAAAAATATTTTCATTGCACCTAATTTCTTAAAAGAATGATACACAGTGCAAATACCAACCAACTTAATTCTTCCTACAAAGATTTAGTTTGGTTATAAACATTAGATTTGAAAATATAAAGTTTGTTCTTAATAAATTGTGCTTTATTATTTCTATGTCAAACTGTTGGTAAAAATAAAATTATTTACCATAATAACAAAATTCTGTCATCTTAAACAAATGGAAGTTATTTGGAGCATGCCTCGTCATATCAAGCATGTTAACATTGTTAATTACATATAATTGTCAGAATATAGTCATATTCATAATATCCCTTATAATTTTATTGTCATAAAAACTCAAAATCAGAGTCTTTAAATGCTAATCAGGCAAAATTTGTTACTTACTATCATAGATTTAACTTCTAAAAATTAAGATCACATAATATACAACTTGATAATCATTAACTTTGAACAACATCTGATTGAAATTTTTCTAGTAAAACTGATTATTGAGAGTATAACAAAAAAAAATAATAACAAAAATTTAAAAAAATAAATAAATAAGATGAGTTACCTGTAATACAAAAAAAAGCCTTATTTGGACTCAAAATCCAGTGAAAAAAATATTTTCATTGCACCTAATTTCTTAAAAGAATGATACACAGTGCAAATACCAACCAACTTAATTCTTCCTACAAAGATTTAGTTTGGTTATAAACGTTAGATTTGAAAATATAAAGTTTGTTCTTAATTAATTGTGCTTTATTATTTCTATGTCAAACTGTTGGTAAAAAAAAAATTATTTACCATAATAACAAAATTCTGTCATCTTAAACAAATGGAAGTAACTAACCTAGTATTTTGATATGTCAATATAAGACCCACTAACTTTGTTTTTAGTGGATTCATGACAATAACAGAAAGCTGTTTAATTTTGAAGGTTCCGATTACCTTAATATAAGGAAGCAAATACTCATTCATATTTCAACACTTTCCCATCATGCATTTATGAAACTATAACATAACAGAATTTTATATACATTTAGCTACTTCCTGGTATAACTGATACTCGTCGTAGGCACATTCGGTCTTCACACGAGGGATCAGGAATGTATTATAATGATGAAGCCCTAGTGAGTATTGTAAATGTATACATGTCAATGTAAGATAAATTGTCCGTCTTGCAGAAATGGCATGTTGAACTAATAATTATTTATGCTGGTTTATTATGTGACAATACACTAATATATACATGTAAAATAGATAAAGCTTTATTGTAATAACTAGAAATGTTGAACAGGTAATATATTTATGTATATGTATGTTCGATGTATTTATATTGTAAAAGCATATGATTGTTTATTTTACATTATGATGAGGTTTTTACCTTTGATTCTAATGTAAATCAGGAAATTTAACTTTTATTTTATTTTCGCACTAATTTGTGAAATATGCAAAATAATGCATGAAAATAAATTACTAGTAACAAGAGTTGTCAGTAAGCACAAACAAATGTCCTTAAAAAGTTGAATATTTGACTTCATGACCTTTGAACTTTGATCTACATATCTAGACATAGTGGATGACATATTTTAGCTGATGAACACAAATATCAAGTTGTCCAGTTTCATTGTGAATTGTAGGATACTTGATGCAGAAACAAAATGTGACCAACAGAGGGAATAGATCATACAAAAATAATAAACACAAACAATTTTAGCTAATGAACATAACAGTACCTAGAAAAATGCAAACATTGCTTCTTACAAAAATAAAATTTTGAGATAATTTCTTGATTTACAATTTGTGTATTATTTAAGTGGCTTATTAATTTTTCTGTTGTCTGGTTAAGGTGAAGGTAACTTATGAAACACCTGCGAGAGTCTTGTTTGGTCTAAGACCAAAAACATGTTTTATTAAGCCCTTATAGCATGATGAAGAAATCTTCTGATCATTGTAGAAGAAAAAATATTTGTACTTGTATCTTTAAATGGTAACATCTGGGTGTAAGTGAATTACTGGGTACATGAACTTGAATGGAGTCAATCAATGATACATTAAACATATTGAGATACTTATGTATTATATTCATTGACCATCTATGTTTCCAGGGCAAATGTTAGGGTTATAAGTTTATGTCATGTATAAAAAACACAATAAAGAAAAAATTATTGTTAAAATTAAATTTAAATTGATAACTATTGAACTATACATGCCCATATTCAGGCTTCGGAAGTCTTGTCCAACATTTGTTTATATGTATGTACAATATTTATATTATTTTATAAAATCAGATTATGTTTTTATAATGCTAGTAATTTTCATCTTATTCCAGTATCACTATTTATAAAGTACATGTGTATGATATACTGTAAAGTATTCTGATTTTACTGTTTTGTTTCTTGTTTTGATTGCCTTAATTAACACTAACAAAGGTGTGTGTGTGTGTGTGTGTGTGTGTGTGTGTGTGTGTGTGTGTGATTAGAGTGTATTTAATATAGAATTAGTTTTTTGTCAGTTACTATATATACATCATACTTGGTAGGTATTATTATGACTTTTTACTTATACCTGGAATATTTTTATCGTTTGCATGATTTTGAAATATATCAAGAAAGATTTCTTACACTCTTCATATACATGTACTTCATGTAAAAATAATAACATAATTATTTTAAATTTCTTTCTTAGATCAAACATAAAAATTTAACTAAGGTAAAATTTCTACTTTCAGCAGATGTAAGTTAAGTATCTATTGGTCTTATAAACAGACTATTTGTTTTGATTTAGAATCTTAACATTCAAGCTTACCATTTCTTCTTATTTTTTTTAAATGAATTTTTAGGCCAAAAAGGTTGCAGATGAAGTAAACAATGCAGTTAAAACAGTAAGAGTAAAAGTGGAAAAGTTACGGACAGACAGGGCTGAATTAGACAAGGTACCTAATTACAGATATAATACATGTACTTCTAAACTACATGTACTTTATACCTTGCTTATAGCAAGATTTCGAATGTTCCAAAAATCCTTTTATTTATATTTGTCTTTACAAGTTTCCGTTTATTCATTGCCAATCTGTTTTCATTACTAAATTTAGACAGAACAAAAAATCCAGAAAATATTGAGATCGTTTATTCCGTACAGTTTAAAGTAAATTTGTAATGATCTGTATTTATTGATTTGTAAACCTAACAAAAGTTACCTTATGCCTTTCATTTCAAGTAAAATATGCATAAAAACATTAAAATTAATGCTATATTGATCAGAATTGATTTTTTTAATTTAGATGAAAGTTGATTTGACATCACAATTAGAAGAAACAAAGAAACAGAAAGATGAGTCATATTCTAACTTTATGAGTAAAATAGCAGATATTCAGCCACATCACACACATTTAAAGGTATGAGAAAATTTATTCTAAGTTACTCATTAACTGAGGTGAAAGTGGTTAAGTGACTAGGAAAACAATGTGGATTCTTTTTTGTCAGTCCATATTGCTTAGCTGAAGTCAGTATAATGATCTGAGTGGATTTTCATGTCACTCTGTACAGTTTAGGGCAAAAAGCAAAAGAATGTGTTCAATACCAAAGCCGTCACTTTTAATTGTGTATCCAAGCCAAACTGCTGCATTTTTCCATCTGAGCCTTGCCAATTCGAATACTTGTATTCAGTTTGTTCTAAATGGCCTTTGTTCTTTTCTTTGCAGAATCTTTCATCCTCACACAAACACATTTTTTTCTGCCGATGTAGAGCATGTGTAACTTCCGCACATGCTCCAAGCTGATAAATAACATTTTATCGAGTTGCCTTAAGCTTTTACAATTTCCATTTATTATTGCCTAGTAAAAGTGAACTTAAGAAAATGAATTACACAGATCGTAATAGCAGTAAATTTATATTGATACAAAAATATTTGTAGAAATTCTTTTTTTCAATAATTGGTACATTAAACTTAATGCAGCTTCAATTCATATTATATATCCCTAAAGAAAGGATTAATTTAATTTTCAGAATGATGTACTAGGTCTTGATAAGAGGTTAGACCATATGCAGTGGAAGACAGATTTAATGAACAAACAGATTGATGATATGGACAGAGAGGAAGGCACAATGCAGAGACTTGTAAAGAATACAGAGAGAATGATTTTGGAACTTGAGTATGTGATAATGTCTCTTATTTTTTTTGGTGCAGTTTAATTTTATCTTATTCTTTCCAAAGCAAACCAACTATCTGCTAGAGTGTGATAAGAAATTAGGTAGTAATAGTTACCATGATCTCATAGTTGGCTTTTTATACCACTTGGCCAACAAGTCATTTTAATTCTGTGTATGTTGGCAGAACTTGCATAAGTTGTAAACATAGGCCAACAAAAACATGAAATAGAGCTTTTACATTCAAATATTAATTTTATTAGAGATTTTCATTCTCATCTATGTATACATTACACATTATCATTGGTAACATATTTGCATCATATGCAAAAAGTTTTCACCATTTGCCCGATTTTTCAACATATAAAGATATGCTATAGTTATTGTGGAGATTCCTATTGATTTTCCATTATGACTAAGTAAGTGAAAAATACCAAGCTTTGTTTAAATTTATTGGATTTTCTACTTTCACAAAATCATTGCCATCAACAATATAAAATGTCAGTTTAAACAATTTTCTTTTTATATAATCAATCTTATTGTAACAATTAAAATAGACATAATCTATCACATGATTAATTTTCTTTTTTTTTAAAGAAAGATTTTCGTGTATTTCTACTTCAGGGAGAAAATGGAAGAATTAAAATTACAGCTCCTAGCAGCTCAAAGAATACAAGATGATTTATATATTACATTCAACCAGACTCAGTGTAAGTGATTCTTATATCATATATACCAGATGTATGGCAGGGGCATTGTTTTTTATGTCAGCAACTTTCTGTATTTGTGTGTCAGTCATACTTGTTTGTTTTTGCAGCAACAATGATTGCTATCCTCAGTTCTATTCATGTTTAGAAAACCGAGCTAGATTGATTGGTCAAGATTGTATGGAATTATTTTTGTTTCTTACTGAAAAACACCACTCATACAAACGTTCGCTTGATCATTCAGCAGCATTCTTGCTTCATATTATATATTCTTTTATCTTAATACTTGTCAATTCCTTATTATACTGTTTGTTATAAAGGCTAATTGTAAACTAACTGTATGATTGTTGAGAAAAAATGAAGGTACAATAGAGACTTGGAAAGTGATGAAAAACTATCTGTCTTGTAACATCATTGATTAATTACTAAACACCCCATGAAATCTGAGAAACTTTTTTGTTTTTTTTATTTTTTACTTGTTTGAAGATGTGTCTGACTATTCACTACCTTTAAATCTAAGTTCTGATTTTGTTTATCTTAGAGTTACCTTTCCTAGAATAAGTTTTTCCCTTAAATGTTAACATAGGTCATAAATAGAATATTAACTATTCAATCATTGTACATGTATTAACAATTACAACAGTTAATATATATATATAATATATATATATATTGATTGTTGTAATTGTTAATACATATATATATAGTAAAAATGTTGGTATGCTGCAGAGATACAATATGAATAGAATTTAATCAATATTTAAAACAAAGAATTCTAATATTTAAAACACAAAAAAGAATTTTTCCAATAACTCACAAGTGTTGTAAAACTACAGAGACACAAGCACTTAGCGAACTACAAAATTACAGTAACAAGCTACAATTGTATACTTAAAAAACAAATTTATTTTGTTACAGCCCGGGTTAGAGACAATGAAAACAAACATTTAAAGTTTATGGAAGAAAGAAAAGAGTTCCAAACAAAAGCTGAAGTAAGACTGAATTAATTTACTTATATGATTTATATATGTCTAGAGTATTTTGAATCTCAGGTCAAAACTTTTTACATGGATTTTAAAAAAAATTAATTTTTGTATCATTTTGGCATTATATTTATTAAACAAACATTGATATTATGAAAAGAATACATTTGACTCTGAAAACAAGGACTAAATAATGATTTCTAGATTTTTGTGATACTTAGTATTAAAAAAAACAACATTCTTGTTATCCGGTTGTGCATGATATTCTAGAAAATGACAAATTTAAACTCAAGTTATTTAGTGTGAAAGGGTACCACAGGTGTTTCCTGAAATTCTAAATCTACTTATTTGGACAGGTATATTAAATGCTGCAGTCTGATTAATTAAGAAAAGTAATTTAGAATTGACATAAATATGACATGTTTCTGTGATGATAGAAAATAATGAAAAATATCAATTTTCCTACAACTTTTTATATGCTGAAAAATGAAACCTTGGGCTCAAACTAGATATTTCAGGAGGATTATTCTGTGGTATGTGGTTATGTGACAACGTATTAAGCAGTAACTAGATGGCGCCATAAGTCACTGGCACTAATCAGGACTTACTTTTTTAATTCAAAAAATTGTCAATATTGTATTTGTGGTCATGCAATAAACATGATAGAAAATGTATAATATAAATAAATTAACTTTAAGTTTTATTTTCATTTCCAGGCAAATAAGAAGAAACTTCTGCAACACAACAAAGAATTAGCATCCAAATACAGAAAGTTACAAGATGAATTTATGGTGATAAAGAATGGATTAACTAATAATATAGATGAGAAAGTCAAGGTTGAAAACCAGATAAAAGATTGTAACCAGGTATATGTTTAACCATGTAGAGTGTGAAATTGTATTTTTTTTTTTTTTTTTTTTTTTTTTGTCTTCATAGATTGAACATATCAGATTATGGTACCCCCAGTTTCTCTGTTACAATACCATGTCCAATCCATAACATCCACATGGATGGATTTTGCTAAAACTTTTAACAAATGTATATGTAACACTATCAAGTGATTTGTTACATACTAAATTTAGATGTATAGATTATGAGGTCAAATCTTAGATTTTGCCCTGTAGATAATGTTGGAGACACTGGGTATTTGTCTCTTAAGAGTGTGTTCTAGTTTTAAAACATATACATTCTTTTTACTGCAGTCCCATTTCATATACTCAATAAAATACAAAAGTATTTAGTTGAATATCTGAGAATTGCCACTCTCAAAAATTAACTTATTTTTGATCCAAGTATCAATGAAATAATTTAAAATGAAAAAAATGGAATATTTTCTTTTGATTTTACTAGTTAAGAAGTTATGGTACCAAATGAAACATAAACAGTTTTATTAATCTATAAATTTATTGTAAATATTGATTGTCATTCTTATTAATATATAAATAATATGAATTTGTATACCAAAAAAGCAAAAATTAACTAAATTATGAATTTTTGTGAAAATATCAATGTATTTATTTCAGTTACAATCATTACAAAAACGGATGCATGCAGCCATGTCAGAATATTACAAATACCGTGGTTTGTATAACCAGTCAGAATTAGAAAGGATGAAAACAGAATCCAGTCTGAATGGAAGTCGTGTATCAAGTTTACAAGAAGATATGGATAAAGCTCTTAAAAAGATCACAGATTTTCTACAGACACAGATGGATGGTACAACTGCCAGACGTATTGCCTGGGAGAGAGTTCACAAACAAACGTCTGATACATTATCATCTGGTCCACAGTCTGTTATACATCCAAGTAGACAACAAACAATGGTTCAAGCTTGAACTTTATGAGTGTTTAAGATGTTTGAAGTGAAACTGTTATGTGAATGCTCTCTTCCTTTAAATGTCATGTGATATACTGTGTAATACCTATACACACTGTTTACTCGAACACTTTGGATGTTTTTCCACAATCTAATTGAAAGCTAAATATTAATGTCATTCTCCATCTTTAAAAATTTCATGTGATATATATGATATATAGTACTTATTGAAAATATATTTGGTTATTATGAAATCAGTTAGATGAAGTGGAGTTAAGCAATATATACAGGTTTATATACAGGTAAATTTACTGAGGTCTTTTTGTTTACAGTATGACAAACCCACAGCCTAGTGCCTATGATTTAAACAAATATCTGACATTTTTAGTATGTTCTCACTACTATCAAAAGTTTTAGTTATGTTGTTGATGTTTTCTTTTTATAGCCTTCTTATTTACATTAGACTAAAATGGAGCATGAATTGATAATGATTTCTGTTAGTTTTATACATTTCATCTATAGCATTATAAAATGTAAAGATGTCTGTTTATTTTTATACAATGCATTATTTAATCTCACTAGACTGAACTCCTATTGATAGGAAACAATATGTTTATAAACAAGTGATGTTTTTCATTTGTCAGCTCCAGTGGATATCTTAGTTTAGTTAAGCCTTTATGGGTTTAAACATCAATATTGTTCCTTAAATAAATTAAAACATTTGAAGTTTTATATATATATATATATATATATATATATATATATATATATATATATATATATATGAAAATATTTCACACACACACACTTTCCAGTTCAGTTCAAACATAGATTTATTACTGGCTTGCATTCCACAGATTTTAAAATTAAAATACAAGTGCTAAGACAAATTTGCCGATCAATAAAACCACAAAAGTGTCAAAAGGTTACATTTTAAGAATATCGGAGCTTACCAAAATAATATTTACATTTCTACTGTGATATCTCTTATTAAATAGTGCCTTTTTACAATTTATCCAAAATGCTTTTCTTATTTTTTTTAAAAAACTTGGGTTATTAGAAATGAATTCTGTTATAAAAGTAAAGTTAATTTTATGAATTTACCTTGTTTTGTATACACAGAGAAGCCAATATGTGATAGTTTGTTTTATATCTTCATTTTTTTACTGATACATGTACTTGTATTATTATTTTTTTTTATTTATTAATAAAGTTGTCATTTTTTTCAGAACAAGTGTTTTCATTATAATTTATTGACGTGTGTGTGTGTGTGTGTGTGTGTGTGTGTGTGTGTATGTGTTAGATACATGTAGTTGCCTACTGTAAAATCTTATGCTTGACAATTTTAGATCAACTTACTGGATATCATTTCCAATCAAACTAGAGATGTTATTTGACTGTTTTGTCTTGGCTTTTTTCTTCTTTAGTTTTCTTGCTTCTTTGTAACCAACCCTGATTTTTATGCATTATTAATGGGCCAATTTATCATTCTATGTAGTGGTAGCATTACAGTGTTATAAATTCTATGTAAAAGTTACAGGAAAACAACAAAATAATAATGATAATAATAATTAAGACAAAGCTTTATCAAAATAGTAAATAAGTAAATATATATTTATAAAATTGTAATACATACATATATATCATTTCTGGTCCCTAAATTATATGACCAGGCCCCGGTTTCACAATCAAGGAATGATTGTGAAACCGGGGCCAGCATTAGCCTTATATAAACCATCAATTCTGTTGATTGGAAAGATTTGATGATTGTACTATCAATATTGTGCCATGGATAGAAATTGATTGTTTGACTTTATCAAACCAGAAAGGCAGTTTTTGTTAGCATGTACATAGGAGCATGTGTCATACATATGATATTTGTTTCAATTGTAAATGTCTTATGCTTAAGGGATTTTAAAACAAAACTTGATTTTTTTCGTCCTGTTATTATTATTTTTTTGCTTTTAAGCAAATTAGGTCCATTGTGTGCAATGTTTTTGAATGAACCTTTAATAAATATATCCTGCAACTACCATACTCCCCAACAGTCTTTATTAATTTTGTTTCCTATAAAATGGTCATCAAAATGTAGTTTGGAAAAAAAAAAACGCTAATTGTCCGGTTTTTGGACTGAAACCAAGGTTTTATGAATGCCGTGATTTACCAAATATCCAATTTGAAGTTCTCAACAACGGGCTTAGCTAAACTTGCTATTAAACAAAATAAATAATAATATCAAAAAAAAAAAAAAAAAAGATATTAACGTTTTTGATCGGAGTTGGTCATCTAGTCTGTCATAATGATGTCTTCAACATAGCACAAATGTGTAAGTGACTAGACGCGTCTAACACTAATTTAAACAGATTTTACGGATAAAACAAAATTTGAATGTTTAAAATTATCTACACCACGTGGAATAACCTTTGGCAGTAAACCTTAACGTAGAGATAACGATTATATCGATTTTACCGCTATACTGTTCTAAGCACTAAGATACTGGTCAGACGACTAAATTCTCTTGTGTTTTGGCGCCAAATTGTAATAGAATTTGAGGGGAATTCAAAATAGAACTCGGGACTCGGACCCAATTAAGACCTCGCACACTATGAATATATACATGGGCATATTACAAGTTGAGCTATCCAGACAACTTCGGCACAGAAATGAACGAAAAATCTGTACGAAGCAGCAGTTAATATGTACCTACAGAAAACCCCTATGACACCAAAGCTTTTTGAGTTTTAAGGTGGTCCCCAACTTACAAAACCCATCTCAATTTTTTTTAAATTGTGACATAACAGTTTTAGTTTTAATATAACTTTAACTTTATTGGTATCTATATCCAAATAAGGATTGAACCATACAATAATACAATAACAATAATTCATACAACAATACAACAACAAACAAAAGAAAAAAATACAATACAATGAAACACAAGAAAAAAATATAATACAATGATACAGATAAAATGGCTAGAATACAGTGTCAAGAGCAATTGGCCAATATGGAGCTATCTCTTAGTCTAAGCGACCCTTTCACAAAACTCCCAGTAATGGACTAAAAGAATCTATCACTACTTGTGGTGCCAGATAGGGTAATCTCAACCAGAGTTCGAATATATCTGGTCCAGAACGAGGCTTGTCGAGTTCTGGCCCAGATATATTAGAACGAGGGTTGAGATTTACCTATCTGACACCATAAGTAGTGTTTGATTCTATTTCTTGCACCACAAAACATACAAGTTCTATTAAAAATCAAAATTCAACATATGATGGAAGTGGCGTGTGAATACAAAAGAAAGGAAAAGCGTGACGTCATAATTCATATAAAAATTACGTCATATAATATTATTGTAATGTGAAATAAACTTGTTATTGATTAAGAAAAAAAGGTTTTTAAAATTACATTTTAAATTAAAACAGTAGTATTACCTGTTCCATTTATTTGTTTATCATCAAGGTATGCCAGATTCTTGGGTTTAAAAATGTTCTCAAAGTATCAATGCACCTCTGATTTCATTGATAGATCTTTGCGGGAAAAAGAGCGTGTAAGCTATCTTGTACAGGGGGGGGGGTGCAAGATGGAAATATCTAGCACCGCTCTTTATATGGAAATTTCTATCTGGGGTGCAAGAAAAATGTTTCATGTTTGGATTAATATAAACACATTGGTTCCTTTATCATAAACAAATAATTTCTTCTGAATCTAGATAACTTAATGAGACTGTTTTTGTTGAAGATGTTCAATGAACACGTAAGTGGTACCCTTACCTTAGATATTTTACCTTAGTTACACTTATGACGCTTTATATCTTTATGACGTCATTGCTTTATCTGTGACGTTATTGTTTTTTTTTTCCTAACGATGGGTCGTAGCCTACAATGATATCTGGAGAACACAAAAAGTTAAACAAAATAAAGATAACAGAATCCCACGAGAAGATACAAAGGAAACAATCTAAGTTATCTTGTCAAGTAAGTTCCAAAATTTGGTCTGTTTCTGAGTTTCAAGAACTAGTAACAGTTCTATAATATTTATCGATTTTGAAGGTTTAAGACGTTTTAATATCTACCTACATTATTAACTGACCTATTTTCATGTCATTATTTTTAATACTGTTTTTTTTTTTACTAATTTTTTAATTTTATTTTCAATTGTCGTGCTCATTTTGTCCATATGTACATATGTACAATTCCTTGTTTAACTCTTTTTTCGAGAAGTCATTGCAGAATTTTGAAAATTTCTATGGTTGAAAAGCCAACTAATTCCTATCATTGCAACCGACCAATTCGCATGTGACATTGCAACCGACCGATTCGCATGCGACATAAAAGTCACCAGCAAACAATAGTCTTCTCCCTTTGTAATTATGGAAATTTAAAAAAACTGACAATTTTGTCTGTTTACAGAAAGATCCTGGTAACTGGAGAGTATACCGCCGATTATTGGACGATAAGTCTGTGGATTTTGAGTGCCTTGGTCCTAGAAGATCAACACCTCTCAAGAAGGAGATAGTAATCGGCGAGAGTACGCCTACTTGTAAGTAAGATGTACTGTAAAATAATTTAATTATGTCAGAGATGAAAAGTTGAGGGATGACTGTTACATATTGAACTGGAATGTTAAAAAAGAAACTAATTTTTATACCAATTTAGTGGAAGATGAAAGTCACTTCATACTGTTTTGTAAAAAACATATACATTAATGCCAGGGTAACAAAAAATAGCAATAATGACTTTTCTACAAATAATATTTTAATAACTGTTGTCCTCCTTAAATCCAAACTTATATAGAAATTATTCTTATTTTATTATTGAAACATGCTTTGGATTTGAGGAACAGCTAGTGTCAGTGATTGTATATGCATATTGTATGTCGAAGAAAAAACACCTGTACTGTAGAGTGCTTGTTTGTAGGATGGGTTACTTATTAATTCAAGCCTTTTCATTTACATAAGTGTAAGGAACAAATACACACGTTTTGTAAAGTATTAATGTACTATATGCACTTTTTAAAAGCGTTTTTGTCTTATTAGTACAAGACTTAGTGTTTTCAAATGCTAAAACAATAAGTACTTTCGTTTACAATTCATCGCCCATATGCTTCAAGCATAAATAGAATTAAACTGCCATCAATACTATTTGCTTTACCAATTATTTTTAGTTTTGTTATTATAGCGTGACTAGTTAACACGAACAATGATATTTATAGCTTGATACAAACAACAGTTATTATCATGATGCTTCTATGTACTTGACAAAATTCTCAATAATGGCTCGAGATTGATCACTGATTAACTTTAAAAACTTGGAGCAACTGATCCTTCTTGTCTTAAAAGATCTGGGTTAATTGATATGAACACATATATAGGTGATTCTTACACTGATGTACATAATAAGCTTTTAGTTTTTAGTGCAAAATACTGAATTTATGTATGGTTCTGCGGGTCCAGTTTGATGATTTTCAGAACCGATTTGTTTTAATATCTGTAATGAATATTATCAATACTCACAAAGTCTTAGGAAAACGACAATTGAACAATTCAATGAAGATAACTGCGCGAAGAAAATCGGTGACAAATGCAATAAGGGTTCCTCATAGTTTCAATGTCAGGTCTAAAAGATTACGCTAGCTTGAGTTTCTCACACAATACAATAGTGTAACTGTACTATTTAAACGGTTTAAGGATAACTGTTGTTTTCCTTGCAGGTCCGGTGTTAAATTTTCCACATCAAGATGGCCTACGATGCATGTGCTTCGAAAATGTGATGAAAATTATCCAAAGAGTCTGTCGGAATAAGCCTCAAACTCAAAATAAAATTGCCCCTGCGAAACCTTCGGATAGGTAAATATTAAGTTTACACATGATAACAGTTTTTTTTATACATGTATATTCAGCTTATTAGGATGCTGTCATTGTATTTTTGTGTTTTAATTTTCAAATAACACCGTTGTTTTTGTAATACTGTTGTTTCTCCTAACCGTTCAGGTTGGAACCCACTCAGGCAGATCCTAGTGTAAGAAAGTTTGCCAATTCAATTTCTAAAAGTCAGCGGTTTTCGTCGAAAACTCCGGTTTTCTCTTCTATCAGAATTGACCGGCACGATACAAATAAAGGAATCTTGACTGAGGTAAACCCTATAAAAATGAAATCATCATTGTTGGAATCGATCTTGTGCCCAAAGTTTCGTTGATAATACTGGGTGTTTAGTCCTGGCGACAATATTGACCGCAATATAGAACAGTAAAGTAAATAATAGAATGTCAAAGTTACCTAACATCAAAATAATACAATAAATATTGGTTTTTATATTTTTGATTGATTCTCGACGTAATCCTATTTTCATCATTTATTGTAACTTTCTTAATATTATGCCAGTTCCGTGTCAATATTTCGACCTTATAGCCTGAAACATTTATTATTATTTCACAAAGTTGAATAGTACAATTCAATTTTGTTACATACTCATTTGTCCTGACCATGCGCCCTTTTGTCATTTTAGTTAAGATGGATGTTTGTTACATTTTTGTTTGGTTTTATTTCGGAGGTCTTCCTAATGCCGTGAAATAATCTAAAGGGGAATGATTTCCGAATACAAGTTTATTATAATATGCTTTACCGAAACATGTACCCTGATAAGTTTGTTAAAGGTATTAAGTAGACCTGAAATACATGGCTCCGAACGGCTTTTTTTTTTTTATATAATATTACTGATGTTGCCGTTCCGAAACGACAACATCGGTATTATAAAAATAGCCGTTCGGAGCCATGTATTTCAGGTCTAAGGTGTTAAGCAATACATCCAGCAGCTATGGACGGAAAAATGGAAAAGTTCAAATTACATTTTAAAACTAGTATACCATAGTATTAAATGATTAAAAAACAAGATGAAAAGCTGAATAATATGAACGTTATGACCAGTTCGTGTCCTTGTATCTGTGATAATATCAGAAATATAAAATATAACCCAGCCGATAATATTGACAGCACGATAAAATAAGTAAATTATATCGTGAAAAAGTATCGCATTTATTAAAATCAAATCTGCCTTTCTGGAACATTTAATGTTTGATGTAAAATTAATTGATGAATGATAATTTTTAATAAAGTACAAAATAATTTTCTCTCGATTTACATTTTCAAAATAACAAATTACACCAATGGGAATTGATTTTTTAAAAATATATATATCTTTAGCTGGACAAGATTTTGCAAGAAAAAGTACAAACAGAACGAAGAGACACAACTTCCGTTGGCAACCGTCGTCGTTAGATGGCAGTTTAAACGAAGACTTCCGGGATACGACCAATCAACTCTACATCTAATATTATCCCGTTATGGGGCCCTTAGAGAGCTACGCATGATAAGTCCAAATAGTGCAATAGCGGTGTTTGATGAGCTTACGTCTGCCTGTAATGTGATCAATTCACACATCTTAGGAGATCCAAATAATAGGTTGCATTGTAGATGGTGGCATCGAGCTATGGAAAATAAATCAGTTTATTTCAATAGAAAAAGAATTAGAGTACAGAAGGATCCATTTTTACAACACTGATAAATCATTATCCTGACAATTCATGGAACCACGAGTAGAAACCACTAGGTCAACCATGTTTCGACAATGGATGTCATTATAGAGACTTAAAAATCTTATGCTGTCATGTGTTGTTCAAAATTATATAAGAATAAAAAACATTTACTTATCAGGGATTACGGTGAAACTTTATCGCGTCAACATAAGAAACAACAGTCAACAACCAGAACGCTCGTTGTAATGGAAATGAATACGCCTGCTATTGTCGAACAAAGGTTTTCAGATCTATTTTCTGAAGTTTGAATATCCATTACTTGATTTTAAAAAAGACAGATAATTATTTGCATATATCTTACGTCCTTTAATGCAGATGTATTTATTTTACGTAAACATATGTAATTTATAGTTTTACAGTTAAATTATGTACGCTTTATAATGAGGTTGTTTTAGAGTTTGTTCTACTATTGAAATCCATAAGGCTGATTGTAGACATAAAATAAAACATTGTAACCACAGCTCGACTTTTAATTCGACATATACATGTATGTCGATTCCAGTACTTAAAAGTGGGTTCCGTCACATTTTCGGGATATAGATCTCTAGTAATCTCAAGAGTCTGCTTATTAGCCAAGTGCTTCTCCCTGCCCGTGTTTGACTCCCACTTGGACAGATCCTGACTTGTCAGTTCACTTACCGAAGGTCGGTAGTTTTCTTCAGACATTCCAGTTTTCATCACTTTTCCGGAACCGACCGTCTTGATCATGTTCAGTAAAAGAATCTTGTCTTAAAACCACATTACTCAATTATCACTGATCACATTGGCTGGTATAACTATAACTTGATAAAACATGCATGAAAGTCAATTATCAGTGTATACACTATTCCTGTTAAAAGTTGGTTGTGGAACCGATTATAAAATGTAATATAAATAGGCTATCATGAATTTATTTGTAAAGCTCTGAACAAAATTATTATTTATTATTATTTATCTCAAATTTATGGTGGCTTATTTCTGACATCGACATAATTTTAGTCGACATAAAATTATCTCAACATGTCGACTTAATATCTTGACAAGTCAAGATATCATGAAAAGTTGTGATACTATGGTGGCTTATTTCTGACATCGACATAATTTTAGTCGACATAAAATTATCTCGACATGTCGACTTAATATCTTGACAAATCAAGATTATATCAAGGAAAGTTGTGATACCAAAATAAAAAGTTGAGATAAATAACGCGACATGTCGCGATACTTATGTTGACCAGTCGTGATAATTATCTCGATATCTCGACTTATTTTTATCGCGGCAAGTCGTGTTACTTATCTCAACTTTTGATTTTGGTATCACAACTTTCCATGATGATAGTTATGACGGTGGCATATTTCTGACATCGAGATAATTACCACGACTGGTCAACATGAGTATTCGCGGCATGTCGTGTTACTTATCTTAACTTTTTATTTTGATATCACAACTTTCCGTGATATTATCTTGATAAGTCAAGATATTAAGTCGACATGTTGAGATAATTTTATGTTGACTAAAATTATGTCTATGTCAGAAATAAGCCACCATAGTATCACAACTTTCCATGATATTATCTTGACAAGTCAAGATATTAAGTCGAAATGTTGAGATAATTTTATGTCGACTAAAATTATGTCGATGTTATGGTGGCTTATTTCTGACATCGACATAATTTTAGTCGACATAAAATTATCTCAACATTTCGACTTAATATCTTGGCAAGTCCAGATAATATCATGGAAAGTTGTGATGATATCATGAAAAGTTGTGATACCAAAATAAAAAGTTGAGATAATTAACACGACTTGCCGCGATAAAAATAAGTCAAGATTTCAAGATAATTATCACGACTGGTCAACATAAGTATCGCGGCAAGTCGTGTTACATATCTTAACTTTTATTTTGGTATCACAACTTTTCATGATATTATCTCGACATGTCACGATATTAAGTCGACATGTTGAGATAATTTTATGTCGACTGAAATTATGTCGATGTCAGAAATAAGCCACCATACGATGTCAGAAATAAGCCACTATAGATGTCAGAAATAAGCCACCATAAGTAAGTAGTATCCGCAACTTTTCCGGGCCGGCGAAATCCGAACACAACCAGAAAAATCAAACGAATCAAGGGAGAGCATTTTATGAAAACTACGCATGCGTCGGAATCAGAATGATGGCGCGCGAAAGGCGCAAAGTTTATGTGCGGTAAATTTTGAAAATATTGATAAGAAAATTTCTGAATGGATTATTAATTCAGATCACTTCAAAGGTAAAGTAGATTTAAAAGCGGAAAAACAATTTATTTTCTATGAAAACAATGAAAAAATAGTGATACATAACCCACCTATGCGCAACTTCACATGTCGTTTGGTAAGCGTTATTGGATCATGGCTAGCTGATGGCCAGTAGCAAAGACGTGGGACCATTAACAGTTTAGGTTTAATCAAACAAAAAACTTTGGGTCCAATCAAACGATAAATAGTTCACTTGAAGTAAATGATGATAATAAGCAAAGTGTCGGGGCATTTAACATCTCTGAATTTTCTAGACAGATGTCTATGATTCAGATGTGAATGCACTTATATTTGCCATTGTCTTATTATTCAGTAATCAAAAAACAATTTGACAATTTTGTCCCTAGAAATGAGATCAAGTTGACTCATTGTATAATAATTACATAATTAAAACGAAAGATGGAGAGAAAAAGTACATATGCAAATGTCATGCCATATTATACTTAAATTTTACTATATTTTGTCAGAAGTATGTTGTAAATATGCAATGCATTAAATAAAATTGGTGGGAAAAGAAATAATAACTATTGATCAAAAATTTTAATTATATACATCACATGTCCAGAGTTGGAGTATTTAGGATGTATATATATTTTAAACAATGGTTTCAACAATGAGATTCTATTCATTTTGATACAGAAATATCTGTATTTCAAAGTTTCAGTTTCAAATCAAAATTACAACATCATTAGACTTCTACTATTTTAATATCATTTACTCCAAAAATAGAAACATTCCTTTTTGAAAAAGGACATTCTGGATCAGAACTTGTAAAACTTTTTTTTCTTGAAATCAGTGTATCTGCATCTAAATATAGATAATTACATTAAGGTGTAAATTATTATTAGCAAAATTTATAAAAATCTATCTATTTGAAACAGCAAAAAGTGAGTCCTAAAATACAGATAAATGTCATCTTCTAATTTCAAATACATAAACACAATTCTGTGTGTGTGTGTGTGTGTGTGTGTGTGTGTGTGTGTGTGTGTGTAAACAATATATCTTTGAAATATCATTGTATAGATAAGAATCTTGTGATAAAAATCACAATCAAGATCATCCTGTAGGAATAATTATTATCTTGGTAGCACCTTTCTGCAATTAATTTGAACCAAGAATCAAACTTCCTGGATTCTTAATAAATTTATAAATCTATTAATGGATGCAGAGGTCAATTAGTACACTATTTTAAAACATCATTTAACATTCAGTACAAATCATTTAACATTCAGTACATGTATGTATTTATAGAATTTTGTATGGCCAACCTGTTGCTATACTAAACAAATCATTATAACCTTGTATCAAAGTGTTAATTTGCCTGGTGGAATCTGTAACCAAAGCAGAGGATGATATTAATCAATATCTTTTATTTCTATAAATATTTTACTTGGAGAACCATCATCATTTATGCATGTCAATAAGATTATTAAAATCAAACATTTGCTTATCCCCTTGATTTCAATTAACATTTGTTTCAATTGATTTTTTGATTGGGAAAATGTTACTTATAATTTTGATTAACCAGAAATGGTAAGTTTTATTGATATAAGAATCTGTTAAATCTTCACGGGTAGTCATGTCATGAGTTAATTGACGTAAATAATTACAGGTAATTCATGTAAATGTTGTACACAATCAATCTTAACAGATGGATGTGCAAGCTTCCTGTAGTTAGACTGAAGTGTTTGATATGTATTAATCAATGCATTGTTATAGTTGTTAACATAAACATTCTGTCCTAACCTTGTACACCTTAATGTTTTATACTGCTATATAAAGCTTTAAATATATTATCAGATGTACATCAGTATTGACACAGTGATGTAAGGAAGGGGGACATGGCTACAATAGGTAACAGAGTTTCCAGCTTATTTGATTTTACAGAGAAAAGACTTGGTGTGACAGGCTCCAGCATTACTTCTTTTGCATGTGATCCAAAACATGAAGATGAAACTGGAAGGCCTGGAAAAAAGGTATTTCATATCATAAAATGATTAAATTTGATCTCTATTATAGCATTTGAATGGTATTCTGTGAGGCATTAAAAATAAATATATTGAAATTGATAAAAACTTCAAGATTCCGTTTGGTAGTTAGATTAAACTTTGAAAAATTTGAAATTCCATGGATTTACTTTTTGTTCATTTTTCATTATATCAATTTGAATTTTTCCTTCAAAATTTTCTATAAAACACTTATTGATTTGCCTGGTCAGTGGAGTACCTTTTTACCAAAAATTGCAGTAATTTACTACAAACAATTTTAAATTATAAAAATTGTTTCTACTTCAGTTTTATGAAAACATAATACATGCAATTCAAAAGTTCATTCAGCTATTTGATGAAACTGAACCCAGGGTCATCACCTGCTTATATTCTTCTCCTTAACTCAAAATTATCTATTGAGACAATATAAAAAGATGTGATGTAACTAAATTGACAAATGTATGTAATTTTAAAAAAAGTAAACTCAGAGCATTTAGCTTGTTACAGAACAATTAAATCATATTAAAGATTTATCAGTAGCATAGCTAGATTTTGAAAAAAAAAAATGCTGTTACTAGAGCTTTCTTACAAATTAGCTGAAATGAGTTAGGTTTGCCTTTTGAAGTTATTTCTCAGAAAATTTAAACATTTCTATTTTAGCACCATGGTTTTGAATTGTGTACCTATCTTTGATTTATAATTATTTAGTGATTTTACTTAGAAATTTTTCGTATAAAATCAACTTATAAAAGATCTAATAATTACTTTTTGATCTTTCAAGATATCAAATAAGAGTTAGGCATATAATTGCAAACATTTTTCAAAATAATTTCATTTTCTTTTTATCTTTTCTTTGTTTCTTTTTATCTTCTCTTAGTTTCCCTCTGTTTAATGCATTTTGACCAATTTGATAAAATTAATGTTACATTATTTTCATAAATTTGCAATTTCTATGCCTGTACAGGATGTAAGTTAAGTACTTTCCCAGCTTTACCCTGGTAATTGTTGTTACTGCATCAAATAGAAGTACCTGTAATTAACATCAAACTAAAATGGCTTCAAGTATGTTTTGTTGATGTTTCCATGGGAATAGAGTATAAAATAAAACAAAGTGATGTAGAGATGCTCTGCCTTAAAGACTTATTTAATGGAGATATTAAATGATTTATTATAAGCTGAAGTAAATCAATATTTTTACCTGTAGCTCTCACTACTCAACTCCTTACAGACATCAAATATTAATGTCAAACATGTTAAAAAATGGTTTTATCTGCAATGTAAATTTAAATCTGACTGTGATTTTTCTATTTTAAATATTATGTTTATTGGATAAGAAACTAGTCTTTTTTTAAAAATGTTTTTCTTTATTTTAATCCTGACATGTTTTAATAATCACTGCATGAACTTGTTTTTTACATATATGTCTTTTTACACACATATATATATATATATATATATATATATATATATATTAACAGAAGTCCATGAAGTAATTCATGGACTTCTGATATTAATGCTTAAGATTTTTAAATGTATTTAAAAAAAATATTCTGAAATGAAAACGCAAAGATAGAGGCATAGAGCCTAATATAACATACATACCTGCAAAGTCAAATGTATTGAGCTCCATAATATTGAACAGAAGGCTTATGCTATTGTAAAAGGCATGATCAACACTAGAATTGTCTATTGAATCAGGGGTAAATGACATATTCACATAAAAGTTCAGCAGTATTTTAGGTCTTTTTTTTATTTTCAATAATATTGAGATGATTGTACACCACAGTCTTAAAAACCAAGAGTAAATTTACATCTATGTCTGCTATACTTTGAAGAGTACAGTACAAATGAACCTTGATGCTGGAGCTCTGCAATGACACTTCAAGTGTTATACTTCTTTTTTCAGTTATTAGTAAATTGTGATGAAATTGTTATTATGCATAAATGTAGTAGTAAAATGTCATTAAAAACCATAAAATAGATGTAAAAGGATCAATTGATTGCTTCAGAGTTTTATTACACTAATGTTGTATAGCTATCATTAACTTCAAAAGAGAAGCCAGATATTATCTATACCATATTGTCCAATCACATGAATTTTTGATGAACAACAATCAGTGCTATAGGTCTTTTTAAACAACTCGGTAAATTTATCTTAACAATGGCTATTGAAGATAGTCAAGAAATGTCAATACAGCCAAGTCTTAAATGCGGTCATTAATAGTTGAATCACTTTTTGGTGTACATGTACATGTATTTGTCAATATTGAACACCAATTTAGATTAAACAGGTTGATTTTATTTACATGTAATTGCTATTTAATTAATTGCTCTATTTCAGGTTTATTATGAAAATACTTACAGGCTTGAACCACCAGCTAAATTTAGAGCTGATAAAGTAAAACCAATCATAGAAAGTGTACTTCAAAAAAGCCTTGAAGGTATGCACAGCTATAAATATTTAATCTAATCAAGAAGAACTGATAAACAATTCAGATGATTGATCAAACAAGCTTGGAACATTTCAAATGAAGGTTTAGTTCAATTCTGATACAATTGATTTTTGTGTCTCTAAATTAGATTAAACTGAACAACTTTTTTAAAGTATTTTAATTACCACTTTAAATCACTGAACAAGTCCTTGATTACAATTTTTGTCACACATGAGTTGAAGTAAAATCTGATTGTTCATTGATTTTATTCTTAAAATAGCAAATAGAAAAGATCTCAGATCCCAGGCTATGAATGGGATTTGTAGTTTGTATGAAAATATCATTCATTGTTGTGAGTATCAGCATAAGTTTTAGTGCCAGCATCACAATGTTTGGTTGTTTCGATGTACAAGCATTATTTTTCAGGTGGCATTGAGTGCAAAGCTTGCTGATTGTCAAGCTAGGGAAATAGAATACTTATTCTGAGAAATTTCGTACAATATTAAACTAAGAATCTTGAAACGTATATCTATACATTAATATTGAAAATGTGCAAATTACTTTATGTTTTCTTTATTTTTATTTTATTTTCTTCTTCTTCTTTTAACTTTGGAACTTAGAATGGAAGGCAATACTTAAAGAAATCATCTCCTTCAGTTTTAGCAAGAACCTTGAATCTTCACAGAATATTTCTATATAAAGATATACTAAAGGTCTGATACTTACTATGTTTTTGTCTTATCAAAAGTGTGCATTATTTATTTCAGGTAAAAAGTATGATCCAATAGAATGCTCACTGCTTGCAAAAGCATTGTCAGATGATTTAAAAGTCAAAGTGAAAGAACTTAATTTCAAAAGGTAAGTGCTAACAATGACAAGACAAATTGGCCTAAATGCACCTGAGTAATATGCACTAGCTAAGCTTAAAAAATAATGATAATTTAGAATGACTCGGTGCCAACAAATAACACTATGCAACGATGCTTTTATTCATGCTATAATAAGTTATAAATCACAAGCCTTTTTTTTAACTCACATTTTAAAATAATTATAATATCTATTGATACCTGTCAGATAAATTTTATGCCTTATGAACACTTATTTATGAGTCAAACCACTCCTTTCACTTCCTTCATCTCATTGAAAAGTTTTGGTGCCCAGCATTTGTCTAGTGCAATGTTTATTTTGTGAATGATCTAGGGCATTTGTGGGTAGATTAATGAAGATGCCAACCATTCCAAGTAAATTTATGTAATAATTTTTTTTGAAGGGTGGTGTTGTAAGTACTAATGACTTTGTTTTAACTTGTGTGTAGTTGCATGGTACTAATATTTAGGGTAGGTAGTGGTTATTTTGAAAAAGTGTCTTCATATGCATACAATTAAATTTAAAATAACCCTGAAAGTTGAGGACAAGGTGTCATGTTAAAAGGTTACACTTTTAGGGATATCAGTGGTCTTTTTGAAGATTTATGTAATACATACGTTTAAAATTTAAGGGCTAGGAAAATTACTTCCTTATGGGGAAATTGTTAAACATATTGTAAATTATTTCTTTTGCATCTTTTGAAAGAAAATAAATCAGTAGATCAAATAAACTTTGCTGCATGGTTAAATATATGGTTTTTGAACCTATCTGACCAAACCAACATTTTAACCTATGACAGAATTAACTTCCAGTTCTCCCATATCATTGTTTAAATACTGAAATCTTTGCATTATTTATTTATGATGTTTAATCTGTAGCCGTCTAAAAATTCAACATGGTTCTTCAGAATAAAACATTTTTACATAAATTCTCACTGCTAATAGTTTTATTTTTTATTTACTTAAGTCAATGTAAAAATTACTTTTCACTCATTCTAAACATTTTGTATCTGCAGGTATAAAATACTGACAGTTGTGACTATTGGTCAGAAAAATGATCAAGGTGTACATGTTGGGAGTCGGTTTCTGTGGGACCCAGATCGTGACAACTATGCTGTGTCTTCTTTCCACAATAAAAGTCTTTTTGCTGTTGGAGCAGTTTATGCAGTTTACTATGAATAAATCCCTTATGTATCATAATGTCCTAATCTAGTCAAAATTACAATTTTCGGATGTCAAACATTTTCAATGTTTTTATGTTTTGGTATTGTGCATTATATATGTATATTTCTATTTTTGTAACATTTTAATTTGTCAAACATAAGCAAAATTATTCCAAATGAAAATCTAGGATCATTCTAAACTTTTAATCAACCAGATTAAGAATACAAAATATATATATGATAAATTAAGAGGCAATTGTAAGATACAACAACGAGGTAATAAATCTGGTTTGATTTAAAGTTTAGAACTATAAAGCTCTTCAATATATCAAGTTAGACTTACAGAGAGATTATCAAGTTTCAAGTACTTTACAAAAGACATTATCTAGCTCTATCTACATGAATACATTCATTATAAAAACCACAACACTTCTGCAATGATCATTAAACCAATTAGACCTTTACTAATTTTAGCAGGATAATTGACTGGAGATATTTTGTTTAATATTAATACAGTTTATAATGTTTGAACAATGTGTAATCAAAAAGTCTGAAATCAACACTGAAGTTCAAAAGAAATTTTGTCTTACAAATATGCCAAAATGATTTTTATTTGGTATTATTTTGTTCCAATGCCAAACAATTTTAAATAAGACGTTCATTTTGTTGTTCAAAGAGTTAATTGTATTCATTTAATAAAGTTATTTTGTTACATACAATAATATTGTCTTTATTATTGTGGGTACATATTTGAATTTATATATACAACCTGGTTTGAAGAGATATTTACTAACTCCTCTAGACTCGGTCCTTAAGTAGCATAAACAGACAGGTTTGACTGTTACATGAAATGTCAAATGGTAGCATTTATAATTGTATTTGGACAATATTTAAAATGAATTACTTTAAGTTTCTTTTTATGTTCATTATTATATTGCAAAGATCGTATTGGAGTTGAGAATAGCTGCAGTGTCTGATGAATTTTCAATACTCCAGGCTCCAGTTTCACAATCATTCACTCAATTGAGTGTACACTCAACTCAAATTTGGGAATATTTCAATGTCAATTTTTAAGATATTACACAGTTAAAAATACATATCTAATGTTATATCTTAATCATTTAGTGTAGTTTTGTTGAACAAAACAAAATATGCTTCATAAAACTTAAAATTTTCAAAATATTGACAAGCAAAAAAAGGCAATACTTTGAGTTGAGTGAATGATTGTGAAACTGAGGCCAGTTCAAGAATGAGGTGGCATGTTCTGTTTACTGTTTAAAAATATCAATCCTTTTTTCTTATAAATGTCCCAATTATAAGATCTGCAAAAGGATGTATGGAAAGTGTAAATTTGTAATATCTTGGAACAAGAACAATCAGCTTTAGAAATGGCATAACTGATAAATAACCTTGGAAATCAATTTTTTTCTATTTAAAAAAAAGTTAAATTTGTTCTTGGACAACAAATTGCAATAATTGCTTTAACTGCAAGTTATCAGATGAGACTTGCAGACTTGGCTTAAACAGCAAAGTAAAACATCAGACTGAAACTACATGATGAAAACTGTATTTCAACATTCAATTGTGAAACTGAATTAAATTGATCTACATAGAGTCTAGAAATAATATAATGCAATGTAGCACTGTGCTTATAAAAGTAAAACAAACATTATTAGCTGAATCACATGATGATTTATATGAGTACTGTGTAATGCTTCTATTTGTCACTAAAATTTGCACTGTCCAAAATGTTTTACATACACACAAAGTCTATACTGTTCTCTCTGGTTTTCTCAAAGAAACATTTAACCTTGCATGTAGCAAAAAATAACCATTTCATACAAATACATACAGCCATTATGTTTGTTGAAATGGTTCCATTACATTGTATAATGATGTGTTTATTGAAATGGATAATACATGGTATATTCTTAATTGTTCTGTATAGGAACTATGTTAATGTTTCTATCCTCTATTGAGTAAAAACTTGATGAACACATTTTAAATTTGTGTTGAGTATATCTGACACACATACATTTAACTTTTCAAATATTATCTATAGGAATACTTCTATCTCCAAGTCTCTTGATTTCGTTTAGTAGATTCTGTTTAGCTTGGGTTGTGTATGTTTTGTGAAACATATCTGTTATAAACAGTCTTTCTCTGTTAAGGAATGATTTTAGAACCTAAAAAGTATTCAAACCAGTTTTAAAATAGTTCGTTATATGATAATGATATACATGTTTATGCTATGTGAAAGATAAAAAATTGCAACAGTTAAGTTAACAATGATTAATACAGTAGTGTTTCTTCTGGCTTGAACAATAAAGTGAAAATCATAACAGAGTACTAACATTGCTGCACACTGGTAATTTAAAAAATCTTAGATAGTCTTGTGATTTAAAGACCAATAATTTGGGTAGAACTGCTTATTAACCAATTTTTAAACTGCTATAAAGATCTTTTAAGAATGGTTGCACTGTACTGGTATAGCTTGTATTTAAATAATATCTACCTGAGCTCTTTTTTCTCTGTAATCCTCTTCTGGTATATGTTGATATTCCATTCTTATCTGTGCTGCATATTTCTTGTATCCTGAAATAACAAAAAAAAAAAAAGATGTTATAAAACAGAAAAGCAATGAGTCGTTTTGTTGCCTCAATTATCAAGTCAAATATACATAACAAGACAGAAAGCAATCTCTTAAATAAGATAACGATTTCAAATGTATAGTAATTAATGGCACTGACAAGGAACCCCATTCAGAATGATCTAAATGCTATTAAATAAAGCTGGTGCAATTGATTGCACAGGTCATTGAAACTTGTATAAAAAGGCAATCTTTACCCTTAACTTTGCCCCTTTGGGTCTTTAACTTTGAAACTGCTTATTCATTTGCTTAAATCCCAAAACCAATGTTCCTAAAATCCCTTTGGTTTGGTAATCAAATATTAAAAGCTAAATGTGTGTATTGTTGTCACAGCTTACCATCATCTGGTCTGCCAAGAACAGCAATGTCCATATCCAAGAAATAATGATGATCCTCCTCAGTATCAACTTTGTCCACTTTATGTGTCTTTGTTAAAAGTATCCAATCTTTAACACTTTGAATTGGATCTTCTGTCTGCAAAAATTGTTAACAACTAGCTGCATATCTAGATTTAAAAAACTGTCGAGAATTAAAAAGGCACTATTATATCCTGTCTTTACGTTAATTAATGTCAACTTTTATACTTGTTTCCATTGGTTTAGATTCTTTTTATAAAATAATTTTGATAAGTACCAAAAATAGGCCCAGTTTCCTGTCTCATAAAAAACAGAAACCAAACATTCAAATTGTTCAAGAGTTAATCTAGAAGGTCCACGAACAATTTACTTACTATAAAATAACAAAATCAATTAATATTCACGAGTAAATGATATCAAATCTGTCAATGAAATATTGGATTGCTAGAACTATCAACGGATTGATACTATTAATAAAAGCATCGTGCTACAACAGCTTTTTGACAGATTTTGAAACTGGTCTTGCGGCATTCAATTTTCTGGTTTGTATAAGCTATACAGAACTCGTTATCTTCTGTCACATGTTTTACATATTTCAATGTCATAAACAAATTGAATTTTTTATAAAATATAAATTATATATGTCAAATGTTGGTTGTCTAGACTGAAGATTACCCTTGACATTCGGTTCGATAAATTTGACAACTTGAAGGTATACATCTAGTGCTTAGCTGTTCTAGATTTAAAACAAAACAAACATGCCTTGGGAGGCTTCGTGTAGTATTTGGTCACACCAGTGCTTTACGGTAGAGTAAATTGAACATCTACTAAGTCTGGCTCAATATTCTAACATTCCTTACAGAATGCAGGTGTTAATATAAAAAGACATAATAAACCACAGAACAACTCTGGACGGATACTGAATAGACAAAATGATATCCAGTGGTGTGGTTCAGTTACTGACTAACCATTTATATTAGTTACCAGAGAGGTGCATTCCTTGGCAAATTCTAAAAATAATTCTGCACTTTTCTCTTCATTATCACTAGCTTTCGGATCGTATACAATACTGAAAAAAAAATTATGAGTATGTAATTGTATTTCTGAAAGAAAAATTAAATACGATCACGTTTACTCCTCATTTTATTGACAAAAATATGAAGCAGTGAACATTTTTAAATTTTGAACAGAAAAGTGACATGTACCGGTTTTAAGTGGTAATCATGTGACTCGTCTGGTTTGGTAAACCCCGATGCATATCTATTAAACATCGCTAAATTTTCTTCAACAAGAGCGAAGTTGAGAAATGGAATTTTTTAAGAGGCGCCCTTTTACAATTTATTCACTATTATTGGACTTTCGTAAATTTTCGATTAATGGATACTTATTAATACGGGCGATTTCGACACGGAACAATTCGATTTTTCAAAATTATTTCCAGATATCGTAAAATTTGCCCCAAAAATTCCTACGTTGGTGAAATTGATATTTAAGGGTTGTTGTCTTCATTAGGAGAAATCCTTTAATTTAAATTAGAACTAAATTTAAGCCCTAAATTGACTCAAAATATTTTTTGTGTTATTACGCACATTTCGTCGTGCCAATTCAAAGAAATACAGCAAACGAAAATTTTATATTGAAATGAGTGGAGAGAAATACTAGATCGTTAGTGCGGGTAGATATTAGATATTTCAGTAGCGATTACTTTGAAAATGATGGCAGTATTGTTTTGCCTTCAATAAAAACAAGCTCAATGCTGAATCATTGGATACCGCTATTTGACGCAACAATCATTAGAACACAACACTGAAATTACGTCAGGAACTTTTTATTGTTACTTTGAAAATGCTACTGCGAAAAAGTTTGTCAATAGAATTACCAAACTCTGATGGTTTTCGGTGGGGATTCTGGTTTCCTCCACCGTTCTTGAATTGATATAACTTGATGAAACTTTTTTCTGGGGCGTCACTGAAACTGAAATGCCAGTTTTTATTCACAAAGTACTAACTATCTTTCACTAAGGCAGACCAACATGTGACCATGGCCACTGGGCGCTTGAGTTCATATATTTATTTGATATAAATAAATGAAGATTAAATGAAATGAAATAAAATTAATTTCCGACGTGTTAACAAAAACAATAAATAAATCCCACGTGCCAGTAATAAAGGCACGTGGTGTAAGGGAGATAACCGTGACAAAAATTCATAAAAAAATAACAAAACTGAATTACTCATGAAAAAATATAGCTAACGAAATCAATGTTGGGTATTTAAAAGAATAATGCTTCTGACAACGATCAAAATGCTGAAACAATTCCTCTATGTGATGTATTGTATGGTAGTGTCTTTGAGGCTCTCCATACATTTTCCATACTACATCCCACCATTTTTCTCCGATTTCGTTTTTTATATTTAGATCTTTGTTTATGTTATTACAACGGTCCAAAACGGTAGTCATTTCACTGAGTAATATATGTGATAATTATACAATAAGTTTTTCCTTAGTGACAGTTACAAACATTTATAACATTTGTATGTCCTACCTGTTCTTTTAAAACATCCCTCCTTTGAGGGCGTACTCCGAAATTCCACTTTGACGAGATGATGTAGTTTCAGACATAAATTTTCGTAGCGCCAGAACAAAAGATTGACACGTTAGGTAAAATTACCATGTCAATCTTAATTAAAACTTCTGGGCGTCCCTATTACCTTTTTAAGATTGAGTAAACTTAGCTAAGTACTACAGCTTTATTGTTATCTTAAGGTGTTCCTGATACCCCTACTATCAGTCTGTAATTGATTGTCATGTACATATTTTCCAGACTCTGGCATTGCTTTTGACTGAAAAGAATAAAACTACCATCGTTCCATAAATGTTTGTCATATACATATTTGGAGAACTAAACTCTATATTTAAACAAAATCATTAAAAAAAAAACATCAAAATTCCATGTTAAATTTATTAAACTACATGTAATTGGGAAAAAATAACCAGACTTGTTGAAAAAGTTTCTTTAATTCTCTACGTATAACATTTTTTTAAGTTTTCCATAAGATTACAAATTACCTATGTCCAAAATATCCCTTATGCACCTTCCAAGTTTACCATATATAAAGATATGTTGTCATGATTTGAATATTAATGATGATCACACATTACATATTCGAACAACAACGAACATCCAAACCCTTTCCTACATTTTTTAATCGAAAAAAAAAAATCAAAACTTTTAAACTATTTGCATATTTCTTTTAAATTCAACACCAATGTAGTAGGGAAATGTGATTTGCATATTAATTCATTTGAACTCCGTTAACCTTAAAATACCCTGATGTAATATTTGGCGAGATCTAATTGGATCATTAAAGCCGTTGTATGCTCTATGTTCTGAGGAATTTGGAGAATAATCTTTCATTTAACAGGAAGCATATTAGGCCTAAACGGTCACATGAGGGCATTTAATACTGAGCTCACAAAAAGGATTAAATTTTAACTAATTTCTATATTGGTTTTATTGTATAAAAAAAGAATTGGTTTTCTGTGACCTTGAATAAATGTCAAGGTCAGCGAGCTTCGCAAATTCGGTAGTGCTTACTGCTCTAATATATAAAAAGTTTTAAGCTTCTAGGCCTTTCGGTTCATGACAAGATGTTTAAAGGTTTTTCTATTAAGGTCACTGTGACCTTGAATGAAAGTCAAGGTCAACAAGCTTTGCAAACTTGGTAGCGCTTAGTGCACTGATGTCATATATGAAGTTTCAAGCTTCTAGGCATTTGAATTCATGTCCAAGATGTTTAAAGGTCTTTTTTTTTAAGGTCACTGTGACATTGAATGAAGGTCAAGGTCTAAAAGCTTGGCAAACTTGGTAGTGCTTAGTACCCTGATGCCATATGTGAAGTTTTAAGCCTCTAGAACCTTCGGTTCATGGCATATGTTTAAAGGTTTTCCTTTTTTTTTTAGGTCACTGTGACCTTGAATAAAGGTCAAGGTCAACAAGCTTTGCAAATTTGGTAGTGCTTAGTGTTTGATGCCATATGTGAGGTTTCAAGCCTCTAGACCTTTCGGTTCATGGCAAGATGTTTAAAGGTTTTTCTATTTTAGGTCACTGTGACCTTAAATGTAGGTGAACGTCAACAAGCTTTGTAAATTTGGTAGTGCTTAGTGCTCTGATGCCACATATGAAGTTTCAAGCTTCTAGGCCTTTCTGTTCATGACAAGATGTTTAAAGGTTTTTCTATTTAAGGTCACTGTGACCTTGAATGAAGGTCAAGGTAAAATTGCTTAAAAAACCTAGTAGTGCTTTGGTAAAGGAACATACATATAAAGTTTCACCATCATTGGTTCTTGAAAATGTGTAATTGTTTACGACGCACGGCGACAGACACACAACAATCAAGTCACAAAAAGTCTTTGGCCCAGGTGACCTAAAAATAGAATTTTGTTAGGTCAATGTTTTTTTTAATTCAATCTTTTATTTTATGAGAAAAGACTTGAATAAAAGAAAGACAATTATAGACCAATAGTAGGGCTACACCATCCTCTAGATTTTATACTTAATCTAAATTCTTAGCCCGTCTACACAAATGATAGGTTGGAGATGGTGATCATATATATATATATGGAAACTGACAAAAAATAACCAAGACCCTAATGGGGGTAATATTGTTGCACTCGTTTTCTCAAGATCGTTACCAATTTAAATATTCAACCGTCTATACTTGACATGCACGTGCCTAAGTATTTATTTATTTTATCTAAGTACATGTATTTAAAGTATTTTCAGTACATGTATTTAAAGAAGCAACGGAAATGTCCAATTTGAACCACTTGTCCCATGGTGGAGATGAAACTCGTCGGAACATAAAGTACATAATGGAAAAGTCTAGTTTATTGGCCATAAAAATTAGCATTGAAATTACTTCATTGCTGATCATATGGTGATCAAAAATCTGGAATCTTTATACATTATATGTGTTGTGTGTGTTATGTATTACGCCTTGCAGTATTAAAATTATAATTACGCTTTGCTAAAATTTCGTCCAGACATATTGGAAGTACAAATGCAGAGGTTTAGTTACTTGAAACATTTATTCACTTCTCAGCCTTGTCTACGGAAGCGGTTATCCATTTCACTCATTTTAAGTACTAAACAAACAAAATGGTTAAAAGAGACATTTATTACATGAATAGAATGAGATGCAGTTTTTTTTTAAGAAATGCGTCATCGTGCACGTCGGTTCTCGACCTTGTTCATAAATTCGAAAACCTGGTCACGTGCTCATAATACTCGCCTCTTCGGGTCTCGGAATTATTGACCGCACTTGCTTAGGTTTTCAAATTCGTAAACACCTCGAACTCGGAAGATAACCATTATCCGTTTTCCTTACACAAAATATTTTGCGATTCATGTACTCCTTAATTACTAAATTATATCTACCGATACCTCAAAGTAAACTAAAAATCTGACACTTAAGTATTTTTAAAGCAAATATGGTAAAATATCTTATAAGAAGGTTTGGTTGTATTTATGTCACGTTATACCAGCAAATGTACACGGTACACTCTGGGCACCTTATAATATGCCATTTTATAATACCGCTCCCCTGTTCATGGTATAATAGGGCCGGTAAACGATTTGATCCTATCAGATTTTAACGCCAAGCGTCAGCCCATGTGGCGGTTTTAAATTTAAAAGTCTTGTGTGCAAGTCGGGATTTGTCACTTTTCAATTTTACATCATTCTTCTCAAGCAATATCGAGTTGATGGCACAACAAAAAATTTCCGTGAATTATTCATTTGAACAATTTGGATCTAATAACATTTCAAAGCCATTTATAATAAGCAACATAAATGTATCATTTTCAAGAATTTAGTGTATCAATAGAAGTAGTGGCGGATAGTTCAAGGTAAATCCCCTCATTTTGCTACATCAAGTTGGCTACCTACATGTGCAGAGGTTTCAGTAGTATAAAGGCAAAATAATTTATTTTTGTCCAATCTCAACTGAATTTACTCGTTCTCAATACCCTTCAATAACTCATAAATGAAGCAGTTGTTACGTAAGATCACCGCAAGGCGGGGTATATACAACCGTCACGAACTTGCACAAGATATTACCACAGAAAATGGAGAGACAGCATAACATAATACAGACAGCACCATAACATAATGCCATGTCTATATTGACAGTCATATACGTGTTTTTAAAATCTATTTGGATCTATACACATTTTTAAACGCTTGAAATATAAAGTTGGCTACAATTTCTTTAAAAAGTATTGTCAAAAATTTGAATTTCTTTGATATGTAACAATAGTAATACTACCATTATACCTAATATTGTTGAAATGATTTTTTAC
This sequence comes from Tegillarca granosa, assembly GCA_029721355.1. Taxonomy (NCBI): domain Eukaryota; kingdom Metazoa; phylum Mollusca; class Bivalvia; order Arcoida; family Arcidae; genus Tegillarca; species Tegillarca granosa. The sequence continues at coordinate 13,784,598 of CM056598.1, read as the reverse complement.
TAGTAAAGTTCAATAATTTTAATTTGAATAGACATTTGTGCACCTTTAATATAAACGCAAGGAAGCCAAATTTAAAATTTCTCTTCATATTAACTGCAACCTTCACCTTTGACTTGATTTGCAATCCCATGCTATGTTTTGTCACAGGGAATAATTTACCAAGTTCGAAATCAATCACATACCTACATTACAGTTGCCTCCCCAGCCCGGAGAGCACCACAGCATAATACCATCTATATTGATGGGCGTATAAAAGTGAATAAATGTAATAGAGCTGAAAATCCCAGACGAGATTTATTGGCAAGGTAACCAGTGTTCTATATTCAAAAACTTACTTTATACAATAGAATTTTAGAAAGGGCAAACCCAATTTTCAAAATAATTATCTCCCCTCCTGGATTCAAAGATCACAGCGTACTTGTAAAATTGGTCAATATTCAGGCAACTAGGTACATTCTATTTAAGAAGGTATTTAAATTTACTACTCTCGTTTACATTAAATAAAGTAAAATGTGTATTTACTGAGGTCTCTTGGCAAGACAAAATATTCAATAGATACCCAATACCACACCTATTTACTATTTAGGTGCACAAATTTTGGTTATAAATCGAGACTATTCCCTCTTTTTGTATACTCAAGAAATGTTTTTTTTTTTTAAATTCCATTACAGTAAACAAGAGGCCCATGGGCCTTAACGCTCACCTGATATGCATGCCTATTCAAAACGTTAATAGTTTTCAAGATAATAAACAATTTGAGTCTTCTTATGCATCTATGACCTTGACCTTTGAATGCAAGACCTTGAATCATACATCAGAATGATCATCATATCAATTCCTACAATATTCTAATATACTTGCCTTTACAAAAAGTTAATGTTTCCAAGTTATTTAACAATTTCAGTCTTTTTATGCACATATGACCTTGACCTTTGAACTTATGACCTTAAGCCATATATCAAAATGATTGTCACGACAATACCTACAATATTCTAATATATATGTCTATGCAAAAAGTAAGTTTTCAAGCTAATGCACAGTTTTATTCTATAGGACAATCCATTGCCGTCCCCGCTAACGCGTTGAAACCTCCATGCGCTCTTAATCAGATAGGTCAGCGTGTGCAACCCGCGTCCGAGGGCAAGCTTAGTGCGAGATTTACCTTCCTGAGGGAGGTATTTGAAGTCAGCGGGCAATACTTGCTGGTGGGGTTTTTATAAGCAAAAAATAACATTTCAGGGGCAACAACTTCTACATACATTATCATATAGTTACAAAACTTTGTTGTATCTTAAAATTTTGTCTTTAAAATATCTTTAAAAAAAAAAAAAAAAAAAAAAAAAAAAAAAAAAAAAAAAAAAAAGCCTAAAACTGCAAAATTACAAACTAGGTCATGACCTTGAACTTTGACCCCATTTTGAAGGTTATTTCAAGAAAGTCAAAACTGAAAACCCCATGCCAATTTCTGTTCAAAGTTATTACAATAAATTTTTAAGAATTAAACGCAAAATGCGTAACCTATTTTTCGACCGAATTTTATGAAATGAACAAACTATAGGCTGAAGACCCTAAAGAAGCCAAATATCACATCAGATTAGATTTTTTCTCCCATCATTTGTTTGAGATTTTTAAAGATTTTTGCACCCCTAGGTCACCATGACCTAGTTTTGGTAGCCATGTAAACGCCATCAACAAATCTGAATTGCACCGGCCCTTATATGCTTCTGGCCAAGTGTCATTGAAATCTGTTCAGTACTTCAGGAGGAGAAGTCGAAAATGTGTGTTAACGACGCACACAAGCACAAACAAACGCTGCACTATGCCATAAACTCACATGACCTTTGGTCGGGTGAGCTAAAAATGTTTATGAAGCCAATATTTATAGAACTATCATTCACTGGTTAACATCCCTTATTTGGAACTATTTGTACACATTTCATAAAGTTAATTCTCACTAATGTGGCAAAAACATTAATTTGGGCCAAAATAAAAATATAGTTTGTTTCCCCTTGCACGACCTGACCGTAAAAAATCCTGCCCACTGAAAAAATTTTATTGAAAAATGCTGTGTGTGTTTTTTTCGGCGATTCTGTACTAACAGATTCCGGTTCGTTTCTCTTTCCTTTTCATTATTTAGTCGCAAACCTTTTTAATTGTCAATTGACTAGTAAACACACAAGGCGACATGTGAAGAATGTTTCCTAACCAGAAAAGAAAACTATGAGGAGAGAGAGAGAGAGAGAGAGAGAGAGAGAGAGAGAGAGAGAGAGAGAGAGAGAGAGAAACAAAACCTACCTACCTCCCCAATATCAGGGGAAACAAAGATATTTTTAATTGTGGCCTTGGTATAAATTAATTTTGTTTGTTCAAAATGTTCTTGGCCTCTGGTAACTCCAATTGACTCATATACAAGCAAACATTGATAAATCTTAAATAAGAGGTTTATTTTCCCCTTCTGTGATAATATTTGAATTAGTTCATACAAATTTAAACACCAGATTCAATTTGTTTCATAAAATGATAAATGATATCTTTTAACAAATTGAAAATATTTACTAATTTACAATGGCGAGATGAGGAAGTAGTCCAGCTTTAATTTACAAATGATGGGCAACTATGTAATACTGTTTTACAAAGTTACCCTTTCTACCACAAGAGGTAACAATAAATATATATATATATATATTACATATATATAAATGTTTACAAGCACTTTCATTCTGGTACTGGTAGTACAAGATAATCTCGTCGAACATCAATATTAAAATTAGATAAATGATAAATATGATCATTCATTATTGTCATATTAATTGCTCTATAATAAAATTCTCAACTTCCTCTGGAATTCCAAACATGATCACTTTCAAGAGAAAAATCACTATCTCCATGGACACAAAAACCATTTATATACATTGAAGTTAATGTAAAAATGCTTTAGAACCAAAAAGTTGGTGCTTTTTTAATAAGTAATAAAAGTCAGCTGGCAAATTCATTCCAATACGAATCACATTTTTCGGGGAATAGTATTTCACACTAAGAAAGTAAAGAGAACATGTCTCCTCTCTTCCCACAGCTTATTATCATGCTGCACTTTTGACAAGACTTGGAAAGTCCGTTTCATCATCAAACTTTGGAGCAGAATCTCCCCGAAAGCCTCTCCTGTCACCCCGTCCACCACCTCCTCTTCCCCCTCGTCCTGTTCTGGGCCGCCTTCCTCCACGTCCTCTTCTTGGTGAATCATTAAAAGTAATCTTAATATTCAGATGGTCCTTCTTTTTATGTTCATCCTCCTGCAAATAAAACAGAAAGAAATGTGAATATTGCCCAGATCACAAAATTTTATGATCCTGTTGGCATAATAAGGGTACCACAAGAATATTTGTACCACAATGAAAATTTCTGAAATATTGCAATATTCTTACCAACCCCCCACCCCTTTCAAATTCAACATCTGTCATTTTGACTTGTGCCATAGCACAAATGTTTCTGTTTTAACACCATGGACACCTTTACAACATCAATGCATTCAAAATACAGTTGAAACGTGTTATCTTGAATTCCAAGGGGAAATGCAAAAAGTTTGACTTATCTGAAGTTCGAGATAAACAAAGTTAAAAAAAAGGCAAAGAAAGGGAAGTAACTTGTAAAAGCCTATCGGAAGTCACTTACGATTTTAACTTGTCAAACTGTATTACCGTTTTATCATAGATTAGGTATTCCAACATATGAATACTATTTTTAAAAAATCAGATGATTTTTTGTTACATAGTTCGACTTAAATGTAGGATACTATGGCGACAATATTCTCAGTGTTTACCAATGCCTCTATATTTATTTTAAAATGTGAAAAGCAAGCAATGGTAAGTGATAGAACTATGCATTTTGTTAATAAAATTTTCTTTACTCGAAATCTGTCAATACAGATTGCACTATTGTATTTTACCAATGAACAGTATAGTCGACTTTGTTGTCCATACCGGTTTCGCTCTGTGTATTTTAACCACTCCAAGCTTCTGGTTGTTTTGAGTAATGTTCACATCACAGAATGATGTCAAGCTTGGCAGTAATTAAAACACCCCATCATCTTCTTGATGGTTTATTTGTTTATGCAATGTATAATATTAAAGGATTAAGGAAATCGGGAGGTCAGTGCAGTTTAATAATAATGACTGCATTGATTTAAAATTAAGTGCTGACAATGTTTTTTTAATAAACTACTAGACTCCTATAAATTAAAGAGAAATATACAGTGGAAACAGTCTAAACTAATATTGATGGACAAGCTTTCAGACAAGTGATATACTGATAAGTGATTTAACCTTTAAAACTATTAATTTCTAACCAATTATATCGTGTTCTTTTCTCAGATTCCACTGCATATTGAATCTAATTCAGATGCCACTGCAAAATAAATCTAATTTAGTATCTTAATTACTTCTTCATATTCTTCTTCTTCCTCGTCGTCCTCCTCTTCAGATTCAGAAGTTTTCTTCTTTCTGTAAGCATTTCCTTTCTTCCATTGGGTGGTATCAACTCCTTCACCAGCCTTCCTAATATTGAACTCAGGTTTAGGTCGGTCTTTGCCTTGCAAGGCTTTCCATTCATCTAATGTCATTTGCTTATTGCCACCATCTTCATTTTCTGTTGGTTGTTCTGTGGATTCTGTGCTTTCACTGGTGGAAAAAAAATAATTGAGGAATTGAAGAATTAAGCTTCCCTTTTTTCTTTTACTACCAAAAACGTAAAATTTTGAAAGCATAAGGTTTAAAATAATTTACATGCATCTTACATTAGATTTAAAAATGGGTCAAAGACTCAATGGGCCGGGTTGTTTTTTAAATTTCTATTGAATAGGGGTAAAGTGTGGAAGGAATTTTAAATAATTGCACCAAGCAAAGTGTACATGTTTGGTTTTTTAATACTTCACAGAGTAATGAAAAATGGGGAATAGGTCCAACAATGACAATTTATATGAATGAGTAATGGAAAAAGTATTTATAGATATGTATTAGGAAAATCTCAATCATTTTAACATTTTCTAAAGCTACAGTAAATTGAAAAAAAGTGCACCAGAAACTTTACATTGGAATGGACCAAATGAGATGGACAGTGCAGGACAGATAGGCAACAGGGTGACAGCACTAGTTTTTCACACTTTCATCCAGTAGCTAATAAACCAATGACTTTTTGAACATAAACATTTTTGTAGTTTTCTTTCATATATGTATAATAATCCTATATTTTTAAAGATTTGAAATTTAAAACCTGTCACAGTAGGATGTAATGGGATAAAGGTTTCACTACATCATTTGAAGTCAGGTGCACATCTTTGAAAATCTTTTGGTATATACAGTACGAAGTCACCAAATTTCAAATTTTGGAAAAATGGGAAAAAATCTTGAAATATTTCCATAAAGTCAGGTGCACATCTTCAATATATATAGAAACATTCTGTGAAGTTTCAAGGTTTTTGGTTGAAAACTGGCAGAGGAGTTGAGTTCACAAAGTAGGAACCCCCAGTTCAAAAACTGGCTAAAAAGTGACTAAGTTTCAAAGTCTGAAAAATAGGAAAAAATAGGCAAAAAATCTTGAAATATTTCCATAAAGTCAGGTCAAATCTTCAATATATATAGAATCATTCTGTGAAGTTTCAAGGTTTTTGGTTGAAAACTGTAGGAGGAGTTGAGTTCACAAAGTTGGTACCCTATTTTCCCTGCCTGCCTGACATCCACCATACTACAAACCAGATTTGCACTCTGTGCAATCCGCCCAAAAATTGTTAAAAAGGGTATTTTAGAAAGAAATCTTTTTCATGTCAAATCATGTTTATTAAATTTTTTGCCACATTATTTAATCTATGTAAAAATGTAATGCAGTTTAAATAATTTATGGTGGAAAAACAAAGAATTTGAGAATTTTAGATAACCATTACCAATTCCAACATTGAACATTTATGTAGAGGGTCAAAGTTCATGATATAAATAATAACTGGTAGACCTAAGTTAAAAACTTTTTCTGTGGGGACACAGTCTAACTTTCCATATACTTTCATTCTATTATCCAAAGCATATCTATATACCTTACAACAGCCAAATGTGGTTTTGGACAACCACGATTAATATTAATTTTAATCTTTGCCACTCAGGAACCCCATTGCATCTCAAGTTTTTATGAATTAGTATATTTTAAAGATGTTTTTAAAAGATTTAGACTAAATAATGAACTTTTTGCATAGTAATTTTTTTTTGCCTTAACTTGGCCAACACTGGCATACTTGCCGAAAATTGGCATAGGAGAAAAAAAATTGTACTGGAAAGCCAGTTACAATGTTTCTCTCTCTCTCACACACACACACACACACACACACACACACACACACACACGAAACTGATACACGAATAAACCTTTAATGGCCTTTTGTAGGTTTTCTTTTTACATTAACGGCTACCATCTTGTTTTTTTTAAATGGCCATGTTGGATAGACCTTCCATTCTAACTTTGTTCCAATAAGAAGAACCACCACAACTAGAAACTAAAAGATTTCCAATTTCATTAATTGTGCTTCACCAATGAAATGTGCCTTACTTTGGATCTTGGTTTTCAGCATCTTCAACAGCTTGACTCCAGTCTTTTGTTTCTTCAGGAAGATCTTTAGCCTGCTCTCTACAATCAAAAGTACATGGTGATGAACCCCAGAAATCAGTTCATATTTATTATTAAGTATTATTTGTCTCTTTTGATGAAAACTTGTATAAAATTCTACCCTAAAGCATTCTTTTCTTCACAAGACCAGATTTACATGTATTATACAAAAAGTTTTTAATTTTTCAGAGATTGCTTGATCAGTTTCCGGTAAAGCTAAGGATGTCCTCAACAAATTTCAGACATTGAAGGTAATCATCATTTCAAGCAATTGGCTTAATACTTTTAGGAAATTGTTCCATGACACTTTTCAATTGTTCCAGCAACTGAATATACCGTAATTATGAACTTGTTTGGGTTCCACTAAGTGATTTTTTTTTTTTTATTTTCAATTTTATGAAAAATTAAAGTTCAGAAATGACAAGTTAATTTGGCCAAATTTTAATAAACTTCAATGTTTCATAACTGTCTAAGTTTAAGCAACAATCTATTTCTGAATAAACACAAAACTATGTTGAAAAGAGAGAAACTACTTAATCTTTAATTGCAGTACAAAAACTAAAGTTAAACTACTAAGGCAGACCTTGCAAAAGCTGCCGAACCGTCAGACCTGTCTGTTAAAAAGATTGTCAGTGTGGAAAAATTTGCTACCGTGCCAGACCAGATGTCCGGTTTCTGTCCCGGTTGGATTTTATAAAAGGCAAACTAAGAATCATTGGAGTGTTTGATTTTGGTTGATGATTAAGGCAACATCCCGGTAAAGTGAAATTGATACATTGTATTTTGTTATCTTGTCTTTGTTATGCAAAACGACAATTACAAGCGTTTAGTTGATGTAAAATGATAATGCAGATTTACAGCAAAAATTGTGTCAATGATGCGTTATGTCGAGGGGACCATACCAGGAGGAGAGACTTTTTCATCAATACAGCTGTTGAAAAAATGAGTTTGATGATGACTATTCTGTTGATTTCCAAATGGAAATGCAAAACTGGCAAAACATTTTCTCTTTTGCAAAGACTGTTTAAAAATTTTTGATAACATTTGGTTTTACAGTTTCATTCATAGAATATAAACATTTAACTTTGTATTCAAGTAGTGGTTTGTTAATGTGTCACGACATGCTGATTATGGAATAATTTTAGGACAAATTACTGTCCGACCTACTTTAACATATGTACTTGAATACACACAAAGTTCAGTGTTTAGATATTGAATAAATAACAATATATACATAAGAAGTATAATATTTTTATATTTAGTTACACAATATGGTTATACCTGAATTTCAGTCCGGTGAAAGTCCATTCGGTCCAGCAATTTTAAAAGAATTGTCTGACCAAATGTCCAGTAATGAATTGTTCAATAACACAAGATCTGCTAAGGCCAATTCAACCTAATTAGTAGATTCTCATCCTGCCCGCCCCACCGAAAATGTGCCGCTCCAGGTTATTTTATTTTTCGTTTCCCATCCTAGGCGTATTAATAGTCTGTTTCCGAGTTATGTCGAGTCCTTGGTGTTTCAGAAGGGTTTTAAGGGGGGGGGGGGGGGGGGGGAGAAAGAAGACCATACATGATCGTCATGACCGCCATCTCTGTTTTAGTGTATTAGTTACATAATGGTTGATATATTTTTACAGATTCATAACCATATAAGAAACGTGAATTACGTGCTTTGAAATTTTTGTATTTTTATTGATCTTTTAATAAAATAAAGTTATTATAAATATAATTAAAATAAGTAATAAAAAGAAAACACCAAGGTATGGTAAGTACAGTAATCAAGGAGACGGTAAACATTCTGTACAATATTTAATTCTTTCCGTTTACTTTTAATAACAATCTAGAAATTACATAAACCACACTTTGTCTGCTTCACATGTATAAGGGCAATATGTTGCGAATATCAGGGTTCCTGTCTTCAACAGCTGATTGATAATCCAATAAACAAGAACAGATTTTTCAAATGTACTTTTATTGAATTTATTTAAAACCAGAACAGATATACGTCTTTATGATAACTGATGATGAGATGTTCTGGCATCTGATTTTATTTTTATGTTTTTGATTTTGTTTTATTCAAAACTTAAACTAGAATCAAATGGCAAAGACATGAATACACAAGTACAGTATTAAACATAATAAACAATATAGGCGAAAATTGATGGAAAGTTTACAGTCCAATTGGTAGCGTCACAGTGTTTTCTCCAGAGTGCGTTTCTTGCGTTTTTAACGCGATTTTTTTTATGAATGGCGCAACTTGGTTTTGCTGTTGCGTTATTTTTGACGCAACCATTTTTACAGATTCAAATCGGCAACTGTAAATTATAAAAGGTGTCGAGAATGAAAACGAAAGTACTGAGCGTAAATTCCGTATTGTCGTACCACATGACTATCGTACCATATTAAAGGAAGCTAATTGTTAATATAGGAACCTGTCTATATTCTGAATCTTTGAAATGTTTGTATTGAACGCTTAATTTATATAGTCATTATAAGCGGCTTTTGCATCAGACATACAAGAAAAGTCGAAAAGATTTCGTTTAACAACGTTTTTAAACATTAAACGACTTGTGTCAAAGTCCTGCACGGAGCTCTGAACATGACCAGGCGGCATCTGGTAGTAACTTACTTGCCGAGGACTCACAGTCAAATTAAAAAAAACTTATGTAAATCGAGATCTTAATAAAAGTTGGTTAAACAAATATCCTTTAATGATTTATGAAAATAATAAAGTCATGTAAAACAGGCATATCGGAAGGAGTGGATAATAATAATGAATGATAATGGTCTGCTGACTTGGGTTAATGGTAGACCATTCAGTAATTTCTGTTTTGGGATACTGTTGCGATTTTATTGTTTCAAATATTATAGCTATAAGTAGCATTTGAAATAAAACATTTAAACACAGACAGTCGGAGAGATTAATACAGATCCTCTAATTACAAACACAATATTTCCTTCATTGTAAAATATCGAAAAAATTAATTTTTATTCCAAAAATTTCACGACCCCTTCATTTTGAAAAATGACCCCCTCTTTTCATGTTAGGGGGTCATTGATGACCCCTGTTTTCGTAAGCTGGAGAAAACACTGGCGTCAAATACCAGCACCAGTATGGCCTTGTCTTAAATCACGGTTGTCTAATAGGTACAGTAACGCCTGAAATCATAAAAAATGACGGGAAAATCCAGCCCTGTCTTATAGGCCAAGTCGTCATATCTGGGGATTTACATACATGTTACGTATAGAGCATGGTTTTCATAATTTTGCATTTCATCAGTGGGTCGAAAGATATATAGCAGATACATATGGGGCAAATATAGCAGACACTCGACAGTTGGTGGAGGTGTAGACTAATTTAATAAGTGGCGATATAGACAATAAGGACCCTATTGCTGCTGATGTAGATGTCATTCATGTAAGAGTGCTAGTTTTCGTGTATGTATATATATAAAACCTGCCCACCAGCCCCAAAATATTTGTCCAACCTGGATGATAATCAACTATTTAAATGGAATTGGCCTTATGATAACACCTTATCTGTCTAAAGTTCCTCCTCTCTTATATTTACGCCCGATTTTCTGCATTTACTTGTTATTTCTGAACTTAATTTTACATAAAACTATTTTATCTTATGTTTCGTTTACACGGTACAATAAACCCCCTCCAATTCTAGTTTGTGAACATGCAAAGTGATCAAAATATGAATATTGAAACATATGCAGCTGTCAAACCCACAAGAATCAATTCAAGTTTGAGATGAATGAAAATTAATTTGTCGAATTAAAATATCAAGATATCCAAACAAGATAATGAAGTTTTTGAAAAATATTTCAAGAAAAACAGGAAATCTGTGTTTTCCTGTTTGAGATAACATGCATCTGTATTAATGGTTCAATTTTAAATATTCTTATTTTTGACAAATTTGATACCACAATTTTTTCAATTTTTTTTTAAAAAAAGTTTCTTCTGTATCCCTACCCCCAAACAATTCACTTAATCAAACATTACACAGGGGTTACAAAAGGAACTATTACCACTTTTTAATAACAAAAGGCCCAATAGGGCCTGTATCACTCACCTGGCACACCCTTATTTTGTTCTTTTCGATTATTTTTTTTAATTGTAAAAATGTGATGACATGATAAAATTTTTAATCTATAGCAACTAAGGACCTTCCTTACAAAATTTCATTTGAATCGGCCTTATTGGTTTCAGAGAAGATCAGTTTTATCATGCATGCTTTACCATGGCTTTGCCAGGCGAGCTAAAAATATGTGCTATTGAATAGGACAGTTGACATTTGATTATTATATGTAAAAGAATATAGTGGGTCAAAATGAAGCAAATCATAATTGCACACCAAAAGTCAATGGAAAAGGGATGATAATTAAAAGTCCTCTTAGACATATTCTGAAAATATTCTATGCTTATATTCAGCATGGTTATGAATTTTTATTTATTTACTTTTTTTTTTTTTTTTTGAAAAACAAGGTTAATATAAATGATAAAGTATAAATACTTGTGCATTTTAAAATGTGTTAGTACAAATAAAGTCAGTTAATTGTATTAGTAAGAAACTCCAAAGCAACAACACATCTTCCCTTGGCAGATAAGAAATGTAATTTATCAATGAAGCTCTATAAAACTTGATTTCTACCTTGTAATGTTTTTTTCTGAACAAAGAAATACATAAAAAGCTGATCCATTAATCCAATATGGCGTAAGCAGAAACATTTATTTCCTAGTTGTTTAATTATTAAAGTTTTTCCCTATTTGCAATAGTAGAGCTTTTTTTTGGTGGCAAATTTTAATTCTCTAATAAATATTTATCATTATTAATCTTTAATTCTGTCAAATGTTAATGGTTCTGATTTAAGAATTTTGGACAACTTTCTACCAATACATGCAATAAACAATACATGGGTTGAATTTATTACCAACCAGAGACATCAGATTGTAAACTGTCACATTACTTACAACGCAACCAAGGGAAAATGGCACAGGGCAAAACAAATATATACATACTCAATATCGTCCTTAAAGTTTCCCCAGTTGTGAGCACCACCACCTTCTCGTTTGTCCATGGCTTTCACACCACTGCTGCAGCAAAACATTAAAGTAGTTTTTATTTGCATCAGGTACTGTTCAAAGTTCCACCAAGATAGTTCATAATGAAAAACTTGGTCCATCAATAATAATGATTTGAGAAGAGAGTATTAAAGTATTTAAGTCTGTTAAAACATTTAAGACCAAGTGGCCATTTGAAAACAAACTTAAACCCTATGTATTTAGTGTGTGGTAAAAAGTAACCAAATAGTGAAACATGCAAAAGTTAGGCATTTGATTATTAGTTTTACTTGAATTAAGTGTTTTTAGCAACACTAACTTGTAGAGATGGAACTTGCTTTACAATGCTCAATATTAAACTTTACCGAATATCAAGTCAAGATTTAAAAGGCAACAAAGTTTGAGGTTCATAATCTGTAAAGGGGGAAAAACAAAATAAATTCTCAAGTCTTCCAATTAGGGCATTAACAAAAATATTATTTAGCCTTTTATTAATCAAAATACATTAGTTAAAAGCTAAAAAGCTTGTTGCCAAAACACAAGTGAAAAAAAATGGTTAGATATTGTAGAATTTTAGCAAATACATACGTTCTGTCACTTCCACTGTGCCTTTCAAAATCACGCTTTCTATCACTTCTATCTCCAAAACCTCCTCGGCTCATGCCTCTTCCACGTGGGCCACCACGACCACGTCCACGTCCAAATCCACCACGGTTCCCACTTCCACTATCTTGTCTGTTGAATCCTCCTGAACTGCCTTCTTGTCTGTCTCTAGATATCAAATAGAAACCATATTGTAGAATACCCCATAAATAACCTAAATTTCAGACAAAGCAATTTGAAGAGTGTTATTAAATGACATGGCAAAAAATGGAAAGGTTAGTCTTACTTTCTTATAATCTCAATTTGAAGCTTTTCTGAGGACAAGATTTTCACAGCACACAAACCAGACAAATCACAATTAAGTGTATAAAAAATTACTATTTGAGTCAGTGTTTCAACTTTGTAACAGTATGCTTAATTTTCATAGAAAATTAAAGCTGCATTAAGTTTTTCAATTTTCTGATTTTTTTTTTTTTGATTTTCTAAAAATATATATTTTTAAAATAGATATCTTCTAACCACAATCCGTGACATTCATTTTCTAAAATTTCATTTCTTTCAGCTGTAAATAAACGGAATCCTCTGACCGGTTGGTCAGTGTTTGACGATGGTAATTATGAGCTTGGAGCATGCGCACGGATGTACGGAAAATTCTAGAATCGAAGGTGAAACATGACAGATTGCATAAATTGTCCTTCATTAATATCCAGATGTATTTGAAATGGTGTAATGTATCCCTTACCACGTCACAAATGACAAGTTCAATGAAGTTCTGTGTTTAATTTTTATCCTATTTCACCGTTTTGAAAGTCGTGTTTAAATGACCCGGGTTTTGATGACGTAATCATGTTCTAATATTAGATCCAAAATGCTGCATCTCGCTTGGTAAATACTGTAATTTCTGTATTTATTCAAGCTTTTATCGTTGAACCAAATGTAACATTGTTCATTAGGAACATCATTAATTAGATTAGCACTGTTTTAATTTTTTCTTTGGAAAACTTATTGCAGCTTTAAATCAACCTGAATAAGTTCAGTATTTTCTGCTTTCTTAAAGTCTGGTGGTAAATGAAAATTGTTGTGTGCTCCAATTTGGTATATTTTTATGTTACCATGACATTTTTTTTAAAGAAAGAAATCTGTTGTTGCTACAGCGACTTTACATGTTGAAAAACAAGGCAAATCGTAGATTCTTTTCCAATACTACATAACGTCACCAAAAATGTCACTCTAAGTGAACTCTTTACCAATACAACAACTTTAGATTAAATTAGTAAATGTTTTAAACTACCTGTAATCGGATTGTGTATTGTCGTCTCGAGGCCTCCTTGGACGCCTTTCAGAATCATTATCTCTGGGTTCTCGCTGCTCACGAAATTCTCTTCTTTCTCTAAACTCATTTGAATCACGATCTCTGTTTTGTCTTGCACTTCTAGGTGGTCTTTCATTTTGTCTCGACTGTTGATTCGACTGGCTTACAGTCTTTTCTATTAAATGAGAGAGTTCAATTTTTAGATTTATTGAAGCAACATTAATTAAACTAATACAGAATTGGTTATACCTTGCATAAATAACCTTGAGGTTAAAACAAAAGTCATAAAAACTGTGGCCCTTTATATAAGATCTGTGTAAAATGTCATTTTTATGATGTCACCACCAGTTTCTGTACAGAGGTTACATTAAACATGTACATACTTTATGGAACCAAGGCCAATAGCCTTTATTTGAACTAAGGGTTATTTGAGACCAAATATGGATACTAAATTACTAAAAGAGTGAATATAACAATAAAAGAAAAATTCTTCATGGGGCTTTGACATTTAGGGTGGATTTCGCTTCAAAATAAAGGAACTCCCTGGGACAAGACCATAAACATTATTTAACAAACTTGTTTTTACTTCATGGTCAAAATGCTCTTCTTATTATTATTGTTTTAAATATTTATCGTTATCACATAGCAACAAATGAAGGTGTTTTGGCCCTCAATAACAGTCAAGTCCAAAGAAACTTGCCAATAGCTCGCACTCTTCATGAAGAAAACTTAATTAACAATGCAACATGTGCTCACTGTCCCAATTCTGATTAAACGCGATACATATCAAATAACAGGAACTTGAAAAGTGACAAGTGACAACGAGTTTTGTGTGTATCTATACCTTTAGTACAACATAAACTAATCACATTGCCCTTGGTCATAGGCAGGTTGCCTTGGTAAAATGACTAAACTCAATGAATGTCAATATGCAGGGTAAACACATGTTCCAACAATGCACAACAAGTCACTGAAGTTGACAATTATAATGCAGTCATTCTGAAATTTACCTTCCTTCTTCGGAATTTGTGGCTCTACAACTTTAGCCTTTTCAGACTGTGCAGCAATTTTCTTAGCTGATTTGTTTTTACCAGTTTTCACCTTCTCTTTGGTGTCCTGCTTCTTCTTAAGCTCTGCTTCTTGCTGAGCTAATATGTCAAAAGGATCTGCATCCTCATTTATAAAAAGTTCAAACTTATTAGTAACTGCTATGCCGTATTGCGTGTCCATTGTTCCTCTTATTTTAGAGGATGTCAATGGATTTTACGGCCTTATTTTTTTGGTCTCACCACTATGGCGTGTTTCTTCCTCGGTTTTCGAGCATGCTCGGAAATTTACGATGGCATGCTGGTCTTTCCCGCTCGATGAGTCTCGGGATTTTGGATTTAGTTATACAGTCGTTCACATCAAATGTGTATTCCGAAGGAAAGCAAACAATGAACATTTCTGTCGTCATCGTTTCCATATATAGTAATTGTGGCGGGAATGCCTTTGTCCTTGATGAATCAGTTTCATTATAATCCCAAGTTTATCAAAATTTTGACCCAAGAAAATAGTTGCATAGTTAAATAGTGTTTTTTAAATAATAATGAGTTAAAATACAAACACTACGAATAAAACTCTATTCTTATTCTTAAGTGCGCAGAAATAATTTTAGCCAGCCATCGCGGGAAATAATTTCACAGGGAATCACCATGCATTTCTATTATTAGACACTTCTTTGATTGGCTGGATTTGTAAGGATAACGGGTCGATGCATGAATGTGTTATATGGGTTAAATACCATCTGACGCTTAATATTAAAGAGCAATAATAAAGAGTAAACGGTGTTCAACATGTGTTCTTTAACAATGAATTTAGACTTTAAAAATGTTCCATTTAATGGTTCAGTTTCCGTAATCAGGAAAGGATCTCCAGAAGGGAATTCAACAGATCAAGACAGCGAATGTGAAAGTACAAAAGATCAAAACATTAGACGAGGAAGACCGAGATCAGATGCAATTACGTCTCTGATATTCAAAGGTGCTGTCTCTATTAGCAGTATTCGTTGTAATGTTTGTAACAGAGTTTTTCCTAGAGAAAAATCACTACAAGCACATATGAGAACCCACACAGGTGTGTATTAATTCTCTCTCTCTCTCTCTCTCTCTCTCTCTCTCTCTCTCTCTTTTGTGGGGTCAATACTCCTCTCTACAAGTATCAATAAAATTGATGCGCATTCTGTGAACATGTACGTATTTTATCCAAAATAGATATGCATTACATGTGCATATGAAATTCGTGTTGAATCCAAAACATTTATATACTCTCTCTCTCTCTCTCGTGGTGCGATGTACGTGTAATAATTGTACAATAATTTTTCTTACTATGCCTGTCCCTTGCATCATATAATTATCGGTATTTTTTATAATTTATTTCTTATCTGAAGCTAACTTTGAACTCCGAAATTATTTATTTATCTAAGGGATGGTAAAAGATTGGGGAATTTAAAATATTGTATCAGCGTACGTTTTAATGATCGAAACTTCAATTGGACAAAATAACGGGGAAGTTGATATATAAATACATACATGTACGTACTATATATATTCATTTAAAATATTCCTTTTTAAAAAACAATAACTTCCTTTCAAATGTGGAATTCTTTCAGTTTGTCGAAATTGAACTACAGTAAATGTTTGTTTGAGATTTGTCTGGACATCGAAGTTATGTATTTTACAATACAGTATAGATGTACATGCACTATTTGTTGGATTTAAATTTGACCTGGTCAGTAAAGCAGAACCACGATAGAGCTAAAATTGATCTTTAAATGATATAACTGTATTGTGACCATGTGTTGTGTCTAAACAGAGATCTAGGATTATCTATAAATACACAAGTTTATTCTCGGTAACCATGGTGAAAATCGTGTTTACATTTCAAAACAAATAAAACGACCTATCATGTTCCTTGTGTAGGATTTGTAATGTGTTGGGACATGCATGACGATAAAACCGCCCTAAGTGTATTTGTTTACTAACAAGTCCATGCGGAACAGAACAGACTTTAAATAGCCCCGTTTGTCATACCTCATAAATGGTGACTACCAGATCTTTAAATATCTGGCGTTTTATTATTCCAGTGTGTAATGTAATCGATATGATAAATACAAGTATATTGACCATATGTTACATGTGATTTAAATATCACGTGACGATGATTCTTTGTATATCGTAATTTTTGTTATATGTTGATAAATCAATAAAACCAGGGACGTATAGAATCATTATCATAGGTTCCTGATAAAACATCACAGAGTAATTATAATATCCATGCAATGTCTTTACTATAAATATTAAAAATTTCGTCAAATATGTTTAATTATTCTGTGAAATCAAAGTTAAAATCACCATCTTCAAACTGCTGAAGCCTAAAAATTTTCATTGAAAACGAAACCATCTGAAAGATTTTAACATAAAACTTCCTAATCTTCATATATATTCCTTCCTCAAGGAAAAATTTCCTCTTTCCTTTAACAAAAAATAAACATACTGGTCTTTTTTTAACGTATAGAGTACATTTAATTTTTGAATCAAATTTCAATGAAAAATTTATTTTTCAAATTTAAAAGCATTGTTTTATATGTGAAGCCAAGATCAAAGGTAAGGTCAAGGCTTATTTCTGAAATATCTTGACTGTATATTCAGATGTTTTCAGAGATTAGATTGTTCTTTTAAGTGACCTTCCAAAAAGGTTAAAGGTCAGGACCTTTTTTCATTCTTGTTTATTTTAATATTTTAGTTATTTTTGGAAATATGTTGATGCTTATATTACTTTTTTATGTTTTAAATTTTTTTTCATAAAGCCAAAAGTCAAGGTCATGACAGAATTGATGAAATAAGCTCAAATTACTCTGTGTTGGCAAAATGAAAAGTTTCATCATGAGGATTTTCATTTTTTATGTTTTTATAAGGCCAGATTTTAACTGTACAATTTTATTTTACTCAACTGTCTTATTTTTGCTTTTTTGAAGAGGTTTTAATGCAGACTTCTAGCAGTGACAATTAATCCATTTTTATATGTCACTGCTCTAAAATCCTGTGTTTCTATGTCAACCAAGGTGAAATGTGAAGGTCATGACCTCATTTACATTTAAGCCTTAAAAGACTTTGACATGGGATTTCACCACAAGCTGCCTTTATTTTTGTATTCTGTAAATTGTTCTTTTTTAAAGCCTTTAGGTACTCTATTGTATATTCAATAAATATTTTTTTATTTTTATTCAGGTGAGAGGCCATATGTTTGTGATTATCCTAATTGTAACAAGGCATTTTGTCAGAGTGGCCAACTAAAAACACATCAACGTCTTCATACTGGAGAAAAACCATTTAAATGTAGTGTGGATGGTAAGTGTGTGATTGGCAAAGTAATACTCCTCTTGTACTACTTAAAAAAGATCATCTTAGAGAATCTGAAAAAGTGGCCCAAATTATAAGGCAGTCTTTTATTTATATATTTGAATTTTTTATATACAATGATAGAAGTAAGAAGATGATCAGTCTTTACAAATAATGTTAATGATATAATATGATATCAGTTTCAAAAAAAAAAAAAAAATAAAAAAAATAAAAATAAAACAATAAATAAGTAAATAATTAAAAATTCTATGATACATGTATAACAATGAACAGTTTATTCAAAAGCAAAAATAAATTTTTTCATTTTGCAAATACTAAAGTTTCTAGATCATGGAAATTTTTCCAGGAAAATTATATTATTTTACAATTTACTTTGTGGACCTTTGATTTTATTTAATTTTACAACTGGGAATAAACCCACAAGAATACATGAACTTTTGAGTTGAGATCCATGGAACTCTTTGAAAGAGGATAACAGTTGAACACAGGAAAAAAAATCATAATATTGTGTTGAATAAAATTGTTTTGGAACATTTGCGTTATTAGGAAGAATACATGCCCTCTAGTTAATTGTGATTAACATCAACATTTGTATAATTCTTTTTGAAAGGTTGTAATAGCAGATTTACTCATGCAAACAGACATTGCCAAGACCATCCATATTCTTCATTAGTTCGTACTGGTTTGTTGATGGAGGACATTTTGGAATTACAGAAAAAAGAAACAAATGCTTCTATAAGAGAGTGGTTATCAAGGTACGGGAATAATAATAATAATAATAATTATATATATATATATATATATATATATATATATATATAAATATATATAATTTCTTAATATGGTCAGATTTTAACATGAATTCTTGTATCAGGAGTGTTTGATGGTTACCCTTGTGATATGGGAAATAATTCACAAACCAAAAATCATTATTCAGGTGGTTTTCAGACATGGGTACTAAGTTGTTTCAAACATTAAATGAAGTGAATTGTTATTGTTTCATTACTAGTTTTAATGTTACACATTGATTTTTTGACACTAAAAAGTGCTTGAATTTTTTTCCCTTGAGAATTCATTAAAAAATTTTCATTATTGTACATCCTTTTCATAGGTATGGTGAATCAAGACTTGATAAAAATCATAATAGCAAAGTGAAATCAATAAGAAAATCGAAGCAGACAGAGGAACAGACAAAAGTCCCGAGAAGGACAGAAATCACTACATACCATGTGACACAACCAGAACAGTCATATAACAGATACGACATGGAATCACTAGATGAGTCTGCTCAACAGCCAATGGAAATACAAAGTAATTCTACATACGAAACACAGGAAATGTCACTGAGTGAGCAGACAGATAAATGGATATCAGCACTAGCCCTTGTAGAGTTGGCTAGTGGCATATAGGTTTTTCTGTTGTTGTTTTTTTTTTTCAAAATGGAGATTATAATCGAGATTAATTAATACAATAAAATTTTTACAGTTTAATTTAATTTTCTTTAACTATGTTGTTAAAATATTATTTAGGCTGTGTATTAATTATTCAATTTTTTTTTTTTTTTTTTTTTTTTTTTTTTTTTTTTTTTTTTTTTTTTTTTTTTTTTTTTTTGTGTTACCAAATTCAATCTGCATTCTGGGTAGATGCAAAATGATCCATATTTAAACAATCAGTTGACCTCTAAAACAACATTATTTGATAATACTACCTTATAATTTTATTCTTTCCAGTCAGGGTGCCCAGTTTTTCAGAAAGTCTTCTCTATAATCTGTCAGGTATATGTATATAGATGTTTCCCTTTTTGTGCCTCCCTTACTTCAATGGAATTGTAATTTTAAGTGACATGGCCTCACATGAGGGTGAGGTTCACTATAAAGTTTTAATGGGGCCTCTTGCTAGGATGACAACTGAGTACATGTACATGACATTTTGGGCGTTTGTTACTCTGATTATTTTAACTTCTATTATTTTCTTTTGATCGACCAAAAAATGGGCACCCTACAAGAAATGATAAAATTCAGTCTGAATTTCTGAAAACTATACTAACAGTTATTTCCTTTAAAACCAATGATTGTACTAAGTTTATTTTTAACTTTGTTTTAAATATATCAAAAAAATCATTGTGACTTGTACCATCATGATGTTTAAAGTAATTTATTTATGCATAAAATTAATTTATAATGACTGATATGATGGCCACAAGTTTTTTACAGGTCCTAATTGAGGTTTAAAGGTTCCAATGGAGGTTTGATTATTTTTTTTAAAATTTATTTTTAACTAAGTTAGAGCTGTATTCATGTGAAAGCTAGTACAATTCTTGTGCAAAAACAATACATACTGGTACTACACTTTGTAGTTTTTTAATCCTATTCAGGTATCCTACATAAAGTGCACATGTGCTTTATGACAAAGTGACTACCTTGACTGAAAATAAACTGCATCTTACAAAAAGTTCATATTGTCTTAAAGGAACCAGTGAAAACAAAATTAGCACCCTCCCAAAAAAAAAAAAAAAAAAAATAAAATTTGCCCATCAAAGCAGTGAAGAAAAAACTAAACCAGTATGGAAAAGCTAATTATATATATATATATATATATATATATATATCAACTATTTGTTTTTACCCTTTCCTTGACTGATCTCCGATTAGTTCAATTCTAATACAGGTATAACTTATTATTTTACCTGAACACAGCTTTAGCCCGTCAAATATTGGTATAATTAATTTATTTTATTATAATTTGTGTATTTATTTATTTATTTATAATTTAGATATTTATTGAAATCTAATTGATTATCTAAACCAGTGAGAAACTGCCGTCCATTCCAAATGAATAAAATTGCCATGTATATATCTACAAAGTTACATATAGCATTTTATAGATTTAATATATATGTGTTCAATTTATAATAAATATATATAAAATGTTGGGGAAAACAACTATGCAATAACTGTGTTCAAAGAAACATGAATTTATGATTTACAAAAT
This sequence comes from Tegillarca granosa, assembly GCA_029721355.1. Classification (NCBI taxonomy): domain Eukaryota; kingdom Metazoa; phylum Mollusca; class Bivalvia; order Arcoida; family Arcidae; genus Tegillarca; species Tegillarca granosa. The sequence continues at coordinate 13,763,577 of CM056598.1, read as the reverse complement.
TTCATCGAAGATATCACAGTTTTCATTTCCATGGAGAAAACTTTCCAGTACTTTTTCACCAATCTGCTTTTTCATATTACATTGACTTATTAACAGGTGCTTTTCCTTCATATGTAATGCATTTCATACTTGATTTGAAAGTTTTATTGGGTATACAATGTATTTCACTTTCACAAAGTTTATACATCAGTTAAAAACCATTAGACAAACTTTTTTTCATTCCAATAACTTGTAAACTGACCTATCATATTTCTTTTTTAAAATTTGTATTTAGAATCTTTATTTACATTTTGAAAAATGAAGAAATGAATCTTATCTAATGACTGTTCCCTTTCGGTTATATCCAATCTTATTTATAACAGTATAAGACATTTTCATTTAAATCTTGTCATTTTTAAGAATCTATCATATTCTAAAGTTATTGTCTATTTTACACTCTTTTTGTTTATCTTATTTGCAAGTTGTTAAAATACTCACTTCAACATTGGGTTAACTCCCTTAGACATAATACATTGTATAATGTATTGTATAGACAGATAACAACATTAACATTTGGTTTGTGATTCATTTTACATTGTGGAATTATTGTGTGCATTTTAATATATCTGTACAGAAGAAAATGTTTATCAATCAAAGAATTCCATAGATAATTATGTGTCAAAGCGCAAATATTCTTTCATTTCAAAAACTTGAAATTCCCTACTTATATTTACCGTACATGCTCATAAACTAAAGTCAAATTGAAATCCCATGCAATTCAAGCTAATCAAATTTTGCAACATTTGTCATTACATACATTATAAAAATACTTATTCAAATAAATATCATTTAAATACATAACATGTACACAAAATTATTGCTTAGCATTGTAATGCAGAATATAAGTGTTTTAAAATTGATCTCAATTCATTCAAATGATGTACATGTCTATGTTAACCTTAATTCTTGGCCTTTTTTTTTTCTTTTCTTTTTTGATTGATTGATTTATATATTTTTCGATTTAAAATATCTCAAGTAAACACAGGTTTAATAAACATTGTTATTTTTATTTATAAAATATTTAACTTATTACTTGGTAAAATTAAATACTAGTATTTAAAAAAAAATTACTACATAAGAGGTCCATAATTGATTTCAAAAAATATGTTTTAAAATATTTGTTTAAAAATTGAAATTTTTCACAAATTCTTTCCACTCTGTTACTTATAGTTGACATAGTTTTTATCTGTGGTATTTATTATTACATTATTGTATTGTTGGTGTGTATGTATGTGTGTGGTTTGTTATGTTAGTGTGGTGTTATTTCATACAAAATCACATTTATATTAATATATTAGTGCTAGATTTTATCATTTGTTGTAAAATATCTTTTAAAACTTTTATTGGTGATGTTTATATTATACAATTTTAGAAATAAATATTTTGTTTTTATTAATAATTTTTTATCTTTTAGTACTTAGTTCATTTAAGTGGGTCAAGAAAGGTTTATAAAAGATAATGTCAACAACGAATTTACCTCAAGTTGGTGACAGTGACAGGTACATCCCTTTTTTCAATCTGAACCTGGTACTTTATAATAGACCTGAAACTTCTTAACCCCTCATGTTTGCTGTAGATGTATGAAAAGTCAAATCTCATGAAGTTCATTTAAATACAAGTTTAATCCATGATTATCACAAAGTCAAAACTTTACATAATTTCACATAACTGTCATTTATTAAACAGATTGGTGTTTTATGTCAAAGTCGAGATTAAGTCATTAATATCATGTCAGTCAGTTCTGGAATGGTGAGGAAATTTGAAAATATGCCAATCTTTGAAAAGAGAACTTGCCAATTTTTTCACTTGATATCTACTAGGTTGTGATTTGAACCTATGAAGTGAAAGGCACTACATTCTGTCAGCCAGTTTATTTAACCAATCTGCTACAAGATACTATTAAACACAACCCTGGAAACAAAGGTGTGTATGATCTAGGAAAAGTAAAAACTAATTCATAAACTTAAGAACAATATGACATAGAGTGCTTAACCAGGTTGTTTTATGCACAGTACAGCCTATAGTAGTTGGACTTTGAATATAAAGAAAACCTGTCTGACCCAAACCTATTTTTACGCTAAACCATTACAACTTTTGATAAATTAACCAAATTAATTTCTGTATTCAAAAATACAGCTGTTTTGTTAATGTTACATGTATTCTTTGCTTACAAGATCATTTAACATGTACATATACAACTGTTCATGATAAACAACAACGGCCTGTATCACTCATCTGGAATACCCTTATTTTGTTTTTTGCTCTTTCTTTTTAAAATATATCCAATCAGTAAAACATAAACTCACTAGTAATAACCTTAATTTCTATTATTACAAGCATTATTTATCATAAATTTCCTTTAAATTTACCAAGTACTTTCAGAGAAGAGGATTTTCAAAGATTTCGGCTAAAAACAAACCTTTATATTACGTAATTATTGCACAAACAAAAAAACTGTACAGAAAAACCTGTTATATATATGTTTTTATCCCCCGAAATCTATTTTCTATGTTTCAAATTTCAACTAAAAGTACATAAAGAAACCTGTAATGGTCATTTATAGGTGTTTGCTGTTTATAGTAACAAAAGCCATCTTAGATTTCTGACAGACATGTTGGATACAACCCACGTACCTTCCACACTCAGTTTCCTTTTAATTGGCCATGTACTTTCAATGAAGAAGATTTTCAAAGATTTTTGCTAAATATAGATCTTATTTGCATATAACTTAATTATTGTGCAAACAAAAATTGTACAGAAAAACCTGTTACATATGTTTTATCCCCGAAACCTGTAATGGCCATTTATAGGTTTTTGCTATTTATAGTAACAGCAGTCATCTTGGATTACCAACAGACCTGTCAGATATAATTTTCAATCTATAGTAACATACCAAATTTCATTTGAATAGGTCAATTAGTTTCAGAGGAGAAGATTAAAGTTTTTGGATGCATGGATGCACACACTCATGCAAGCTTTACCATGCCAAAAGCTCACTCTGGCTTTGTCAGGTGAGCTAAAAAGGTATCAACAAATGAAAAAAGAGCTAGGAAGTAACAACAAAATACTATAAATAAACATATTTTAATGCAAATAAAAATTTTGTTTTCCTTTTTGAGTGTTTTATGGAATTTGACAAAATTTTCAGATTTACAGAATGCTTGTCTTGTTTCACTGTGTTATTATAATCAACAGATTGTGATAATTTACATAACATGTTGTATGAAATGGCAAAAAAAAAAGTCACATGATCACTGAAATGCAAATCAAATTATTGTCTTTTTCATGGAAAAATCACATGTTATGGATAATGAATATAAATAGTTAAGAGATATAGTGAATCCAAAATTTTTACAGGTAATAAATATTGAAGATGTTCATGGACATTGGAGAACTGCCAACAAATGCTCAATTACATTCTAGAAGAGATAAGAATGTAAGAAGAATGGAATCTTTCTTCTGCAAATGTTTCTGCATATACATTGTACATGTATGTATCATTCCCTTAATGAAGTTCCACATAAACCACATTTTGATTTGTTCCTGTTGTAAATACAATAATTCTGTGTTCCCAGCACATAAATGTACTTTCACTACTATCATAAATCATGGTCGTCAGGATGGTAAAGTTCACTCAGTAATCTGTACACATATGAAGGTGCATTTCCTCCTCTACAAAAAGAATAAGTGGTTAAAAATAAAACTTACATAATACAGCACACATTTTCTAAGGGGAGATAATTCAAATCACCCTCTCTCTCTCTCTCCTCAGCATTAAGTTTCTCTAGTAAGCATTTTGTATAAATACAAAATAGACAATAACAGTTCAATTAAGAACTACAGTTTTCATATTTATCAATATATGTACCCTCAAATCAGATTATAAATGAGCTACTAGTTTCAATAATTCCATAATAACAACTAAATCACAAGCCTGCATTAATAAATTATATGATTTAACAGTCATGAAATATTAACTTATCATCCCAGATTCTATGTTCAGAATGTGTCTGAATCATTACTCAATAACTAAATCTAAGGGAGATAACTGATAGTGCATAATAAGTAATAATGATTACATAAACAAAATTTTGAAAACAATATTATTTGCTTCCATTTGAGACAGAAATTGCTTTTATGAGTAAAATGAGAAGGGCAAGCATTGCTGAACACATTTAAAGTCTTATTCAATACTTAGGCTTTTCTATCAGGTCCTATGTTAAATTATAAGGTTTTTGTAACGTCACTGTGAGTTTATGCAATAAAGAACAAGAAATGATACATGTATATCATTTCAAAGCAAATTAAAATGATATAAAAATATTGATATACATGTAAATTAGTAATACATGTGCCATTATTGTTGAAGCTTTTAAAAATCAATAACATATGCATATATCACTGAAAAAAGCATGATTATCAATTTTGAACCCATCAAAAATTCCTTGTTCTAATTACTTAATGCACCTTTAACTTACAGCATACCGGTACACAATTTTGTTACATGCCATTTATTTAGTATGTCTTGTAATTTCAAATGATATACATGTAGTTTCCAGTGATATGTACCTACTTTATACTAATTAAACAATTTGATGTCTTTGAGATGCTTTTTGGAAACAGGGTCACTTGACCAAGAAGAGTTATAGAATACTCACATGTTAGAGACATACAGTGTTACAAGTTCTGGTGGTACATAATCAAATACTGGATTATGAACTTGAATTTTGGACAGAATTTCTCCCTCAGAAAAGTCCATTACATCATGTGGACTCAAAAACTTATTAAAGGCATCCTGTAAATAAAAACATCAATGACTGATGAGCATCTTAAAATTTTTCTCAACTGTTAAAGTACATGTATCTTAATACAAAAATTTGAAATTATGATAAACAATCACTTTTTATTTACCAATTCCTACTCATTCACATAACAAAATGTCAATCTATTTAAAAACAGTGATACTTTTAACTTGAACATATTTTTAATTTAAGAAATTTTTATGATAAAACATTTTGTATCTAGCTGGTTTTGCCTCTTCTCTGTTAAAAGTTTAGTTTTTTGCCTGTAACTGAGGGAATAAAGGTTGTTATTTATTTTTTTTTTTTTTGCAATCATAATAATTGGCTTTGATTTAATCCTTATGATTTTATGGTTGCTTAGAAAACCAAGTGCATATTTGAAGCTTCATTTATAGCAAAGGTTGTTTTGATATATGTGAGTGAGTTAATGTTTAAAACCCCATCTTTGCTATTTCAGCTATTCGCAGAAATATTTGAAGCTTCATTTATAGCAAAGGTTGTTTTGATATACGTGAGTGAGTTATTGTTTAAAACCCCATCATTACTATTTCAGCTATTTGCAGCTTTATAGCTGCATCCGCACTTTTTCAGCTATTAGCGTCCTTTTTGATGAAGGAAAATTACTGTTAAATGGAATGTTAATCTCCATTCTATCAATAAATCAATAACAATCAATAAATACTACAAGTATTAGGATTATCTGAATTCTCTTTGATCATAACAAATAATAATAATAGAAGGTTCTGAAATATTTTATGATCTAGAACTACAGCTAATAATGCAAACCAACTTAATAACTATCAAATTTGATAAACAAACACATGCATATTTATATTAGAGAGATCAATATTACCTGATCATAAGAGCACAGATACTGTGGAGATAGCTTAAACATTGCTGCACAAACAACCAACTGTAATAAAACAAGAATACCGGTATGTACTAGTAACCATAGGGAATAGAATCATGTAATCATCACATACCATATCAATAGTGTATCAATGGGCAATTCATGTAATCATTGCATACCATATCAATATTGTATCAATGAACAATTCATGTAATCATCATATACCATATCATTAGTGTATCAATGAACAATTCATGTAATCATCATATACCATATCATTAGTGTATCAATGGGCAATTCATGTAATCATTGCATACCATAACAATATTGTATCAATGAACAATTCATGTAATCATCACATACCATATCAATAGTGTATCAATGGGCAATTCATGTAATCATTGCATACCATATCAATATTGTATCAATGAACAATTCATGTAATCATCATATACCATATCATTAGTGTATCAATGGACAATTCATGTAATTATCACATACCTAATCATTATATATCAATGAACAATTCATGTAATTATCACATACCTAATCATTAGTGATCCAATGGACAATTCATGTAATTATCACATACCTAATCATTATATATCAATGAACAATTCATGTAATTATCACATACCTAATCATTATATATCAATGAACAATTCATGTAATTATCACATACCTAATCATTAGTGTTCCATTGGACAATTCATGTAATTATCACATACCTAATCATTAGTGTATAATGGGCAATTATAAAATTAATCACATGGCATGTTTAGTATTGAATTTAATATTTTTTTTAAATATTACCAAATTTTTATTTAGTATGTTTTTTAAGTTTGTTTTCAATATATTAATAGCATTTTATCTAAGTATTAGAGTGAACCCGAGTGGAATTCCCAAATTTAGCAAGAACATTTTATGATTTATTTTGAGACACTAACATTTAAATACTTTAAATTCAAAAAGTACTCACAAGATTTTCACAAGGGCTTGGGTTGCTTAATACAATCCTACACTTACTTTTTATTTCAAAATTAGAAAGTGAAACCAAGTGTTTTGCTGGAAAGCATATACCGGTACATGTTAACTTTAACAGGCAGTTGATTTCCACATCTTTTATATAACAGTATATAAATATGGCTGACATGTCAAAAATCTTTGTTGATTAAACTGAACTTATGTCAGTAATATACAGTTACCAGTATCTAAGAATGCTAGAAGTATAGCCAGTATTTTAGAACACTATAAGTATAGTCTTACCGGAACAGAATGATGCTTCGCTGCCAGGGCTATAGCATGACTTCCATTTATAGCTTTTAATCTGAAAAAAAAATACGACAAAATAAAAAGTTAATTCATACAGTTTGTTGTTATTAACAAGTGCAATAAAATTGACTTTTAATATATGTTCATGTACTGGTATATCTATTTGATATTTTCTACTGAGTATAACTACCAGAATCACCTGACATTAAAAAATTCTTTTTGTATAAAGTGAAACCTCAAATATTACATACATATGTATAAATTTGCCAAACAGAATCTCACAACAAAACATCTGATAGATTGGGATATCTGTACCTTTTTTATTAATTGATTGATTTAATGGGGTTTTACATCCCAGTCAAGAATTTTAAATTATATTTAGATGTCACCACTTACAGGTGAAGCTGCAGAAATATTTACCTTTGCAGTGTGCTTAGGGCTTTAAATTGTCATGCCTGTTGTGACACAGGACATTGGTTTTCAAAGTGTCATCCAACAGAACCCATGACTTTCATTTCAAAATGCCAAAGGCTTGGCGGAAAAAGAGTCTCTACCAATTTACAAGTTTTGGTGACCAGTTTACCTTATTTATACATGTTTACATTCCATAACAAAATTTATTGCAATATTATGAACCGATACCATTAATAAACACATCTAAAAGTATCTAAAAATCATTGTTGAAATAAATAACTAGCAATGAGTTTATCAACAATGCCAGGGTATCTTTAATATCTAGGTCAGTTTAGAGGCATTGCACAGAACCATTTACTTTAAAAGACATTTTTTAATATTTTAAACTCTAAATCTAATTCAACACATGTTCCATGGATGCTTCTCAAATAAATGGTAGTACCAGAAGGACGGATGGACAAAGCAGCAAATATTTGGAAGCAAAGTTACTGCAATGTTACATAGAAAGTTCAATATGAGCATTGCTCTTACAATACACAGATACTTGCAACATAAATATATTTAAACGATATACATTTTCAAGAAAGGAACCTAAAATAGGATTTGGTTCAGTTAAAAATTCATATTAATGTTTAAAAGTTTTTAACTTGAATAGTTTTAATCTAATATCAGCATCTGTAAAAGTCTAGTTTAATGAAATCTTTTACTTGAATAAATTTCAGATTAAACTGAGGTCAATTCAAGACAAAAAATACATGTATGTTACATAAGCCTTTGACAAGGTAGACAACTCTTCAATTGTTCTGTGTGACTAAAACAATATTATAAATAAAAATCTTACCCTCCATTAGCCATGACTGTATGTGTACCAATTATAACTTTATTTACACGAGACATAATAGCAAACACTGCTGAATCATTTATAACTGTGGTCTCTATATCTGCTTTAGCTAGACTCATAGCCAACTCTTGACCCTGTAAAGTACGAAATAAAACACAAATAAGACATAGCAATAAAACCTGTCCAGTCATTTATAACTATGATCTGTTTACCTGTTTTAGCTAAATTCTCGAACCAGTAAAAAGAAAAAATACAAACAACAAAGTATTACAGAATATCTGATAATTTCTGCATCACTTTACATTTGTGTATGGCACGCCAATTTATGCAAAAGTCAGCAAACCCTAGGATAGCTCAGCTATCTATAGGATAACTGGCTGTTATCCCATAAATACTTGACCGTAACTCACAATAGCTCCAGATATTGGGGGTTATAAATAGGCTATCTATAGGATAGCTGGCTGCTATCCTATAGATAGCTGGTGCAATCCCATAAATACCTGAATAAAACCCCCTATATCTCTTGATAATTTGAGTTTCAAAATAGTATTTTACTAAAAGCTGAGGTTTTAATGAATTAAAATCTTAAAACCACATTTTGCATTAGGTGTTGCAAAAATGGGATTGAAGTTACTAATTCATTAAAACCTCAGCTTTCAATGAAATATAATTCTGTAATTCAAAATATCAGGAGATATTGGGGTTATTTTTCAGATATTTATGGGATCACACCAGCTATCTATGGGTTTTCACTCAGCTATCCCACAGATAGCAGGTGTGATCCACAATACCTATAGATATCGGGAGTAAAATTAGCGATTATATAGATAGCAGCCAGCTATGCTATAGATAACTGGGCTATCCTAGGGTTTGCTGATTTTTGCATAAATTGGCGTGCCATATTTGTGACTTATTTATTATTCAGTCTCTGAAAAATTAAAAAATGTTGTCATCTTTCAGATAATCACGTAAACTCTCTTTGTTGAACATTGAGGTTAAACACAGTAATTAACATTTTGTAATAAGTTTTTTGTTATTGAGAGTATTCCAAGAAATTACTGAGAATTATGTATTATGAAAACCATAAAGAATAAGAACCTAATCAAAATGATTACATTTTCATAATGTCCATTATCTCCAATACTAATTACCTGAGTTATTAAAATATGGTGACAATTTTATGTTAGAACTTCAAACTCACAACCAACAGCACGGAGAAAATTTCCCTACTTTTTCAAGGTTTATTTTATGTTGTAGTTTTAGCGGTTTTAAAATACCAGTATTTGTTACACAACACTTCCAGGTAATATACTTACTGTAAAGAAAGGTGCACATTCAACAACTATAACTTGAAATTTTCTCTTCTTTGCTGCTTTCTTAAAAAAACAAAAACAATTTACATGCAAACATGTTACAGGTATGTGTGTAATGTGTGTATATATGTATATATGTTTAAATAACTCACTGTAAAATGGATAAGCAATATAAAAAATAATATCAATTGTGTCTATCTACACTGAAACCATAAATCATATTTTATTTTTACCAATCTATGTTACTACTTAGATAATTTAAAAATTTTTTAAACTAATAATAAATAAATAAATAAATAAATACTGATTTTTCCAGAATTACCGATAGAGTTTTATTGAAACTGAGGATTTTCACTGTCAAAAATAGAGTTCAATGAAGAACAATAGTGTCATGGTTGCACTAACACTAGACTACAAATGCCACCACTGTAACTTACTTTTAAAAATTCTTCAACAGTTCTCGATTTCCCTGCTGTCATTATAACTTCATTAGAATGTATATGTTCTAATGCCTGACCAGCTATATTTTCAGCACTAATAAGAAATTAAAAGTACTGGTAATAAAAAACAAATGACACTGATTGCCAACAAAAAAAATATCTAAGGGTAAAATGCACAATCAGAAGTTTAGAATGAAACAGTAATTGAATAGATGGAAAAGCAGACCCTTTAAAATTAAAATTAAAACCAAAACACATTAAACATTTGGAGGAAATATTTAATTCAGATACTAAGATAACTTAATCAATGGCAGAGTTAAAAATATAACTGATCTTTAAATTTGCAAATACAACTACAAACTATTTAATAGATTATTGAATAAAATTAATGTATTACATAAACTGAACAAGTCAAACTAAGGATTTTGTAAAATAGTCTTAAATAATAAAAACTGTATAGACAATTTAGAACATTGAATATTTTCACTGTCTATTGGTATTGTCAAAAATGCTTCAAACCATGTCATAAAAATTGCAGGTATATTTTTCAATAACATTTTATTATTTATGGCATTTAAATTCAATAATAATAACTTTTTTCAGGAATCATTTATTATGTACCTTATCCTAAATCCAACATACACAAATATCTATTTTGATATTAGGAAATTATAAGATATTATTATTAATAGATTATTATTGATTTTGTATACATGTGCAAAAACTTTAAATATGCTTAATTGCATATAATGTTTATCCTTATAAATCTTTAATATCTTAAATGATGTATAAATTTATGTATTTTGTAATTGTTTTTGCTACGTACATGTATGCCTTTTATGTAACACCTCTTTATTTTTTGTACAACTGCACTTCATAAGAAAGATACTTTGAAAGGTTAATGAAATTCCAATTTACAGTTTAGAAGTTGCAAACAGAATGAAAATGTGATGACTCAGAAGGAGAATGATGGTGATGTTAAGGGACAACACCTACAAAAGATGACTGATAGTACCCCCTACATCTAGCAGACAACACAAAAAAGGGGACAAGTACATGTATGTATTTACAGTTAATGTATTAATAATGTTGACATTCTGATGTTTTTTGTTAGCCTTACCCAACTTGTCAAAGGGTTTGATTCACAATACCTTTAGCACTATGTACCAGACTGTAGCCTCTTTTATTATATTTGAGGTTTTCTATAATTTGTAATTAACTTGTCTCTCACACTTACCTGTTTTCTAATTCTATCTTTAGTTCATTGACAGCTTCTATTACAATAGCCTGTAATGTTAAATATTGAAATTTACTGAAAAGAATTCACATAATAATAATAAAAATACATATAAAATAAAGGAAAAAATCATTTGATTTCCACTGAAACAGAAAAATGAAAGCAAAGTTTTATACATGTATACAAGTAATGAAATAAACCAGGGATGATCAGGCTTAATCATACTGGTATGTGTAATTTCTTAAGTTTTACTTAATTTTTAATGTACTGGTAATTAAGTTAAACTAAAGCAATCTTTAAGCACCTGCTGGATCTTTAAAAACTGACATGCTTTCTCATAGAAATTTTCAAATGTTTGCACTTATATTTATGCAATGCAAAGACCAACTGAAAACTTGGTCCAAAATTCAATAAGAAATTCCCAAAACCAGGATATAGAATGTTAGGTGTCTTTGGCTGATATTGAACATACACTGAATTATATTCACCTTTAAGTTCAAGACTGTGCCACTGTAATCATCCATCTCACCTTCGGCTAATAATAGTTTCTGAAATAAAAACAATATACATATCTTAGTTTATAATAGTCATGAGAACAATATATTGTAAATCACATCTGTGATCAGCATGGCAGTAGACTCACTCTATTTCTCCCAAAAAGTGTTCAGTAACATATTCTCAGAGATTTTCATTACACAATATGATATGTATATCTCTGATATTCTGTCAACAGATAAAATGAAATAATATAGAAATGAAATATTTCTAAAAGCAGTTTACACAATATAAAATAAACAGCAAAAAATTTACAAAACAATAAATGTCCATAAAAAATAAACAAAATAAACACTTATGCAATCGACTAAAACAAAATTACAGAATTCCAACAGCAAACAACTGTCCAACAGATATAATATAGTAACAAATAGTTCTTATTGTTCACATTGGATATACGTAATTATGTTACATACAGCAAGAGATTCTTGTGGATCACCTTCTTCTGAACTACCCTTCAAAGCACTGAAATAATAATGAATAAAAATCACAAATTAACATTCAAAAACTGAAACTTCAGCATCTATTATAACCTGATACACAAATATTCACTTAAAAAGCAAACAGCATACAGTGATCAAGCTGATTGAGACATCAACATGGAATGATATCATTGACTTTAATCATAATTGTGGGTTTAACTTCTTTTTTTTTAGTGTATACCCCATAAACCCAAACATAATTTAATTTTGTCTTTGACAATCAGAAATTCAGAAACCATGAACTCAAATTTACATTTGACACAATAATTTGACAACTGTATATATATTTAAATTAAGGGGATAAAACTTTTGTATACTGAAAAAAAATCATGGTGTTGGAGAGGTCTTTACCTTGCATACTCTTCTCGTATTATTTTTAACACACGTCTGACCATGTTACCAACTGCAGTCTCAGATGGCTGAGATGCCATCATTTTCTTTCCCTCTGACCTTACAATATCCATCAATTCCCTACAACAAAATGAATAAACAAACATTATGTTCTGGTAAAAATGATAACTAAATGTATTTCAAATTGATGAGAATTCTGGATTCTACGACAAAAATTCTCAAATAACATGTATGATGCAAGCTGGTGACAAATTTTCCAACCGATTTATGTTGAAAATTTTCTTATAATGTTTGAATCCCTAATTTTGTTTCTAGACAATATCAGTACAGAGTAATTTTTGCATGTTGTAAAAGTTATCTAGAGTACCATTACAAGAGTGTGTGTGTGTGTGTGTGTGTGTGTGTGTGTGTGTGTGTGTAAGCGGACTTAGGATTGGCACTGTCACTAATGCTTCAGAGAGTTAATAGCTAAGCATATATACCTGTGTACTTTGTATTCATAACAGATAAATACTTACTTTGCTGTTGTCCATTTGGTCTGTGATATAATTCTGACTAGTAATGATACAGTTTTTAATGCCACATTATATGATCCTTCAATTGATCTGTAACAATAATAATTATAAAACAGTTACTGGCAATTAACAAAATTTTAACACAAAGATGGTTTAAAGTCTTGTTTTATAACAAATAAATGATTTTTCATCTACTTGTAACAAGATAATTTTTTCATTAATCCCTTAAGAATTACTGGTAATCTGGTTTGCAAATGGTTTCTGGTCTGATACTAATATTTTTATAGCTACTTTTAGTGCTAGTACATTGGTCCTAATTAGTGGTTTAGACAGAAAAATCTAACTAATATCAGAACTCACTCCCAACAACAGAGCCCCAATAGGTGGTCCTTATGGACAGGTTTATTTATTTTGATCATAACATAGCACATTAAAATATGTTAATACACATGTATACAGATTACCGGTACCTGTTTTATGGAAAACACTAAAAAAATCGACATGTTTTACTAAAGAAATATTAAAATAAATGTCAATGGAATTTAAGTCAGTGTTACATGTTTATAGAAGTCAATTTTAAAAACAGACCCCATTTAGTGGTTTCTATAACCAGGTTTGACTGTTTAACGAAAACAATATATTATCAATGTTGTACATACTCCATTCTTGTTGATTAAATGACAGGTAAATTCTCACCGTACTCCTGATATGTAAATCATGTATATGTAACAGGTGTTTATTCTGACAATGATAGTAAGTGCAAATGCACTTGGTTTTGTATTTGGTAGTAATTAAGCATTAAGGTGTTACATATCACATATTTTGCTATAACAGAAAAAAAGGTTCTGCTTTAATTTATACAGGATGATCTTTGAGAGGTAAGTGATTGCTTGATAATTTTGTGATTTGATAGATTTTTAAACATTCCTTTTTTGTATTTGCCTGTGGTGATACAACTTTGCAGACTTCAAAATATATTTATTCCAATACAGTGTCCATGCAACTGGCCTTAACTTGTAATCTTGGATTGCACTAAGGGGATGAAGCAAGCTGTTTACCATTAAATTGTTGACTCATGAATATTGAAAGCCTAGGCTTATCATTGCCCTTAAAAGATTTTATGGCTGTCATCATAATATTGTTGATAAGTAAGAAGTCACTGTATCCAAACAAATACTGGATATATTTGACTCCTCATAGTTCAATGTTCCTTTCATTCTCAAATTTAATTTTTCATGTGACAGCGTAGCTAGCTAGACAGGAGGTGTCCATTCTCCTGGGGCACCTGGCCTCACTTCACTGATGTTTACATAACTTAATTGGCCAGTTTTCACATTTTTTTAATTTTTTATTTTTGGAATTGTGATTTGGATGTGGACTGGTATGTTTGTGTTTTATTGGATTGCTGACAGCATATTGTATATACTGTGATTAATTAGTTCCAAAATTAGTTTGTTGCAAATAAAGCAGAACAAAATCGCTAGGACAATCAACAAAAAATATAAACATGCATTAGATGAGGGACCTTGGTGAGTGGTCTATGGTGCTTGGTGAGTGTCTTTTGGTGCTTGGTGAGTGGTCTGGTGCTTGTGAGTGGTCTATGGTGCTTGGTGATGGTCTATGGTACTTGGTGAGTGGTCTATGGTAAGTGTACACTTACAGATCACAGCCTCTCTCATTTTTAAGGCTTCAATCCAACTCTAGTAGATGCAAGTTTGAAGAATAAGTTTGTCAGTTTACTTCCATGGATTTTTCTGTTTGATTTAAGTGAAAGCATCATGACTGGGTGTAAGACACCAATTCTCCACTCCACTTTTTGTATTAGATAATTATGACAATTTACTTGTCCACAATTTTTAAAAACTTAAAAAATTCATAACTACATTAAAATTGTAAAACTCTGGATTATATCTCCAATCCCTGTTATTGTTTTGCACCAAGTTCCAAAAAATTGTGATTAATAGTTTTGGAGAATTAATCCAATCAAGAAGTAGGCAAAAAAGCAAATGAGGATGCAATCTTTCTTTGAAACATGTAGTATAAGAATTCAAAAATTATACATAACTTTGGACAAATTTAACTTTTTGAAAGTTAACTTTAAAATATTCATTTTAATGCATGTGCATTTAATCAGGATATACCGACTTGGAAACTACATGTATTTTCCTTTTTTTCTGAAATTGGGGTCTGATTAACCAGACAGAGTACATTCTTTATCTATATGTATTAAACACTTTCACAGTATATAACAGAAAAAAGATTAACTTTGGTTTAACATTGGAAATAACTGCCTTGATGACATTTACAACATATGCACAAAAGAAGAGTTTTCAAATCATCAACACTTTTACTGTACTGTAGGCTTATATCACATCTATTAAGATTATCTATTACCGGTAAGTATAGTATCAATCATTGAACCATACCAAATTGCAGTTTCTTTTGAACAGTTCACAAACATGGTAACACCAATAGTGACAAACTGAAAAACATTTGCCTAGACTGTCTGTTACTAAAAATACAACGGGATATACAAAGATAAAGGATAAATCAGGTAAGAAATATAAATAAGAGTTGTTTTTGTTGAATATCTTTACCCTTGTTTAAGTTCGCTTTTAAATGTTTCAATTCTTTCGTCTAGGTCTTCTTTCTTGTCGCTTTCTCCAGGCGGCATGATTTCTGTTGCAATAATACGACAACAAAAAGATTATTGCCCTTGTGCATTCAACATATCGATATTGTGCGAAAACGAAACTAAGCCCGACTGATTTTGCAGGTTTGGAATTTCCGGTTCACAACAAACCAATCAATTTGCGTATTTCCTGCAGAATAACAAGATGGATGCGCCCATGTGAAAAGGGTTGTTGAAGGTGCTTTGGAAGAATTAGAATCATGTGAACGGCATGGTTCTTAGATCGCTCCGACAGAAATGGTTCCAGTATCGTTATAGATTTGTACCATGGATTGTGCTGAATTTGAAAGAGAGGTAGAATAGTTAGGCGATATTTAAATGCTGAAAAAAATCTGACCTGTCCTGCACGTAGAGTAGACTTGGTCCCAGTTTCACAATCATTCACTCAACTGAGTGTACACTCAACTCAAATATTGCCATTTTTGCTCATCAATATTTTGAAAATTTTAAGTTTTATGAAACAATATTTTGTTTTGCTCAACAAAACTACACTAAATAATTTAGATATAACATAAGTCAAGATATTAATTTTTAACTCTGTAATGTCTTAAAAATTGACATTGAAATATTCCCAAATATTAGTTGAGTGTACACTCAATTGAGTAAATAATTGTGAAGCTGGGGCCTGAAATTCAAGGCTCTTGTAACGGCATTTTATATTCCTTAAAACTGTCCGAATAAAATGCTGTTACAAGAGCCTTAAATTTTAGGTCTACACATAGAAGAAAACAAGTTGATCACCCTGTATCAGTTTTATTTAATTTTAAATTCAAAACTAAAACACCAATGACTATACACTGAACACTGTAAAGTCAAATATATATAATATAAGAAAAAATACCAAAATTGATTTTCTGTATAAGCTTATTAATTATAATATGAAACAGTCTGCATAGGCAACATAGATTTTCATTATGTCTTTGTCATGTACTGTTTCAGCATATGCACCTTAAAGGGTACCTGTTTCCAAAAATTTATTTTTATCACAATTGTGTTATATATTATTTCAATATCACAATATTGAAAACTGCATCAAAATTGGTAACAAAAAAAAAAAGTTATAGCGGTTTTTAGCATTTTTTAACTTTCCATTGATCCCAAAGTGAAATACCTTGTTTTGAGTTTAAAATCTTTGATGTCATTGCAGTATTAGAAGTTGTATCTAATATAATAGACAGTAGTAACAATTATGATATATCGACATATGTAGAAGAAAGTAACAACTCTGACATGTACCTAATTATGCAAAATAGTTCGTTATTATTTGGGGAAGCTGTGGACAATCTTATAAGTAATGAATTTGGAGTATAGCTGTATTTATTTGAACCAGAAACAGACGAAAATATTTGTGTCGAGTCCCGACCTAATCGAAAATTTTGAATGAAGTTGGTTGCATAGCTGTTGAAAAAAACATGACGAGTGTTAACTTGTCAATACATGTAACACGAAAATTGATTATATCGTTGACCTTTTTTTAAAGAAACAAATTATTTTATTAAATCGGACTGGACTCAGACTTGAGAATTGAAATTCGTTGCATAGCTATAACAAAAAATATGCGATTAGTTTTAACTTGTCAAATACACGAAAATTAATTTTATCGTTGACATTTTAAAATGAATTAAATATCAAGTCAGACAGACTACCCGATGAATATTATAGAACTTGTTTTAGCACTGGCTAAAAATCAATATGCTCTTTTGTGCAATGTTTATTCACAGTTAAATTTTAATAACCGTGATGTAGAAATCTTTTAAGTAATCTCACGGCGTTAAATCTCCTTGATAATTGAAAGATGTTCACACTAATAAAGTTTGTAACATACCATAGTTCTTTTCAACTGTCTGATGGCTAATTAATGCTGAGGTAATTAAAAAGGGAAAAAAACCCAAGATATTCCATCTCAATTTTTTATGCAAAAAATATAATTGTTTAAATTGAAATGACACAGATTTTAGAATGAGACCATATTTAAAAAACGAGATAATAATAATAATAATAATAAAGAAATAATAATAATTTTATGGATTTGTATGTATGCCCAAGGAAAAGTGAAAAGTAAAATCTTAATAAAATCAAATGCTAGTAAGTAGATCATAACTGTTTTAAATAGACTACTCTGGTTGTCAATTTTTAATTTTCCCTAAAAGTTATAATTTATTACTATTATTATTATTATTATTATTATTATTGGCATGAAAACTAATGAAAAATTTTCTTACTTTTTAAATTTAAAAATGAAATATCCATTTTTCCACAGTGAAATCTTTATAGATCTACTGTATATGACAAATAACGTCTACCAAATAAAATTATTTTACTTTACTCGAACTGTAAATATATTATTGTATATTCTAGGGTAGTAAGATAAATTTATCAACCTGCATATCAATTTTGCAAATTAGAAGTTACATCCTGTTAATTACAGGTGTGGGTCTGAATCTAAGGAAAGTATCTAATAAACAAAAGGATTAATAATAATCTTGATTATCGGTACATGTCAAACGGATGTTAATTCCACTTCATTAAATAGTTTTCCAATAAAATGATCATAGAAAGTCAAACTACGAGTTCGAATTTGACCTACCGGTAATTTAGTAGTTGGTAAATAATATTCTTTGGGGGTATGTTACTGGTATGAAGTCACAACACAGGAGCCTCGATATCGACCTTTTTGATTTGGAGTTCTGTAGATGTATTAGAAGTACAGGTACCCTTTAAAATAATAAGTTAACAACCTTTCAGTTGAAAATTGAAATTTATAGCAGTTAACCCACCCCCCCCCCCCCCCCCCCCCCACTCCCCTTGAAGTATCATTAAAATATTCTGGTAAGCTAACAATCTAAGTGGTTAACAAACTGCACATTTTGTGCTGCATTTCCCAATAAGGGAAACATTTTTTCTATTTATTAAAATTGCATGTTTTAAACAGTGCTTCAAAAGATAGCAAGCAGTATCCTTCAGTTGAGCAATAAGGTCAATGTTCCTCTTGTGTCAGTTTGCAATGCAGCATAAATGCATATTTATTGCTAACATCTATTTTTTGATAGGACCGTGAGATCTGTGAAAAAAGATGATACAGATAAAATAATAACAGATGAAGTAGTACACTCATTTCTCCTGAGATTTTTCTCAGTTTTAGATGAAAAAAACAACAAAAGTGATGTGAAAGATCCTGAAGTTTTGTACAGACAAAATTTAGAAGAAATGAAAAAAGACCTTGGATTTATCATTGAAAGAAAACCTAGTAGTTTACCTTCAGGAGGTATGGGTGTGTTTGTGACAGAAGGGAAAGTTCCCGCTAACACAATAGTTTCTATGTACCCAGGTATAATCAGTTTTATTTTTTGTATGTCTCTTGATTGTCAGGAAGATGATTGTAACATAGTCATTTCTGAACATTTATAGAAAAATTATTATTGCTTTTTTATTGTTGCAAAAATTTATAGAAATATTCTGAAAATAAAAAAAAATGGTTATTGAAAAATGCATAAAATGCTCTATGTGGATTGTGGATTTTCATATAACACTAGGTTTGTCATGTCAATTTTTATAAGCTGGATATATGTGTCAAAATATTTAGAAAAGTTTCATCAGAAGAAATGTTAATTTATGTCTTGTGTACCAATGACTCTATAGTTTCTAAATCACTGATTTTTTCTATAACAAGAAATATTTACAGGAAAAGTTTGGAGTTTACATTTAATAAGGTATCACTCTTACATGCTTATCTGTTCTTGTATATATGTAACTTTGTGAATTTTTTCCCTTCATTTTCATGCTTAGTACATGTAACTGACCATAGAAATTCTAGATATTAAATCTGATGTATATGTTTTGTGATATAGTATATTTCTTTTCCTCCAACCAGGTATTGTGTTTAACAATAAGATGTCTAATTTTTCCTTTTTTCAGGTGTTATTTACCAGCCTTATGATCCAATCTTGTTACAAAGTATAGCAAATCCATTTATATTTAGATGTATAGACAACATTCTGATTGATGGTAGTGACAAAAAATTGTCTCGCTATATTTACAGGTGAGACAGGTAAAGTACTTAGTAATAGTCCGACAACCATGACCTTCAAGGATCAACCCGCGTAATCAGCTGTTTATGGCTTCCATCTTTCAAGCGATGTGATTACTTAATAAACAACTTATCGTCTAAAGTAATGATGATTCAGACGATGAAACAAAAGGAACAGATTGAGACCATGGATTCTAACTCATTAATAAACAAAAGCATAATTATTATATCTGTAGTATTTATTGAAAATGGTTGACAGGTGATAGCAAACAATACTTGAGTAAAATAATGACCAGCAAACATATTTATTTATATGTCCGATTAACTGAATTCTATTATTAACTAAAAATGTCAGACAAGTGATTTTTCACATCAGACAAAAATATTTTTTGTCGGACATGTACGGCAAATATGACCGTTTCCGGACCCCTGTTAGTAACAAACATGTTGTTTCTTTTGTTAAAAGTCTTTTTTTATGAACCAAGGTGAAACCCATCAATACTATATTCTTATGAAACTAAAGATTTTGCTAGATTAAAAAGGTGTTTTGTTCTCACAGGTTATTTAATCAATAATAATAGAATTGCATAAACCTTTGTTCAGTTTTGATTGGTTTATGGTTTACACAGAATTCAGTTTCTGTAGGTTCTATTTTACAGTGTATCATGATTTAATCTACCTGATGGTAAATCTCTAATAAATTTGCTTTTTCCTTGAATAAGTAAAGCATACATCATTTCTAGATTTCAATAAAATAAGAACAGATGGTAGTCAGTTTAAAAAAAAATGCTTAACTACGTGAAGACTTTAATCTTAAAATTTCAAAATTAGTTTTCTTTTTCCTGAAAATAAAATTTTCAGTGCATCTATAATCAGTAATGTATAATCTATGTTTCAGATATCAAGGTTGTTTCTTTGTATTATTGTTTTGTTACAACAAAACATGAAGAAAGACAAAGATGTTGTTTTAACTGTATATTCATTTTAAGTGTTGGTGCAACCATGAGTTGAGACAGTCAGTTATTTATTTAGGAGCAATTCTGTATGTGTAATATATACTTGGTTTATGTTTTAGATCCTGCAGTCAACGTGACAGACATGGACCATATTTTACCTGTGATACATCATGGCTGACACCCTATCCCATAAACCCTTTGGCAGTTGGACAGTATGTAAACAATCAGTCTAAACGTAAGTCAAATATTTAAATAAAACATTCATTCATTGCCACTCTTTGTTCAGTCAAATTGAGGTGGATTTAGGACTGAAATATTGTGGTGAGGAATAAAATTGCAGTGTAATTGAAAGGCATTACAAGAAGTTATAATTATGTGTAATTTTTATTAAGGATTGAATTTTATTTTCTGTACGTTTATGGTATAACAAAAAACAAAACTTGTTTAATGTCTTACGGTAAGTAAAAGCTGGTATCGATATGAAGATGCATTTTGGAAACAAATTCGTTCTTATTGCTTTAAAGCACTGCCAAAGATGCAAAAGTGCAATGAAGTCTTTTCAATCAACATCTTTCATTTAAAATTGAATGACATCTGTGTGATACACTGTCTATGTTCTTGTTATAGGTTTCCCTTCCAATGTAACATATCAAGAATTTGACATACCTGATAATTTTCCATTTCACCTGTTAAAGTATATACCAAATATTCATTATGGTGCTAGTACACATTATGACGAAGAGATGACTAAAAACAGGTATGTATATTACAAGTTTTACCTGACCTTCTTAAACTTTATTGAGAAAAGTTCTCATATCAAGGTCATTACACTTGAATTCTTTTTGATGAAAGGTTATGAATTCAATTTTCTTCTTGTTTATAAGATAATGAAATGAGTATAATTCAGAGAAAATCTGCTCAATGTAAAAATTATGTACATGTACATGTGAATACATTATCTGCCAAACTGTTTTCTCACATACATACACGTTTGATGATGTTTTGGTTGAATGTTGTTTGCTTCACATTAGCAACTTTTCAGCTATTCATGGTAATTCAAATTTTACTAATCTTGAGGATTTATGTTCATGTGGTGAGAAGGTGTGCAAGTGTTTCTGATCTAGTGTTCTAATGCACACTTATGGTAACCATTCGAGTGCTAGTCAATTGCCTGCAATATTTTGATAAACACCCCAGATCACTTAGTTCATAATACTCTTGCAGAGGCAACCAGTAAAGGTCTTTCACAAGGAAAATCCTTTTTTACTTGTGACCATTAGGGTTGAACCTACAGTGGTGAGATGTCTTGAGTTTAAAGGCTAACACCTTTGCCCACTGTGCCACAATGGCCCCTTTAATGATGTGAAACATCCAGGCCCCAGTTTCACAATCATTCACTCAATTGAGTGTACACTCAACTCAAATTAGGGAATGTTTCAATGTCAATTTTAAGACATTACACAGTTAATATTTTTATTTAATGTTATATGTAGGTTTGTCGAGCAAAACAAAACTTTGTCACATAAAACTTTAAAAATTTTTAAAGTATTGATAGGAGAAAAAATTGGAATATTTCAGTTGAGTTTACACTCATTTGGTTGAATGATTGTGAAACTGGGACCAGTTGTACAACTACGTATAGTGAATCACAGGTCAAAATAGACTTACTGGCAATGTTGAATTGCTGATAATTGGCAGTGACTATTATAAGATAAAAGACTAAATATTATATATAATTTAGAGGTAAGTTTGATAGTTACTAGGGATTTAATAAAGTCTTTAGAAACAGATGTTAACAATAAAAATGCTATGTTTTTCTTTTTTAGATTATTAAGAGTAATTGTTTTGGTTTCAACAAGACAGATTGATGCTGGTGAAGAATTATTCTCCACATATTTTACAGTTGTTAGATAACAGTTGTAATATTTTTGACAGTTGCAGTGTTTTTTTAATGCTTTGTATCTGTTTTGTGTATGTACTATATATGTTTTTTAAACATGCTTACTCTTTGATTTGTTGAAATAAAATTATGATCAAATTTTGAAATATGCATTTTCTTTTCTCATGTTTTTAGCTCACCTGAGCACAAAATGCGCAAGTGAGCTATTGTGGTGGGTCATTGTCCGGTGTGCGTCGTGCGTCAACTTTTGATTGTTAACACTCCTGAGGCCACAATTTAAGTGCAATCTTAATCAAACTTTCTCAGAATGATCCTCTTGACAAAAGCTAGCTCAAGTTCGTATATGGGCCATGTTGGATCAATATCTAGGTCACTAGGTCAAATTGTAGAAAAACCTTGTTAACACTCCTGAGGACCCGATTTCAGTCGAATCTTCATCAAACTTAGTCAGAATGATCATCTTGACAAAAGCTAGCTCAAGTTCGTATATGGGCCATGTTGGGTCAATAAGTAGGTCACTAGGTCAAATTGTAGAGAAACCTTGTTAACACTCCTGAGGCCCCAATTTTAGTCCAATCTTCATCAAACTTAGTAAGAATGATTTCTTGACAAAAGCTAGCTCAAGATTGTATATGGGTCATGTGGGGTCAATAAGTAGGTCACTAGGTCAAATTGTAAGAAAACCTTGCTAACACTCCTGGGGCCCCAATTTTAGTCAAATCTTCATCAAACTTAGTCAGAATGATGCTCTTGACAAAAGCTAGCTCAAGTTCGTATATGGGTCATGTGGGGTCAATAAGTAGGTCACTAGGTCAAATTGTAAGAAAACCTTGCTAACACTCCTGGGGCCCCAATTTTAGTCCAATCTTCATCAAACTTAGTCAGAATGATGCTCTTGACAAAAGCTAGCTCGAGTTTGTATATGGGCTATGTTCGGTCAATAAGTAGGTCACTAGGTCGAATTATATAAAAAAAAAACCTTGTTAACACATATGAGGGGATCCATTTTGGACCAATCTTATCAAACTGTCTCAGAATGATGCTCTTGATAAAAGCTAGCTCAAGTTTATATATGGGTCATTTTGTGTCAATAAGTAGGTCACTAGCCCGAAATATAGGAAAAAATCTCTTTTAAGAATAGAAGCTCCAGTTTGCCAAAATCAAGCTGAGTGTACATCATTTTCAGGTGAGCGTCCAGGGCCTTCATGGCACTCTTGTTCTTGTTACTAATGTGGTTTTTTTTAACTGCGTTTACAAGGTCTTGGCCATCATATCACTTTTTCCTGAAAAACATAGTCTATATATACCATATTGTTGCATAGGCCTTTAAGGGACTATATATACATGTATATTCAGGTTATTGTTTGGATCTTTCAAGGGACCAAATATATATACATTGGAATGTGTATTGACCTATTAGAAAACATTTGAAAAAGAACAGATTTTTTTTTTTTTTTTTTTTTTTTTTTTGAGTGATTGTGGAGCAAAATGTTGTGATTTTGGAAAGTCAATATAGGTAGGGTCATTTGTAATGCAAGGGTATTCACAACGTCATGTAGCACAGCAAATTGGTGTAAGTACCAGACAATAATGTCGGATTAAGTTGGTCGTCTCAAGAGCAACATGGAGATTAGGTGACCTTGGCGGGAGCGCACGCCTGTGCATTACGCTACAATGTCAAAATAGATGGCATGCCAACTTGTCGGTTCTCATGTTCGGTCAGTATGTCCAAAAACTGTTAGGAATCATTTGCAGGAGTTTCATTTAAGGCTACGACGTCCAATATGGTATATGGTATGCTACTTTCTCCGAGGTCACGCCAATACCGAATACAGTGATACAGGGGCTGCTTTCACATTCTCATTGGAGACGTTGTTTACTAACGAGTCTTGCTTCGCAGTTTTCTGACGCTTTGTTTACGGAAAGGACAGATTTAGGGGAGGGTCCGTTATTAAATGGGCAATGAAATCTCATGTTACTACGTTTGTCGTGACCTTTTGACTCTAGAACAACGAGTTCTTTACTGGCCACCATATAAAGTCAAAATTTGTTCCCAAGGTTAGAAAACATAACGTTGTAACGTAGCTCAACTCGGTGCTCAAACCCTTATCGAAGAGTGAGTATCCCTCTAGGGACTATTAACACCTTGACGGGGTCATTGTTAAGGCGAATTATTACAACGACTGGCTTAGCATGTTCTTTTTTTAATGCTATTATGAAAACGCCGTATGTAAATGGTTAAGAAGATTATAAAAACATTCTGTAATTATGAAATAATTGAGTAACCCAAACAATAAATTATTAAAAGATCGTGTTAAATAATAACGATAAAACTAGACGCGTTTCTTTTTTTTTCGACTAGTTTACCTCGGAATTTTCAGGGACCACATTTATACTCTGGATTATTGTTTTATGTACCATTGTACTATGGATTAAATTATAGACCTTTTCGGGGACTACATAAAATACGTTTTCAGGAATAGATTGGATTAACGGTAACGGATTAACGGTATTTTACGTTCAAGTCAAGATTCTTTTACTAACATTTAGGCGACCGATTTTTGGATGGTGAAGAAAACCGGAATCCTCAGTTAAAACCACCTACCTTCGGCAAGTAAACTGACAAATTCCCACACTAGAATCTGCTTAAGCGGGATTTGAGGCTATGCGGTTATATGCACTGTACATAATCCGTAAGCGCGCTCTTAAGACTGCTTGGCCACCAAGACCGAGGTTCAGAAACCATATAAACAGCAACTGCAACCTTTTCTATTTTTTTACTTTTACTTATTTTATATGATCTGCAAGTATTATCTTGTGACAAGCATATTTCGCTATTTCCAATTAAAAGAAAAACCAATATGGTTACAAATTGCATTAATGACGTCACGCAGCTATCTGTCTCTTGACTTTATAGTTTTCTTGACCCCGGGATCACGAACAATACTGAAAACTGAAATAAAAACTTGTGAAAATTTAATTAAAAAATTTACGGGCAAGATAAGTCCAAAAAGTAGTTAAAGGGAAAAGACTATAAAACTGAGTTACAAGTATAAGTACAAACATATCTAGTTTCAAATTTTTGCCGAAGTCTGCCATGGAAACCACCTAGACATTTGGCGGAATATTTGTAAACATACAAGTGACCCCCTGGATCAGAGACTTAAAATTCTATCATTTACTAGATAGTTGAACGCGGTGAGTAAAGAATTTTTATTAAATAAGTATCTCATCTTCACAAACAAACCTAGTCAATAAAGGTAATACAGGCCGATATAACAGTTATTTATTTGTTTACCTCAATACTAAAAAAAATTGAAAATTTATCCAGAGTATATCATAAATCAACTAAAATCCTATGGATATTAAAATTCCATTCTTTTCACGGTCCTAGTTTAATAATACAATGAGTTATCTATCGTCTGCTGTGGAGTCTTTAAATACGTTCTAAAATGCCAACATATTTTAATTGTCCGTTATTTTTTTTTACTATATACATGTATAAAGAGATTGGGAATTTTATACCTATAATATTATTGTTTGATAATTGAGTAGAATAAATAAACGACCCAAGAGCAGTTTAAATGTTTAATTTTCCTTAAAACGAGTGGTATTAAATTTCAGAAAAAAAAGTTTTAAGAATTAAAATGTTTTATCATAAAAGAAGTATTAATAAACAAAATATATGAATATTTTTAACTACGTAGAGACACTATATAATACATACATACATATACTGATTCACCATTAAGAGCATGATTCGATCTCTACAAACTTTGCATATGATTTATTACAAAAAAATTAGATTGCAACGTTTCTTATAAACGATTTATACCAGGAGGAAAAGATCTGGAAACGCGTCACATCTAAGGATTAAAACTCTGGTGTTAAACGGAGAATTAACGACACTGATTTATTATGAGGTGAGGAATCGTCTTTCATCCGGATTTCACGAGGTTATTTAGTTATTTCTGTTAAATCTGTGTATCATCAATTTTGATAACAAAACTAGCATTACAACAGATAAGTCAATATTTACCTTGTGTTATTATCTGTGTATAAATGAATACCATGATATAAAACTGTATTTGTTCTCAGTTAAAATGTCTCGGGATTAGATGACAATATTTTGGCCACGTTTGAATTGTCAGTTTTCCAAAAAAACACTTTAAGGTTCCGTATATAGATAGTTTCAGAAGACGTTACAGATCATAATTATGTAAGTATGATTTTTTATTTTTAATATCAATAATTCTGGAACATAACAAACATATACTAAGGTAAAATATTAGCAAGTCCAGGTAAAAAAGGATTATTTTAAAGTTTTAAACGTGTATATTTAGATCACGGGTGTGAACGAAGTGGGATAGGTGAAAGACTTAATACTACTACAACGACACTTCGGTACCCGTCCAAAGTCGAATGTTATAATCCGTCTTCCAAATATGTATTTAGATATTATTCATTTTTGTCTTTACTGTTTCTGTAATTGGCTTGTATTGTGTCATGTTACTGGATGCATTGGTAATTTGCAAAGTACAAGTTTTCAGTAACAAACCTCTCTTTTTTTAAGTTTGACTTAAAGATAATTTCAATTTCTAGCATGTTGACAAAATCAGGAAGTATTATGTGTACAATAGAATGATTTTTATCTTACCGAACCAGAAAACATGCGTACAGCAGATACGAGAGTATTTTTAATTTGAATATTTAAATATCAAATTAAAATGTATGTGGATTTTAATGTCACCAGAAATCATAAACTTGGTGTTTCTGTTGCTTAACAACCGGAAATAAAAAACACCTTTCGGGAGTACAAGTATTATAAAAACCATGTTATTTGTTAGAACATGTAGCTTTTAAACTCAGTAACACTCGAGGACACTTGAAAAATTGAATACAGATTTTTAAATTCAAATAACAATAACCGAAGTTTTATTAAACGTTAATATTATCTAACAATGAAATGGTTTTTTGTATCCTGTTTGAAACGTGACTCAATAAATGTTTGGTTATTAGCTATTAAATATTCCTTGTAAGAACAATGGATTTTAAAGATTAGCTGACAGAAAATGTTTTGGTCTGTCTCATATTGACATTTTTGCAGGAGACAAAGAATAAGGTTAAATATGTAAAAAAGTAACACGTCAAACTATATTTATATATTTGTATTTATACATAACATATATAATGTGGTTTGACAGTAATATGCAATAACGATTTGTGCGCATGTATTTTTGTTATAGGCTTTTTTTAAATGTCTACTCATAAAACGGCGACGTTTTTTCTGTAGTTCGTGACGTAAACGATAACGTTTCGTCCATAGTATGTGTGATATCAATCACGCGATACACCGGTGAATTTGGTCACAATGGGCAGCGCATCTTTGATAATGTACTCGTGAAATATTAAGTTTTTCCTTAAACGTTTATGTTTTACCTTTTAAAGCCACCATAATCAAAGTTTTTACTATATAGATTCAGATAATACATGCGATTGCAAAATGTTTTTCCACCATCCAGTATACGTTACAATGACTTATCTATCAATCGCCTTGATCTATGTTTCCAGTGTCAAGACCATAGATTCAAATGCTAATCTATCAATCGACATGGTTCATGTTTCCACTATCCAGATTGTAGATAAAAAATTTGCTTATCTATAAATCGCCTTGATCTATGTTTCCAGTGTCAAGACCGTAGATACAAATGCTAATCTATCAATCGCCATGGTTCATGTTTCCACTATCCAGATTGTAGATACAATTGCTTATCTATAAATTGCCTTGATCTATGTTTCCAGTGTCAAGACCGTAGATACAAATGCTAATCTGTCAATCGCCATGGTTCATGTTTCCCCAATCCAGATTGTAAATACAAAATTTTGCTTATCTATAAATTGCCTTGATATATGTTCGTCAATTATTCTCTCAGAAAACAGAATTGTTTAAGACACTTAGTCTTAAAAGTCATTTGTTTGTCTCTTCCAGTTTCGCAATCATTCATTAACTATAATGTTTTCATAAGTTCAATTTTAGCTTACTTTTATCTTATTCTTAGCTTACAACTTCGTGGAATTTAAAATATAAACTTTTTATAAAAATACTTATTTTATAAGCATGAAGCGATGTTGCTTGATTTTCCTAGATTTAACTTATGGAAACGTCTAAAGAAATGATTTCAAAACTAAACCCGTTTCCATCAGATTGCGTAAAAGTGACCTAATGTCCAAGAAAAACAAAGGTCTAACATTAATTTTCTGTTTTGAATACCATGTTCTGATGTTTATGTTATCCTGTCAGACATACCTGGAAATATTTTGTTTACATGGCGCAAATATTTGACATTTTAACTTCCTATGTTACGGAGTAAAGTTTTTGGATTAAGGTGGATGAATATAAAAATCAAAAAAGAAAAAAAAAGAGATCTCTTTATGTATCTATAGTACTTTCGGCATAAGTCAGCGTATCAGCACCGCGTTCTGCACTTTTTTAACCTGAATGGTTCCATGTTTCTGAAGGTGGACCCAGATAGATTTCTTTCATATTTTAATTTTTTAATATTCCATTCAGACAATTTAAATATGACACAACGTTAATAATGAAGTTTCATTTGAGCTAAACTGGCTGAGCTCATAGGATGTTGGAGCGTGTCTTTGTTTATCATTGATATTCTTCTGACTCTTACGGCAGAACAGAACCAAATCATGTGGAGAAGAGCCTTTGTAACTAAAGATTAAAGTGATATCCACCATAGCCGAACCTTTGGAAATATTCTTTTCGAAATCGCTTGACCGAGAAGAGCTAATGTTGCAGTGAATTTTTCTTTTTTAAAAATAAAAATTGTGACAAATAAACAAAATAGCCACCGTTACTGTTCAATAGAAAATAGATATATAGACTTTACATATTTATTAAATGACTGTATTTGTTCCAGGTGAGCGACACAGGCCCTTTTTGGTCTCTTGTTGACAATAACACCGTTTAATTTTTGTTAGAGATTGTTTCATCTCAGATTTATATTGTAAATGTATAGGTAAAAATATAATCCTTACTTACAACCATAGAATATGACATTAAATATGCATGCTACGTTTTTCCGAGTTAAAATGACTAAATGACATTTTTTTTGTATCAATGATTTAATAATTTTACAACATTTTACAATGAAGATGGGTTCTGAATAAAACTAATTTTGATATCCTTTTTCTTCGGCTTATACAACTTTTAATAACTATCTGGGCGTTTTAAAATGATAAACAAGTACATGTAGACAACAATCACGTTTTAATGTTTGATCCTTGCATTGTTGCTGGGCAACATGTAAACTTCGGAAAGCTAAAGTGTTTGATTGTATATTTTAAGTCATTTTACTTTCAACTTTTTTATTTAATTGATTTCAAAAGGTGTAACGATTCAACTAAAAAATCGAAAGGAAAGTATGTAAATATATATTGAAAACGATTTTATGCACAAGTCATATATATATATATATATATATATATATATATATATATATATATATATATATATATATATATATATATATATATCTTGAAACCCGGGTATTTAAAATCTATAGACAAGCTCCAAAACAACTAATACATCAGTTCTTTCAAAGCTTGGAGCTTTTTTTTTTTAAATACTTTATGTCTTATAATGTAACTTACAAACGATATATATCTCTACTATGGGTATTTCTACTTCCATTAACGTTAAATTGTTACGTGTTTATTTGTATATTTGTATTTATGCTTTCTTCACTGTTGTCTTTTTGTTTTTTCCTGTATTGTTATGTATATGTTAAAGTTTTTTATTCAGATTGTTTTCTGTAATCGGCATTGTCTTTTCTCTTCCTTTTTTTCCATTTGTTTATCGGCTTTGTTGCCTTTCTTCTTGTAATTAGAAACGTCATTTGTTCATTGCCATCGTTGTCTTTTTTAATACTATTACGACATATGTTTATGGCATTGTTGCCTTTCTTTTTCCTGTATTGTAACATAATAAATATATTAATCGTTGTCTTTCTTTTTTCTATATTATTATGTCATATGTTAATTAGAGATGTCATTTTCATTAAAATGATTATTGACATAAAGAAATTTGATGATTTTCACTTGTAAAATGTATTGTTTACCACTTAAAACTTCGACATCTTCGTTACGTTTATCTTAGGTTTAATTAACATAAAGAGTCCAAAATGTTCCTGCTATTCAATCTCAAGCTCAAATTCGTTAAATTTATTGTCTTGTAAAGTATTAAAAATTACAAATTTGCAAAACAAATTGCAAAACAGCAATCTCGATATTAATAATAGTACAAACATGAACATAAATATGAACGTGAGGACGCTTTGTGCCTCGCATAAATCAATATCTTTTTTTTTTTTTCAAACCGTTCAGAAATCTAAAGAAGTTGACATAAGTTTACTTTATACTCAAAAAGTTCACGTCTTAACATAATTAATAATTTAGTAGAAACAAAAATTATCATTCAAGCAATATGTTTAAGAGGTAAGTGTCTTAGTCATATCTTTTTATCTTAGCAATTGGATTTAAATCTATCTTTTTCATAGCCAATATTTTTTTCAAACTTGGAAACTTAGGGGTAGTTCAAATATGTGCACGTTTTAATTGGACAGATTTCTATTATATTACTTTATCGCTATAAAGCTTGTTGTAAAAATCAAAATGTGATAGGAAACTTTAGTTATTAGTAAAGTCCATTTGATGTATCGTTACTTGATATAAAAACTAAAATTGTGCTTTATTGTCGCTTTTTATGGACAGTATTTGTGAATTTGGACACAGAATTTAATTAAATACATTGTAGATACAATTAGGACATATTTATAAAATAAGATATTCAAGATTTAAATTTTAATAAGTCCTCTAGTTGTGTATTGCCGACCAGAACTAGAGGTTTGTCCTCATCACAATATAAATATCAAAGACATCCTTAAGGAAAATAAGGATTGGTTATCCGAAACTATAAGTTCTGCTGATAAGTTTTCATAAGTCAAAATATTCAGGAGAAAGGTTATTTGTTTGAATTTGCAAAATCTACAGAATTAGGGGATGTATGTACACAATCTTACCAAAAGATCAAAGCTATTTTTAAAATATACTCTCTACAGAAAATTTATTAAACAAAATCATGCCAATTAAAATAAGAAATTCTGAGAAAGGGAAATTTTTTAATTTTGCAGTGGAAAAAAGAAACTTTTTTTCAATTTAAAAGCACAAATTCTCTTGTCTTTTTTACGTGTCTTCAACTACATTGTATACTTATTTAGCGCGTCTTTGTAGTCACATGAACTGATAAATACTGCTTTGAAACGTCATCCAATGAAAAAAAAACTCTGTTGAATGTAACATTATTCATGATCAATGCTTTTGGGGCAATTAAACACTATCATCATGTTCAGTTTGCAACAATGCCCTAAAATATATTTTTGTATTCGATTTTAACCACAATTGTATGCTTCATTTAAGTTACACCAAATAATAAAACTAGATCGTTGTTAATAACGGAATAAGAAGGCTAAAAATGAAAATAATGAATTTGGCTTTGAGTTTGATACTGACGGCACAATGCCATTTCTATTCACATCGTGTCCGATACAATCAGGATTTTATAGAAGGAAAAAATAATTACTTTTGCCCAAGTGTTCAAAAAGAAATTGGCCATATTCAACTTGGTTGTTTTCCGTCTTTAAAGAGGCTCTTCCATTTACCGAAGTTTTCCAACCTTTATTTGTGAGCAATCAAATAATAAAGTGTAATTGTTTTATTTTCATTCGACTGGTAAAGTGCTCAACAGACTTGTCACTTCTAAAAAAGACTGTTGTTAAAGAAGGATGCGTTGAGAACAAATTACCAGTTGCATAACAACGTAAAGTTGTTGTCTGTAGTCTGATGGTCAAAAATAAAGGTGGAAAAACATCGCCAAGTTAATGAAAGAGTCTCTTGCTTAATGGAAAACAGCCAGCCAGATACGGCTATTGTTAAAACACACATTTCGGTAAAATAGATTGAAAATAGAATAATACATGGTTTGTAACTAGATCATGTACTTGAAAATAACAACTGCAGTCAAGGACATGAAACAATTAAAGAGAAAACAGTTAAAGGGGTGAAGAAATGAACCATAACAGGAAATCTGCTTATAAAGCTTAAAAAACTTTTAAAAATAAATAAATAAAAATAAAAAGCAACAACAAAAACAACAACCACAACAAATTTTAATAGAAAATTAGATAAATAAAAGACTTAAGAATGAAATTGTTCGTCATAACTTTTTACCATTGTGCATAATTTTCGGGTTTGGGATTTGATTTTCCCCAAACCAGGATATGGATTTGTTTTTCCCCAATCAGGATATTTAGGTAAATGCTTATAGTAAATTTGTGTACAAGTTTATAAGTACACGTCTGTCATAAAAATGTCAACATATTGCTATTTATATATAAAATATAACAGTAAAGTGTTGATAATTTCCACGTTTAAATAAACATATAACATTAAAATAAGCATACATAATGGTGTTATGTACTCAATGATGTTCACTTCATATCGACTGAAGAGTCCCTCTCAAATTGATTTTAAACTAAAATATGTTTTCTTAAACAAATATTGTTTTATTTTTTGTCTGATCGTACTTGTAGTTCTTCTATAGATCACTGAACTTAAATAAACGGTATTTATATGTTTTATAAAAAATTCTTTTTCTAAAATGACGTTATCTATTGATGAAATTCTCGATATTTCTAAAGTAGTGAATATTTAGTAATACAAAGCGTGTTAAACTGGGCATGACTTGTTGACATCGCAACTTGATTTTTGGTCCGGAATAAGGCCTAGAATCTTACTTTAATGTTTCTATAAAAAACTGATTTTTAATTAAGAGTAAATTTCAAATCATTCATTAAGGTAGTTTTATTTTTTAATTAAGAAATTTTATTTGCAAAATTACAGTTGGTACGTCGTAGGATATAAATACAAACACGTTTACCAAAATAACGCTATAAAGTAAACAGTCACGTTGCTCAGAATCATTTCATAGTGAGTTTCCGTTTTCTCATAACATATTCTTAATTAGAAATTAGTCAAGTTGTGTTTATTGTTATCAGTGTTGTTGTATCATTCAGCATGCATGATAGGTCACCTAGAAATTAAGTTTTATTAGCTAGTCAAAAGTATTAAGTGATTAAGAGAGACGGATCGATGGTTCGATACAGATTTTATGATCAGGACTCTGTGTAGTATAAAATGCATTCATTTTTATTACTTTATTAGATAGATATGGTATGATTGGATTTGCTGGGATTGAAACTACATTTATGTTATATTATCCATTTTGGTACTGAATGGTGGAAGGTTAAGCCACAAGGATAAATGTTCTTACAGATATCGTGTCGAAAAGGTAAGTGTCGTAAGTTCGTAACACACACACACACACACACACACACACACACACACACACTATAGTGTTTTATACAAGCAGTAACTCGATCGTGATTCACTTTATAGAAGTAGCATTTTAGATACAACTACGAACTTTACGCTCACCACCTTCTCGTAAACTCTAAAAGAAGATTATGTTTCGGTATGCTACAAGTTAATCGATAGACCAAGCGAATCCTTTTCTCTCATATAAGTTCTAATTTGGATACGAAATTTTATTACAAATTAAATCATCTTTCAATTATAACTTAACATTTTAAGTTTTTAGAGAATTCAATTTAGGAATTTCGGCATGTCACATTTATTCTTGACTAAATATTGGATTCGAGTCGGATGCAGAATGTGGTTATTTGGTCACATGATCCCACTAGCTTTTATTCTGATTTTATTCTGATGATAGAAGTTAAGAAAGGCCTTTTCACCATAAAAATACAAAACTACCTTTTTCGTTGGTATAAACTTAAAAAGCTTCAATACTTATTTTGTACCGTTATGTTCGGACAATACAAGTACTTATTATATGCTTTACGGTCGTGGTCAATTTGTAAGTCATTTTATGTCACAAATGAAGATACTCTAAAATTCATCAATCAATTTATAATATATAAAATCTAATTTCACACAATCATTGATTTGTCGTTAATCCTAGTTTGACATATTGAAGAATAAAACTATTGAATTCCATTTATATAAATTGAAAACATTATTGCTATTTGTACTGAATTGCCCCTATATGTAAAGCAATTTGTCACGCATAAACTCGTTATGACAACAATGCTACTTTCACTACAAGATTGTAACAAGTTCTAATAATGCGTAATATTATTAAAGATAAAGTTAATTTTCTTCTCAAGTATTGTAATTTATTTTTTGTCGTAAAACTTTTGTTGCGGTACTGAAATATCTGTTCATTATTCAAACTGTCATATTATAAGTTATGGAATTTTCTAAATTGAATATCCAAAAATTTATAAAATGATAATTTTTTATTGTGTTAATTTTTAAAAAAACATTTCATTTAGAAAATTGATTTTTTTTTTTAATTTGACAAAAATTATAGGAAAACTTATCTCGAGCAGACCAATCGCATTCAAATAAACGAAAAAGTAAAACAAACATAAATATTGTATATATATATAAATAAATAAATTCTGTGTTGAATAATCTCTCTCTCTCTCTCTCTCTCTCTCTCTCTCTCTCTCTCTCTGCGCTACTGTGAGACGGGTGGTGTCAGACACAGGTCGGTATAATTTTCAATATATATGACCAATAAATTATAATACAGATATTTATTTGCATTAAATAAGTCACAGATATCATGTTGAAATTAATTTTTTAAATAATATTCACATAGTCATGTTTTATTGCTTCAAAAAGTAAAAAGAACTGAAAACCTTAAACATCTTGACATATATTTCTGATTTTAATTGCCGATCATCGTGAATATTTATTAAGTTTGGTATAAGTAATTATAAAAGTATTAGGAAAAATATTTAATAACTAAACATATTAAAATCGAAATAAAAGTAAACATTGACAATGGTTTTATAGATATTTTTCACTGCTCTAAAGGATTACTACATGTTAAGACGATCAGAAGATAGGAAACCCTTTTATTTATCTCACTATATTAAATAGATATTAACATTGAAGTAAAATTCGTCCCAGTGTGTTAACGTCACATGTAGTAACATGTCCTGATATCATACCGTCAGTATGATTGACTATCTCTATGAATATATTTGGATTAAACCGATTAAAATATATTATATATAAATGTACATTCAAATTCTGAAACTCACTTCCAATAACTGTAATAAGCCGGGTGATTCACACATAGGTGTTATGTATTTTAAAACTTATTATGGTTCAAAATTTAACATATTTTAAATTTGAAAAATGGATATTTTGAAATGCCGTTTGTGGATTGATTTAATGTAAGCTTTTGTGATTATTTTGGGATTTTTAAATATCAATTGTGCACTATTCAATATAGCGTAAGTATTTTTTTTTTAAATATGAAATAATTTAAATCATAACTTAATTCGTATGTGACATTATATCAAATGTCAGAGTATGTATTTATATTGAGCAACGACTCTGAAAAGAGTTAATAAACTTCAAAATTAAAAGATTTAAACAGCAACTTTCTGTAAAATGGTGGTGGTAATTCATGTTTAACTTATAACAATATGTTACCAGCTATTGGCAAAAATGTGCTTCTTAATCGTAATCACGGTCTTATACTAATCATTTAATCATAAAATACATTTAAAAATGGTATATGACAGTAACATAACGTGAAGAAAGCGTCATTTAATGTTTATCATTTTATTAAGTGTCATTAAGTGGTAGTAACATTGTGTCATGTACATGTTCGTCATTCTATTAAGTGTCATTAAGTGGAAGTAACATTGTGTCATGTACATGTTCATCATTTCAAAAGTGTCATTAAGTGGTAGTAACGTTGTGTCATGTACATGTTCATCATTTTATTAAGTGTCATTAGGCAGAAGTAACATTGTGTCATGTACATGTTTATCATTTTATTAATGACATTAAGTGGTAGTAACATTGTGTCATGTACATGTTCACCATTTTATTAAGTGTCATTAAGTGGTAGTAACATTGTGTCATGTACATGTTTATCATTTTATTAATGACATTAAGTGGAAGTAACATTGTGTCATGTACATGTTCATCATTTATAAATGACATTAAGTGGTAGTAACATTGTGTCATGTACATTCATCATTTTATTAAGTCATTAAGTGGAAGTAACATTGTGTCATGTACATGTTTATCATTTTATTAAGTGTCATTAAGTGGTAGTAACATTGTATCATGTACATTCATCATTTTATTAAGTGGAAGTAACATTGTGTCATGTACATGTTTATCATTTTATTAAGTGTCATTAAGCAGTAGTAACATTGCGTCATGTACATGTTCATCATTTTATAAAGTGTCATTAAGTGGTAGTAGCATTGTGTCATGTACATGTTCATCATTTTTAATGTCATTAATTGGTAGTAACATTGTGTCATATACATGTTCATCATTTTATTAAGTGTCATTTAGTGGTAGTAACGTGTCATGTACATGTTTATTATTTTATTAATGACATTTAGTGGTAGTTACATTGTGTCATGTACATGTTCATCATTTTATTAATGACATTAAGTGGTAGTAACATTGTGTCATGTACATGTTCATCATTTTATTTAGTGTCATTAAGTGGTAGTAACATTGTGTCATATACATGTTTATGATTTTATTAAGTGTCATTAAGTGGTAGTACCATTGTGTCATGTACATGTTTATCATTTTATTAAGTGTCATTAAGTGGTAGTAACATTGTGTCATGTACATTCATCATTTTATTAAGTGGAAGTAACATTGTGTCATGTACATGTTTATCATTTTATTAAGTGTCATTAGGCAGTACTAACATTGCGTCATGTACATGTTCATCATTTTATTAAGTGTCATTTAGTGGTAGTAGCAATGTGTCATGTACATGTTCATCATTTTTAATGTCATTAAGTGGTAGTAACATTGTGTCTACACATGTTCATCATTTTATTAAGTGTCATTTAGTGGTAGTAACATTGTGTCATGTAAATTCATCATTTTATCAAGTGTCATTAAGTGGAAGTAACATTGTGTCATGTACATGTTCATCATTTTATTAAGTGTCATTAATTGGTAGTAACATTGTGTCATATACATGTTCATCATTTTATTAAGTGTCATTAATTGGTAGTAACATTGTGTCATGTACATTTTCATCATTTTATTAAGTGTCATTAATTGGTAGTAACATTGTGTCATATACATGTTCATCATTTTATTAAGTGTCATTAATTGGTAGTAACATTGTGTCATGTACATGTTCATCATTTTATTAAGTGTCATTAATTGGTAGTAACATTGTGTCATATACATGTTCATCATTTTATTAAGTGTCATTAATTGGTAGTAACATTGTGTCATATACATGTTCATTATTTGTTTAATGTCATTAAGTGGTAGTAACATTGTGTCATGTACATGTGTATCATTTTATTACGTGTCATTAAGTGGTAGTAACAATGTGTCATGTTTATCATTTTATTAAATCTTATCACGGATGTTATATAAACCTTTATTCTTAAGATTGCATTTTTTAAAAACTAAAAACCCTTAAAGTCATTTTATTGTGATAGGGTTTACTGTTCCTCGAGTTAAAACAACTGATATGACAAGCACGGTATATGGAAATGTCTATTTTGTATTTACTATCGTTATGTAAGACTGGAAAAATATTGTCTTACTCAGTACTTTCGCTGATCCCATGTTATGTAAATATTTTCACTGATCTGTGGAATTTATTTCTGGGTGTGTTAACTTTGTCTAGTTGGTTTCCATTACAACAGCGGAAAATAAACACAGAAAATATATACATGTAAATATTGAACATCAGAACATTATATAAAATCGAACCGTGACGAACAAAAAAAAAAAGTAATGTATACTTGCCGTCTCATACTTTTTATAAAAAATAAACAGGTATAATATTACCTCAAGTCACGTTAGAATGAACACCTTTCGTTAATTTTAATTAGTTGTATAAAATAACACGGTTTTGTACTTTTATAAGCAATTATTCATGCGGTTTGTTATCCACGTGCAGAAATCGATTCAAAATCAATATTTTTAACGCGTCTATTGTTCCAATCAATAAAAGATTAAAATATTGATCTCCAAGAAAATGCTCCTTTTGTTTCCGATTTAGCAGCATGTGTATTGTTATATCATGAAACATTGCAAATAATGCAATACATGTACATGTAACTTAATTAAATAAGAATTCATTTAAAACACTCTATGTTAAAATCAGTATTTATCAATAAAAAAAAAATTAATGAGTCGGCAAATACTTACTTTGTGTCTTTATAGGATTATATATATATATATATATATATATATATATATATATATATATATATATATATATATATATATATATATATATAAAAGAACATTTAGTAAAGGCGACAACGGGGTAAACTTGCATTATTGTAGCGTGTAAGGTTTCCATGATGTGTTGTTGTACTTTTACACATGACTGTTCACTTTGTTTTCCTTCAGTCGTAATTGAATTAGTTCAAATAAATTGAATTTATATATGCTTTTATTTGCAGATAACTAAGTAAAGATGTCAAAACTAACAGCGGAAAATTTAGAACAATACCAACATGACAAACACAGAAAGATGTCTGTTTATCATAAAGAGGGATCAGATAGTACCGGTCAGGGTCCGGCGGTTGTGGGACCGAATATACGCCGAACATCACGATTAGTAGAACCCAGGATGAGTGTATCACATGGATTTGGCAGACGATATTCTCAAGTCTCACGGACGAGTTTTTCAGGTACTTCCGGTATAACAAAGTACAAAATTCCAGTTAAAATTGCAAATACATATCGATTGGGACCGAATAAAGACGAACAGTTTAATAGCAGTAAGGTTGAAAAATTAATGACTGGAGTTTTAGAATCCTATCTTGATGGAGAAACGTATGAGCCCAAGATGTGCTCACATCTAGCGCAAAATTTGTCAGAAGTTATAAAAGAACGCGTAAAAGAATTAAATTTCCCGCGCTATAAATTTATCTGTAGCGTTGTAATTGGACAAAATTTAAATCACGGCGTTCACATGGCAAGCAGGTTCCTTTGGAATAATGAAACGGATAATTATGCAACAGCCACTTACTCTAAGGGACAAATGTATGCAACAGCCACAATATTTGCCACATATTTCGAGTAGGCACATTAGTTTTATTTCTTATTTTGAGCCAGTAACAATTCAAGGTTTAATTACAAAGAAATATTTTGAGTGCTTTTATGAATATACATGTATAAGTTTTTTGAAATCTGGACCAGAAATATGTATATTTTTATGTGATTATTTATATTACTGTAAAGTTGTAACATCGTGAATATCACAATCATTCGGATATGGAAAATGCATGTAAAACGAATCAACGATCCAAATAGTACAAAAAAGTCGCTCATGTGAGAGGAATAGACAGTGCAAGAAAAGACATTTTTTATGTTATGACAGTTATTACATATTACGAAGAAAAACGGCAACTATCTAATTTGTTTAATACATTAGTGATGTAGTATTTAAAAATTTTGTTATATACGCAATATTGAGAGAGAGAGAGAGAGAGAGAGAGAGAGAGAGAGAGAGAGCAATCATCCTAACTGCTGAAAATAGTGCATGTTGCAATTATATGTAGTTTCGTTTTATGAACTTTCTACAATTAAAACAATAAAGATATACCACCTAATTTAGCGTATATTTATACTACGTTTTAAGTTTTTAGTATCCATAGCTTTTTTATTTACCAAGAGGATAACTAAAGCACGGCACTGACAAATGACAACCAAGATAAACCAACATCACTCTACATTTCGGGAATCATGGTGAAAATAAGATCAAACCATTACTGGGCACCCATCCGCGCATTAAAGCTATAAATACACATATTCATAACAAAAGGACGACGTACCGTGATTGTATTTTTACTTGCGTTTTACAATGCAACCAAAAAGTTTGGAACGCCATGACTGTCTAAGGTCACGCTTCTTATAACATACGGTCATTTTTTATATTAAATGGTCATTTTGTTATGACAATTAAAGAATAAAAGTTGACCACGTGTTATAGTTAAATGACCATATGTTATAGTAAAATGACCATATGTTATAGTAAAAATGACCAAACGTTATAGTAAAATGACCAAACGTTATAGTAAATTGACCATATGTGATAGTTAAATGACTATATGTTATAGTAAAATGACCATATGTGATAGTAAAATGACCATATGTTATAGTGAAGATAGTAAAATGACCATATGTTATAGTAAAATGACCATTTGTTATAGTAAAATGACCATATGTTATAGTAAAATGACCATATGTTTTAAGAAGCGTGACCTTAAGACTCCATAAGTTCCATAAAAAGGCTTCCGGAATCAAGCCATGTGATTATCAGGAATTAATAGACATGACATATACCAATTTTTGGATTTTAATGAATAATACATATAAAAAGTAGTTGTCATATACCACTTTTTAAATGTGACACATATATGACAGATACTTGAGTAGATACCTTGTTGTCGCAATTCAGAAAATATGATAAAAGCAAGTAAAATCAAAGTCAAATTAAGTAAGAGTTCTTGTCGGGTTTTTCATTTTATTAGATGGAATTAAGTCACTAGCTATGAAATAAACTTGTGTAAAGATTTTTAGTCACCGACAGGATGACCGTCTCAAATAAAACTAGAGTTAATCAATTAGGTTTACATTTTAGCATTGGTTTCTAGCTTATCTCATACTTTTTTAAATTAATTATCTATTTCTATACTGCACACGATCTGATTTTTCTCTCAATAAATCAGAAATAACACTTTGGTGAAATAATAAAGAAACATATATGAGAAAGTATTTCAATTAGAAATCTTTTGGTCCAACATTCATATACTTTTTAAGTGGTTTAAAGTTGTCCCAAATACGTGTTTGTTTTTTACTGCCCAGTCTGGTTGTCTCTATCATTAACGCATGTATAATTTCCGTGCTCTTGGTTGTGAAGGCTTCAAGTAAAAGATTTCATTTACAAATTACCTTCTTCTTATTCTCCTGTAAACGTTACATTTCAAAATGTTAAAGATTGAAAAAACTGCAAATTTGGAAAAACACAACGTATTGTGTCGGTAAACAAGAAGAAAATTCAAAATTTAATTGAATTTTTTCTGTTGGGAATACCCTAAAACGATGTTTGAGGCTTTAAATCAGAGAGCAGTGCCATAGTTCTAAAATAACATTTTATGGTGTATTCTCAGATCAGAGGAAATTAAAAAACTTTAAATAGATAAATGAAGATGAACTCCGATATATCCCGAAATTAATTGATTTACTTGAACACGTTAGTTCATTGTTTAACATTATTAAATCATTCGGCAAGTGATGAATACATACCATTTGTATGATGAACGAGATAAATAAAACCCCGCAAACGTATATATCTGGTAAAATAACTTTAATAAGTAGTAAAAAATCGTAACTTTGTTGCCTCTATAACCGTTTATCTTCTCTTTTCATGTTTGAATAACACAACCAAGCAAACGAAAAGTGGAAAACAAAAATATAAAGAGAAGAGTCCACTGATTGTAAAATTTCTGGCTTTGGACGGGCACTGGAGATAGTAGTGATGTGGTTTGAATAATTATGAGGGTCTGTAACGGTTCAATTTGCGTGCATCCCGAGAGCAGGGTTCGTGAGTTCGAACCCCACCTGGGACATCCATAAAACTTAAACAAGAGGGCCATGAAGGCCCTGGACGCTCACCTGAAAATGATGTACACTCAGCTTGATTTTGGCAAACTGCAGCCTCTATTTTTAAAAGAGATTTTTCCTTTATTTCGAACTAGTGACCTAACATGACCCATATATAAACTTGAGCTAGCTTTTGTAAGGAGGATCAATCTCGGCAAGTTTGATGAGGATTGGACTAAAATTTGGGCCTCAGATGTGTTAACAGGGTTTTTATATAATTTGACCTCACAATCTATTGACACAACAGAACCAGAAAAAAAAACTTCAGCTAGCTTTTGTCAAGAGGATCGTTCTGACTAGGTTTGATGAAGATTGGACAAAAATGGAGCCATCAGATGTGTTAACAAGTTTTTTATATAATTTGACCCAGTGATGTACTTATTGACCTAACATGAGCCATATACGAACTTGAGCTAGCTTTTGTCAAGAGGATCATTCTGACTAAGTTAAATAAAGATTGTGCTAAAATTGGTGGCTCAGGAGTGTTAAGATTTTTCTATTATTTGACCTAGTGACCTACTTATTGACCCAATATGGCCTATATACGAACTTGAGCTAGCTTTTATCAAGAGGATCATTTTGACCAAGTATGATGAAGATTGCACTCAAATTGGGGCCTAAGGAGTGTTAACAAGGTTTTTTCCATTATTTGACCTAGTGACCTACTTATTGGCCAATATACGAACTTCAGCTAGCTTTGGTCAAGAGGATCAATCTGAAAATGTTTGATGAAGATTGCACTCAAACTGGTGCCTCAGGAGTGTTAACAAGGTTTTTCTATTATTTGACCTAGTGACCTACTTATTGACCCAACATGGCCCATATAAGAACTTGAGCTAGCTTTTGCTAAGAGGATCAATCTGACAATGGTTGATGAAGTTTGCACTCAAATTGGGGCCTTAGGAGTGTAAACAAGATTTTTTTTATTTGACCTAGTGACCTACTTATTGACCCAACATGGCCCATATACGAACTTTAGCTAGCTTTGGTCAAGAGGATCAATCTTACAATGGTTGATGAAGTTTGCACTCAAATTGGGGCCTTAGGAGTGTTAACAAGATTGATTTTTATTTTTGACCTAGTGACCTACTTATTGACTCAACATGGCCCATATACGAACTTTAGCTAGCTTTGGTCAAGAGGATCAATCTGACAAGGTTTGATAAAGATTGCACTCAAATTGATGCCTCAGGAGTGTTAACAAGGTTTTTCTATTATTTGAACTAGTGACCTACTTATTGACCCAACATGGCCCATATACGAACTTGAGCTAGGTTTTGCTAAGAGGATTAATCTGACAATGGTTGATGAAGATTGCACTCGAATTTGGGCCTCAGGAGTGTTAACAATATTTTTATTATTTGACCTAGTGACCTACTTATTGACCCAACATGGCCCATATATGAACCTAAGCTAGCTTTGGCAAAGAGGATCAATCTGACAATGTTTGATGAAGATTGCACTCAAATTGGTGCCTCAGGAGTGTTAACAATGTTTTTCTATTATTTGACCTAGTGACCTACTTATTGACCCAACATGGCCAATACACGAACTTGAGCTAGCTTTGGTCAAGAGGATCAATCTGAAAATGTTTGATGAAGATTGCACTCAAGAGAAGAAGATGGTGTTGGATAGGACATACACTAAGAATGAAAAAGACTAGATATCCACACCAAGCCCTCACATGGACACCAATGGGCAAGAGAAAACAAGGTAGACCAAAGGGTACCATCAGAAGGACTTTGAAAGAAGAAAGGACACAGATGGTGAAGACCTGGCAAGAATTAACGTGGATGGCACAAGATCGAAAAGAGTGGTTCCATCAAGTTGACACC
Source organism: Tegillarca granosa (assembly GCA_029721355.1). Classification (NCBI taxonomy): domain Eukaryota; kingdom Metazoa; phylum Mollusca; class Bivalvia; order Arcoida; family Arcidae; genus Tegillarca; species Tegillarca granosa. The sequence continues at coordinate 13,719,199 of CM056598.1, read as the reverse complement.
TTATGTTGTGTGAACGACGAAGAGGATTAAGTAAGTAAGCACTCAAATTGGGGCCTCATGAGTGTTAACAAGATTTTTTTATTATTTGACCTAGTGACCTACTTATTGACCCAACATGGCCCATATACGAACTTGAGCTAAGAGGATTAATCTGACAATCGTGATGAAGATTGCACTCGAATTTGGGCCTCAGGAGTGTTAACAATATTTTTATTATTTGACCTAGTGACCTACTTATTGACCCAACATGGCCCATATATGAACCTAAGCTAGCTTTGGCGAAGAGGATCAATCTGACAATGTTTGATGAAGATTGCACTCAAATTGGTGCCTCAGGAGTGTTAACAATGTTTTTCTATTATTTGACCTAGTGACCTACTTATTGACCCAACATGGCCAATACACGAACTTGAGCTAGCTTTGGTCAAGAGGATCAATCTGAAAATGTTTGATGAAGATTGCACTCAAGAGAAGAAGATGGTGTTGGATAGGACATACACTAAGAATGAAAAAGACTAGATATCCACACCAAGCCCTCACATGGACACCAATGGGCAAGAGAAAACAAGGTAGACCAAAGGGTACCATCAGAAGGACTTTGAAAGAAGAAAGGACACAGATGGTGAAGACCTGGCAAGAATTAACGTGGATGGCACAAGATCGAAAAGAGTGGTTCCATCATGTTGACACCTTATGTTGTGTGAACGACGAAGAGGATTTAGTAAGTAAGCACTCAAATTGGGGCCTCATGAGTGTTAACAAGATTTTTTTATTATTTGACCTAGTGACCTACTTATTGACCCAACATGGCCCATATACGAACTTGAGCTAGCTTTTGTCAAGAGGATCAATCTGACAATGTTTAATGAAGATTGCACACAAATTGGGGCCTCAGGAGTGTTAACAAGGTTTTTCTATTATTTGACCTAGTGACCTACCTAATGACCCAACATGACCCATATTCGAACTTGACTTAGCTTTGGTCAATGTTTTCGTTTTCATTCTGAGCAAGTTTGAAGAAGATAAATCAAAAACTGTAGCTTCTAGAGTGTTAACAAGGTTTTTCTTTGATTTGACCTAGTGACCTTTTTATTGACCCAACATGACCCATGTTCGAACTTGACTTGGCTTTGGTCAAGAAGATCCCTGTGGGCAAGTTTGATGTAAATTGGATTAAAACTGTGGCCCCTAGAGTGTTAACAAGCAAAAGTTGACGCACGACGGATGAAGACTGATCACAATAGCTCACTTGAGCACTTTGTGCTCAGGTGAGCTAAAAATTGAGATACTGCTTTGTCGCCTGGCATTTTGCATTAGGAGGACAAAGTATCGACTGGTTTACCCGGTGTCAGGATAATGGACTGGGGGGGGGGGGGTAGTATGCTTGTCTGTGGCATACGGACTCGGTGAACCGGAGTGCGCGCTAGTACAGAGTAGACTACAATACACACAAACACACTCACACAACTAACGCATACACAAAATTGTTCTAAGATTGATTCTTATAAATTAATAAAATTGCTTTGGTCGCGAATAACTGAAAAATTGCTAATGCGAAGTTAAAATACATAACAACAACAACAACAACAATCGTTTAACATATTTTTCAACTATTGTTCCAAAAATACGCACACTTGAATTTCATTAAAATATAAGACAATAATTTAGATGATTATAACATCACAATTTAGATAGTATCACATAAAATGCAAAACATGGAATAAAGCCACTGAAAACGTTCTGCATGCGGCCTATTTCTTATTACATGTATTTGTAATTGCATAAATTCCAGTGCCTCTCTCTCTCTCTCTCTCTCTCTCTCTCTCTCTCTCTCTCTCTCTCTCTCTCTCTCTCTCGCGCGCGCGTGTGTGTGTGTGTTTATTTATTAAATTATTGACATTATCTTTAGACAAATTTTCGGTATTTCATAGGGAACTAATTGCGCACCGTTTAAGGCTATGTACACTCCTTTCCTTTTCGTAAGATTTTGATTTTAACAACAACTAAAAAGTTTTAAGTTAGTACACAAATATCTAACAAAACAGTAAATGTATTTAAATGTATTTAACTTTCTTAATTTTCAAATTGTAAACCTTAAAATATAAGTCGCTATACTTTTTCCCATTACCAATTCAATTTGTTCCTTTTAATTAATTAAATAAATAAATAATTAATTAATTAAAATAGATCACTAATATCAAATATTAAAAGCATTTTCTAAAATAGCATTTGTTGTTATTCTTTTCTAGCTAGGTTTGACAATAAAAAGAACAATACATTCGTTATGTACAGAATTATAATTTTTTTACAAAAAGAAACACAGTAGTAAAAAAAAAAATCTGTATATGATAATGGTAATTTTCTTTTTATTGTCAAACGTAACCAGTAAAGTTTAACTCTCTCTCTCTCTCTCTCTCTCTCTCTCTCTCTCTCTCTCTCTCTCTCTCTCTATATATATATATATATAGCACAATTACCAGCTAATTTTTAGCACATTTCGGATTTTCATTCCTCATTAGTGACACTAGGGGCCAAAAAGTTTGATAGATAAAAATCATAAACCAAAATAGTTGAAAGTTAATGAATCTAAAGTTCCAAAATTATATGAATCCAAATCCTGCTAAGAAATGCTTGCATGTACGTGGGAACAAACCTTAGTTTAAGACAAAACAAATACTTATTTTAGTAAAATTACAAAATTCTGCACATGACACATATATGCAATAAATAGGCAATATGAACTTGATCTAACAGGTCTGTAACAGCTTCATTCTACCGTTCATTGTCAATCGATTTACTTTCATTGTTATATATGCAGATTAAAATTTAATTCATTCTTAAGATAATTAAAGACAGAGAAAATAATTAAAAGAACAAAATTAAGTTGAGATCTATTTAAAACTGGCTTCTATGATAAACGATTATGTGTATATTTTGCAACTTGTTTGGTGTAGTAGCTGATATTTTATGTGTTGTTCGGGTACCCCTGGTGTGTAAAGTTATCACTGTTAGAAAGTGGGATGGAAACATAAAAATAGATAACATTTATTTTTTATCAATTTGTTTTAAGGCTATATAGATCTACCCCGTGAGTGCCAAATGTATACATGTATATGTATATGTGTTTATCTTCTTTTCTAATTTCAATCAAAATGGCACATCGTAGCACTGTGAAGTCAGTCTGATCGTAACGTTTTATAAGTTTTCTTAATGTCGAACATTTGTATATTATCGCCCTTTCGATAAGGGTAATCCCAGCTATTTTTAGTTAGTGAAGAAATAAATAACCAATCAAAACGTTTTGTTATAAATAGACTAACTGTTGCACAACTAATTCGCAACTCACTTTAAATGATATAAATTGCTTGGTTTTTACCTTCAGTCGTTGTGAAACACCGAGTATTCTATAGAGGAGCAAAAAGATACATCTAAATCATGGTGCGAAAAAATATAAAACGTGGCGTTCATTCAGGAAATACACTGAGAGCTTCCAACAGTAAATACAACAGGTTATATAGAAGTCAGTCTGTTTTAGTTCGCAGCTTGAAGAATTCATCCAGCACGGATACAGTTCTAGACGAACTTTCAATTTCTTCTGATGGAATAGAATATTCATTAAACAAAAAAGGCAGGTGGAACATTCCACAGTTACTTAAAGAACATATCATCTGTAATAATTCCGGTCGTGATGAAATAAATGTGAAGCTGACTGAATCGCACAAAATTAAGCGAAATGCAAAATGTGTTGGTTTTTACGCCACAAAAGGACCATTAAAGAAAATATTACCACGAAACAAAACTTATTTCAACGCTAAAAGTTTGCAACCTCGTCATGACAGAAAATTACGAAAATCAAGAAATAGGAAATGTCCTTTGGATTTTGGTCCACTTAGTGAGGAGGATGAGGATGAGAATATACAACTTCCTCCAGAACTAAATATCGAAGTTTTTTATCCAAGTCCGATGACAAGTTCTATTACCCACAATCCAAAGTACATTGAAAACTTCCGGGAACACAAGAATAGTAGGCGGAAGAAACAACGTGCACGAATGAACTCAAAATGTTTAAAGGATTACATTGATGATTTTGAATACACATTTTCCGACGAAGAAAATGACGAAAATAATAACATTATTGACGAGGACCCTCTACCACCAAAGCAACCAACGGAATTGCTTTTAGATGACATTTTCTTTCATGCGTCAAAAATGCAAGCCTTGTGTAGCCAAAAACGAAAAGAGTCAAATTCTCAAAGTAAAGAAATTGACGATACAAAATCAAATATCGTGTACCTTGATAGTTCTACAACAGAGGAACCGGAAATGACAGGTAACGTGACAACAGAGAATGCAAGGATTCAAGCAACGACCGAGTACTCGAAAATGTTACCAACATACGTAATTTTACCATCTGCCGATATCCAACCAGTTTTTCTTCATGAAAATTTTGGCATGTCTTACATAGAATGTCCATGTTTCCCACGTAAATTTATCATAGATATTACAAAAAGAATTACCGCTTTTGCCAAAAATTCCAGAATTTTTAAAGGGAAAAGTGTTGGTTTCGATTTTACTGCTAGTATTATTTTTGAGTACGACATGGGCAACGAGTTAAAGCATACAGATGGAAACGTGTACAAAGTATTTCTGAATTTGAAATCGAAGCAAAATTCTGTACAGATAGAAACCATACAGGACTTTTTGACAATGACCGTTGATGAAGTTATTCAAAGAACTCTGTTTTTTATTGAAACACTGCCATATGATAACTTTTATGAACACGAGAAAAACAATCCAAACACTACAAAAGATGTTAATTTCCAAAATCTTGAAGTTTCTCTCCGAACCAAAACTGACACCTACTATCCTTCATGTAACCGAATTTACCAGGAAATATTTCAAAATCAAGATGGAGGGGAAGCAGACTACAAAGTGTCCGGAACCGACTGCTTGCCTGCCTCGATTTGCTATATTTGTTTTGAATCGATCGACATCGGAGAAAAATCTGCCACTGCCCTGCATGTCTGTAGACATTGGTTCTGCAATGATTGCTGGCATGATCATCTGCGAAGTCGAATTGAAATGGGGTATGAAAAAATAACCTGTCCGGAGTACAAATGCGATGCTGTGGTTGACAGTGGTACTTTGCTTACATTAATTAACGTCCAATACGTGGAACAACTTGCGAAACGAGAACACGATTCAAAAATAGCCAAATTCAAAGAAACAAAATGGTGTCCAAACCCTACATGTGGACGCGTCCTTAAAATCGAAGACTTAACAATAAAATCGCTAAATGTGAAATGCGGATGTGGTAAAACAATGTGTTTTGACTGTTTGCAGCCTGCACACTGGCCCGCTTCATGTGAGTCTTCGGTCAGTTATTGGACCATGTTAAATGTCAGCAAGATGACTGATGCATTGCCCACTAACTTTGTTACGCGCGTGCAGGTGTATGGAAAACACTGTCCCAAGTGTTTTAAATTTATCGAAAAGAATGGTGGATGTAATAGTATGGTGTGCTGCTGTGGTGCCTGCTTTTGCTGGGCATGTTTGCAATTATGGGAAAATCATTCTAAAACTGCTTGTGAACATTCAGGAGATCGTGAAAACGCTTTAAAGAAAGAAGTAAATCACATTACTCATGATCAAGCCTTGTCGTCAAAAGGTCATTCCAATTTCTATAAATTAGCAGTCCGCCATCGCGCAAACAGGCATCCTTGGAAAATCCGCGTGATGAAATCCAGTGTGTGTAACTTATCCCCAAAACTAAAATATATGATAAGAAAACATGGAGAAAAATACGGAATGGAACTGAAGGAATATTTATCTGAAAAAGAACACTTGAAAAACTATTTTGAGAAGATTCCTGTATTTTTATCCAGTATGGTGGATTTGTATATTGAAATCAATTACGTCATCGAATACACAGCAGTTTATTTACAAAATGACGTCAAATATCACAGGTCCAGCCTTCTTCCAGTATTGGAAAGGTTAAGTTGTTTAGCAGAAAATATTTTTGAAATTTTTAATCTAGGCGTAAACCAGGACATTAAAGCGATCTACGGAATCTTTGGGAACTGAGGCATTGCAGTAAATGTGGTATAGATCAGCTGGTCAGACTGGTCTCCATAAAGAAAAAAATCTAGCTAAATGAATTAATTTTTGGGCTACAGGAAATTTTTTTTTTATTCAATCTAAGGTGTATACCGTATAACCGGGATTTTCTAGTGTAGTAAAGACCGAATATAAATTCCAATGAACGCACATAATGCAAATTAATGTCAGAAATTGGTACATCCTTTTTCAGAATGAACTGAGCATATTCGACATGAATTAGTAATTTATGAAATGTTTTAACTGTAAGCTATTTTTATTTCTCAGATTTTGGATACAGAGAAGATTGTTATACAACTATTTCGTTTTAACTTATCTATTTAAATGTTTATTTGTCTTATAAATGTTTTGTAAAAAAAAAAAAAAAACTCAATAATTTGGACACAGTGGTGATATCATGTATACAAACCGTGGAAATATGACAATTAAGCAAAACTTTTAAACTGTTATATACATTATCAGTGCATAAAGTCTGTCGAAGTTTGTGAAACTGATTGACCTTGACCTTCATTCAGAAGTATTGATTTGGCAACAACCCTAATATTACTCTAAAAAAACTGTAGCTAGTTTTGAACATACGTTTGTTTAAACTTGGTTTTAAATTTACAATTACATTTGGACTATAATAAGTAGTTTGATTTCATTTTATAAGTTAACCAATTATTTATAGTACTTGTCAGATCATTGGTTACATATTTGCATATGCAAATTTTTTGTCGATTTATTTAAATTTATTTCCCAACAATCCGCTGTTTTTAAGGAAGAGCCTAATTATTACTTTGTATTATTTATATAACGGAGATGCCATCATTAAATATGTATATGGTATTAAAATATTTCTGTTTATTGTTATTGTTAATGTTTTAGTTTCCCCAGGCGGTCTTAGATTTTACTGATGGCTGCTTTTACTATTAGTAGTTGTGGTGTAATCGAGATCAAAGCTATTCTACACATAACTAAGCAACCGGTTTCGGAATATTAAGGTAAATCGTCGACTGAAAAACGACAAATTTTCTCGTACTAGAATCTGCCTGCTTTGGATCACAGACCATGGCAGGAGGCCCTAAGTACCACAAATCAGGTGCGATACACTTCTCGATCGTCGATTTCGTTAACTTCCTCTGCATCATAGTAACATCATTTTTCTTAACTGCTAGGTTGTACTTGGTGTATACTTAATGAGAAAGAGGTCTGATAAACAGGTAAATAGTCGGCTTAAGGATTGCAGCACTTCTCTAGATACTAAGGTGAAAAAGTTGTCAGTTTAGTTGCCGAATAGTGGAGGTTTTTTTAAATACTTCAGATTCCGTCACCATCCTTAAAGTTGTCCTCTCAATAAAGTGAAGGAACCTTGACTAGGGCAAAAAACACTATTACTCCACTCAATATTATTCGTAAGTATCTCGGTTGCAGTTTAAGTGCCCAAACTGCAAGTATGATGAAATATAGACGTTTTAGCTAAGTATAATATACATGCTAGAACCACCAATAACAGTTCGCCGCAAAAAGAACGAACGATATTGGAAATAATAAATTATGGTTTTCTGTGAAAGCACCAAACGTGTCCGAGATACAAGATAAAGGGCCAAAACTCCTGTCAAAATATATAACTAAAAATCGTGAAAACGACAAAAGAAGTCATGACATAATGAACATAAACGAAACGAAAAGAAAACTTACACATTTTAAACCTCAACGATCACAAGTATGTATCTATTTTCTTTATGTAAATTATTTCCACTAAGTTTCATGAAACTCCAAACTGGTTTAAGAGAACTAGTCCATACAGCATTTAATGTGACTGTAGAACTTCTATCACCATTCTGAAAAAAAACCCCAGAAAAGCAATCAATCATCAAACAGTTCCTGATGCTTGAACATTCTCTGTTATGTTGATCATTTTAGCCAAATTTCATGACAATCTTACAAGTTCCCTCATTGTTCTTGCAAAAAGACACCTTGAATTCCACTCTCATTCTGGGATCGTCCATTGTTTTTACAAAACAAAAAGGGAATTGTTAATTCAAAAGTTACACTCTTGTTCTGGGATCCTTCATTGTTCTTAAAACAAAAAGACAATTTGAAATATTGGTAAGAGTTCCACTTTCATTCCGAGATCCTTCATTGTTATTACAAAACAAAAAGGGAATTGTTAATTCATGAACATTCTCTTTTATGTTGATCATTTTAGCCAAATTTCATGACAATCTTACAATTTCCCTCATTGTTCTTGCAAAACAAAAGTAGTGTTTATTTAAGAGTTCCAATCTTGTTCTGGGATTCTTCATTGTTCTTCCAAACAAAAAGACAGCTTGAAATACTGGCAAGAGTTCCACTTTCGTTCTAGGATCCTTCATTGTTCTTGCAGAGCAAAAAGACAGCTTGGAATACTGGCAAGAGTTCCACTTTCGTTCTGGGATCCTTCATTGTTCTTACAAAACAAAAAGGGAATTGTTAATTTAAAAGTTACACTCTTGTTCTGGGATCCTGTATTGTTCTTACAAAACAAAAAGGGAATTGTTAATTCAAAAGTTACACTCTTGTTCTGGGATCCTTCATTGTTCTTGCAAAGCAAAAAGAAAAGTGTTAATGTAAGAGATCCTTCTCTGAAAAATTGTCTACCTCGAAATAAGTGAAAGATTCTTGACTGGGGCGTAAAACACCATTACTCTACTCCACTCCACTATAATTTAGTAAAATTTAGTTAAAACTAAAAGTTTTATTTAAATGAAAACTATCAACACTAAATTAGTTTTGTGGCAGAAGAATTTATTTTATTTAAAACTTCAAATTACTTATGAACTTTTAATGAACAGAAAACGAGCAACTTATGTATTAAACAAGAACAAACAACTAACACACAAAAAGTATTAACACTCCTTAAAACTTCACAAACAATGGAGTTCTGTTGCTGCTGATAGGGACTTTACCTATTACATTTGTATAAAAGCATTGAAAAAACTTTACACAAAACTCTAGTATTTAACAATATTTAATATTAATCTTGTGACAGATATAGAAACATTCAAAATGAACTACTATACATGATTTTAAAAATTTGTTCTACTGTAGCACCAAATAAAACTTTGGTATTATAGAGAATAGGGTACACATACTTAAACATTAAAACATCAAAATACCAGAAACATAGGAATCATTAACTTTATTTAAAGACAGTTGCACAACAATTATGCCTTAAAATATTACAGTCGATTGCAGAAACATTCATGAACACTAACACTGTAATAAGATAATACAAGATTATAAAATACATGGGGAGTAACCCCGAGGAGGTGTGGTATTAAAATTGAACTTATTTTAACAGAGGCATGTGTGTATGTATTTTATTTTAGCAAAATACAGCAAAGTTTTTAAAACTGAATGTAATCTTTATGCAAAATTTATTGATAAGAATTGCTAATTCTGTATAAGACATATCTGTAGAATTGAATAAGACAATGGAATGCAAGAAACTCTAGACCATCTACAAAATAATAGAAGTACATGTATACCTAGAATAATATTTCTTGAATTTATAACCTGAAGGTCATTTTGTCAAAAACCTTGGATAATTTTGAGATTACTAGGTGTATTTAGTCTCAATTGTGTACCTTTGTGCTTTTCAAATTTAACAATTAGCACACTGGATAACTTGATGTAAAATGTCAGTCTCACACACTTCCAATTTCCAATGTACCATACCAGTAAAAACATTTCTATGAAAATTCAGACAAGTTTTGTTATCTTTATTTGTTAGTACATCTAAAGCTATGATATTTAATAAGTGCATTAATAATTTCCTACTGTACAGTTGAACTTGCCTTACAGGTCATTTCTTAAAAAAAAAAAAAAAACACCTGCTTAAATTATCCAATAAAACTTAACCAAGTTTCTTCACCTAAACATTTGGTTTTCATATTTCCCCTTGTTGACCTTTTAAGATCAGTGTAAAATAACAGATTGATTTCTTTTATACCAAAAGAACTTAATTTTAGATACAAAACACATACACTGTATGATGATTTGAATGCCCATTAATTACAATATACATGTACCAGTAAATATAAACATGTGACTAATTTTTTAAAAACTTGTTCTAAGTTTATACTCAATACTACTGTTGTATTTACATGTACCTAGTTTACAAGCTATGTATTACAAAATTGATCTGATATGTACAAAACACTGGGCATCATCTATGCAGGCACTCAGAATAAAAACTACAAACTAATTTGTTTCTTAAAAATCATTTGCATAATTTTTTTTTATAAGATGAACTATTTTCTACCATTAAATTACATTTTTTTTTCCTACTATTTAATTACAAATGGCTCAAATTCTGTGTAAATCAAGCAATAATTACAAGAATTCTAAGAATGAATCTACATAATTCTGTGTTATTTAAACTGGAAATTATAGCACAAAAACTGGTGGGTGTAGGTTTCAAAATATTTTCCATTTTACTGGTCAATTATTTCCAAAATATATATCATAAATCCCACATCGTGAAAAAAAAAATGAAAATTAAAGAATAAAGATTTAACACTTTCTCTCAAAATATTCCTATAAGATTATATGTATGTTGGCCAAGCAGTCACATTTTATCTTTCAATATCTAACCAAAACAAAAATGGTGTCAATGAAATTTCTTATATAAAAAGATGCTTCGTTTCAACTTTATTAAAAATTGTTTATTGAAGAGCTGTGAATCTATCCTACAGATATAAATTTCAATATATACTGCAAGTTATTTAAGCAATAAGAATAAATACAAAAATAAAATACAACTGAAGATCTAAGTATATTTTCTAAATCAGTCCTGTCTCATAATTCATCTGTAGATTTTTTGCTGCTAGGAAGATCCATTTCTTTTAACTACTTGTCTCATTGTAGTGGCAACTGTAAAGGATATAATTTTTTAATTTTTATTTTTTATTTTTTGAAACATGTGATATTTACTAAACATTTTCACCAAAATGGCTTAAAACTATAATGATTTAGTTGTTTCTAAACAAGCTTTACACCTAAGTTGTCTGCAAATAAGGCAGGGATTTTCCCTTTGTGAGTATACCAGTGCAAAGCAGGTTCATAATGCTCGCACAAACCTAGGCACCATAAAAAGAATATAAAGATTAATCTATGTGATATTTATAATATTTTTTTCCTGTTACTGATACAAGGAACTGAAAAATTGCTAATGCAGGGTGCCCACCCAATTTCTTTGTCAAAAATATAGGAATATAGGAATTTTTTTTTCTAAAATATAGGAAAATTATAGGAATCTGACTGAAAATATAGGAAAAATATAGGAATTTCCAAAACATTGAATTGCTAAACTGAAAGAAATTTTGGAATTGTATACATCACTGACACTACAATGGCCTCCTCCACCCCTCACAGCCATTCCATGTTCAAGCCTCTCCTCTTTATTTTTTATAGGAATTCTTTTTCCATGTGCATGTCAATTCAAGACATTCCAATGATTTCTTAGAAAAACTAAAAATGGTGTATACAACCCCAGTCACTGCTTTGTGTGAGTAAACACAAAAAAGTCCTAACACAAATAGAAACAAAAACATCCCAGAAAATATAGGAATAGTGTGAAATATATAAGAATTTTAGGTCTTTTTGAGAAAATATAAGAAAAATATAGGAATTGCCAATTTTATAGCAATTTATAGGATTTTACAGGAAGTGGGCACCCTGCTAATGTGGTATTTAACACTAACTAAGCAACCAAGCAAACACCAATAAATTTTCCCCTTGCACTTGACCATTCTTATGTTTTCAAGATTTCACCAACATCTAACTTACTCTAAGTCTATGTTTTCTGTTACATTTGACTAAAAAGCCAACAAAAACCCCTTTCATCATGTACTTGACTTTTGATCTGATTGGCAAAATCAAAATCATTAGCAAAATCAACCATACGCAAACCTTACATTGTGACTTTTTATAAATCCAGTTTAAGCTTAACAAACAATTCATAATACACAGAAACACAAAGACAACCAAGATCCTGTAATTAATCTTGGCATTACATTATTATATATCTTCTTTATGCCATGTTTGGAGGAAAATGAATCAGTTTTGTTTAACAGATAAAAAACCTCTCTTTTTTTATTCATCAATGAATTAAGTTTTCATGTCAGTTATTGAAAAAGTCTCTATTAAAAATACAATCTCTCCCCAATAACTGGCATTAAATGGACAGTTTATCCCAAAATCAACTAACATGAATAGAGATAGGTATTGTGTTCATAACTAGAATATTACGGAATTAGTTTGGTTTGAGTATATGATTAACTGATATGATGGCAAACAACGACCAATACATGTATACTAATAATATTATTAAAGACATACTCTGATCTGCCATTGGATAATAATATTTATATTGCTGATTGCCGTCTTTGTTAGTGAATTCTTTTCTTACTTTTCCTTTAGGATCTGAAAGAGGAAACTATTGTAAATACATACATATATATATAAATAGGTCAATAGAGCCTGTTTATCATTAAAGACAGCCATAAGTTGAAATGTTTTCTGAACCATGCTTTGTTGAGACAGAAAGAAACATTTCATTCCCAAGTAACTTACAGAACTTACAAAATCAGAGCCAAATGAAGTATTTTATTTTAATATATTTTACATGTGAAAAATTTTCCTTTTTTTTTTATACCTTGGTCTTTATTTACAAAAGAACCTATTTTCCTATTCAGAACATAATTCATGATTGCCATGGGGATTTAGTATATTTAAGCAAAACAAAACTTGTCATTTGATTACATGATTTTGGTCATGTGATTACATGACTTTGAAACACAGAGGTCAGGTGTCTAGCAGCCATTGAACACAATCTATGCAAAGATATTTAAATAGTGATAAAAATATGTTACTACTGGAAACAAATTAGATCAGGATATCTGATTTCCTTCTAAATACAAAAAGTTTAGACAATCCTAATCTAATAACATGAAAATTATTTTATGTACAAGGTTTGGCAACTTTTATAATTACATGTATTTCTTTAAAGTTCTTTTTTTTTTTTTTTAAAAAAAACTGAAATATAATTGTTTCATGTCTAATAATTTTATCTATATTTCAGTTTCATTCAAAAATCTTTATTCGTATTTCCATAATGTATCACAAAATTTTGCTAAAATAAAGATTAGAAAAATCTTAGGTTCATGATCATGAGACTAAGACCTGTTCACAAAAAGACTTATATAAATGTTTATTATAAAAATTATCAGGGCTTTTGTCAGATACAATTTTATCCTTTTCTTACCTAAAAATAATACTCTAGGTATATAACCTCCATCAGGTGTGTATTGATCTCCTTTAGGTTCCTCGTCATCCTTTTGTCAAAGAAAAACGAGATATTTAAAGAATTTTCCTTAAAATACATATGGAAAAAAATTCAAAAACCTTCTTTCACAAATATTAAATGTTTGGCTCCTTGGTATAAAAGAAATATAACTGTTTATGCCCCTGTTTGTGTAACAGTGAGATTTTACAAAGTATAAATAGAAAATTTAATGAAGTTGATTTAGTTATTACAGATACTTATTCACTATACACATTCTTAACTTTAACTATAGAATATTTTTGATGGCACTCCCGCAATGTTCTTTTAGCTCAACCAATACAACAGTAGCAAAGTAAAATGTAAAGTTTTCGGGCTATGAGTTCCCAATGATATAAAGGTATGCTTGAGTTTTATTTTTTACTACTGGGTTGGTATCTCTGCTGGTGGAAGTTTTTTCCCTGAGGATACCATTAACTCAGTCACATCTACATTGTTTTTTGGGATTGTGATTTGGACATGGATGGGTATGTTTGTGTTTTATTTGTAGTCTGAGTCTGCCATCCTCCTTATTTCCTTCCTATTACAATTCTATAAGAAAGGCATGTAATATCAGTATTGAGTTATACCAGATAATATGTACATACCTGGGTTTGAACCATAATAAAGTTACTACTTAATTCTTTAATGTCTGTAGATGCTGCAAAATCTGGCTTTAAAGCTGTAACAGTACAATATAAATGTAAATGTTCTAATAGCTGAAACTAAATAACATAAATAAAGACCTGCCTTTTATTGTAGACATCTAAATTAAGGGTAAATTTGACCTCAAAATTATTTATAACAAGAGGTCCATGGGCCTTAAGGCTCACCTAAGGATATGTCCAAATTTTTTGCAAAATGCAACAGACAATATATTAATAACAGAAACATTCAAAGTTTTCTCAAGTTTAGAACTGCCACAATATTTAATCAGAAATATCTAGTCACAGTGAATTTATAAGTAGCTAATATGCATGTTGTAATTGTAGTACAATGAATAATTTCCAAATAATTAACAATTTCAGTCTTCTTATGCAGATATGACCTTGACCTTTGAACCTATTGCCCTGAATCATATAACAAAATGATCTTTATAACGATACCTACAATATAATGTACATGGCTATACAAAAAGTTAATAGTTTTAAATATAATTAATAATGTCAGTCTTCTAATGCAACTATGATCTTGACCTTTGTATGTATGACCCTGAATCATATATCAAAATGATTGTCATATCAATACCTACAATGTTCTTATACATGCCTATACCAAAAGTTAATAGTTTTCAAGATATATTGAAAAATATATAATTTTTAGCGATTTCCGTATTAAGTGCCTTGCTATTTATCCCCATTGCTACCATTTGTGCAAATCTGAAACTAGATGTCCTAAAAATATTATACATGAAATAACCAAGGTATATCTCTTGTACATTCAGAGGAGAAGATTTTTATAGTTTTTTGCTAATTTCCCCCTTATGGAGCTCCAAGTGGACATAACTCCTTTATTTGTGCAAAGCTAAAAGGCCTTCACCGAGGCATAATGGTAACCAAGTTTTGTAAAATTTAGTACAGTGGTTTTGGAAAATATTAAAATGTTAAAGTTTATGCACAGCTCACGATGGACTACTGAGGCAGATGAAGATGGAAAGCAATAGCTCATCTGAGCTTTCAGCTCAGGTAAGCTAAAAACTAAATACAGCTTAAGGTCACAAGGTTCTTACATCTTGTTAAACAAATCATAGTGTAAAAGGGGCATAACTCCATTAAAGATTCAAGCAGGCATCATGATTACACAATATACAAACCTTTGGGTCATAACAAACATACATACCAAATTTCATTTAAGTCCATTTGAAACTATAGGACTAGTTGGGGTCACAAGCTTAATGTTAATGGATGGACAGACAGATATACAGATGGACAACATAATAAAATAATATGCTCCATTTTTTTCAACTAGATATGTTTCTTTGAAACAGATGTGTTGCCTGACACTGCATAGTACAGTCGGGTCCCGATTTCGAGGGATTCAGTTTTGAGAGGTACTCAATTTTGAGAGGTATTTTTCAGGTCCCAACAATATTTGTTCTTAACTCCATATTAAAAAGGTCTCAATTTTTGGAGGTCCTATTTTGAGAAGTATTCGATTTTGCAAACAAATTTGCAGGTCCCAAAAGCCAATAATCAACTGCTTGGGACTCGATGGTGAGAGGTATTGTCTCACCTATTGTTGTAAACAGGCATTGTATCAAATCACACCTTACATTTACTCAGGCATCCAAGTGTGTTAAGGTGTTTTTAATATAGAAGTGATTAAAAAATGTCAAACTGAAGTTAACAATATAAAATGTGTAAGTTAATTAAGTTCTGCTATAATCACTTTGTCAGCAAAACACAAAACTGATATCATATGTCGTATTCCCTGCATCCATTGTAATTTTGTTCTGGGACCCAGTCTACCTAGGGGGATAACTGGATCAGGACATTTCACTGGTGTTATCATTCTTATGAAGAAATGGCAACTGAAATGAGGGGTGTAAAGAGAAAGATGCACTCAATAGATGTTAGGTACAATGCCATCATGAATGTCGCATATTTTTGTACCAAATCTATGTAAATAATTTCAAATAATTTCTGTTATTTTGTACCTGTAAAAATACCTACAAATTGTTTCGTTTTACTTTATTATCCCAACAATTTAGAAAGAACAATATTTAATAAAGGAAAACAATAAAATGCATTAAAATCAGTCTGTTTAGTAATTCATTTATGTAACTTTAGTAGGACCCAGTTTTGAGAAGTACTCGATTTTGAGAGGTATTTTGGATTTAACTTGGACCTCTCAAAATCGAGTCCTGACTGTAGTTGACAAAGTTATGCTCCGGACAAGAAATGCTCTATAAAAATCAATCAAAGGGAAATAATTCAAAAACGGAAAAAAATAGAGTTGCAGTTCTTGTGCACTGCACTTCGAGTCATTGCCAGAAACATGCACACCAAGTTTGGAGTCATATGAACGTACAACATCAATGTTATGCTCCGGACAAGGAAATCCGGACGCTGCCGACGCCGACAAAAGTAATCCCTATATGTCGCCTAGTCAGGCGACACAAAAAGTATCCATACAAAAATTATATTTATAATATTTACCTTTACAAGCACCACACCATGACTTGTGTATGAGTAACAACAAAGGCTTATTTCTGTAACATAAATAAATATTCTGATAAAAAAATGTCATTTACCAACATTTAAAAACAAAAGTACTTATTTGATTGTTTTGTGATGTATTACATTGTTCCTGAAAGTCAAAAAAGGCTTAATGGCACTGAATATCATTTACAACATTTTTCTTTCAAATTTCAAAATATATTCTTGGATGTCTTTGGTAAGAGATTGGTGGTCAGTGTGATATTCCTGTAGTAGTACATAAAGTGTGATATCTCTAGATCATTCATTTTATTTTCTGTTCTTTGTATGAGACTGGTGCCCAGTGTGATATCTCTATGTAGTAAATGTCCAGTGTGATATCTGTATGTAGTATGCATTCAGTGTGATGTTTCTATGAAGTAGGTGTCCAGTATGAAATCTCTATGCAGATGCTAAAAAGTGATATCTCTATGCAGATACTGGAAAGTTTGATATCTCTATGAAGATATCGGATAGTGTGATTTCTCTATGTAGATATTGGAAAGTGTGATATCTCTATGTAGACATTGGAAAGTGTTATATCTTTAAGTAGATATTTGAAAGTGTGATATCTTTAAGTAGATATTGGAAAGTGTGATATATTTAAGTATATATTGGAAAGTGTGATATCTCTATGTAGATATTTGAAAGTGTGATATCTCTATGTAAATATGAGAAAGTGTGATATTTCTATGTAAATATTGGAAAGTGTGATATCTCTATGTAAATATTGGAAAGTGAAATATCTCTTTGTAAATATTGGAAAGTGTGATATCAGTATGTTGATATTAGAAAGTGTGAAATATTGAAAAGTGTGATATCAGTATGTTGATAATAGAAAGTGTGATATCTCTATGTAAATATTAAAAAGTGTAATATTTCTATGTAAATATTAGAAAATGTGATATCTCTGTGATATAAACTGGAAAGTTTGATATCTCTATGTATTAAGAGTTCAGAGTGAGAACTCTGTGTAATAATCATATATGCTCTTTGTGAGGGTCCAGTGTGATACCTCTCAGTAGAAGTGACATTACTTTCTGTTCTTTGTGACAGATAGATGTTCAATGTGATAGCTATATATATATATATATATATATATATATATATATATATATAGTAGTCATATTACATGTACTTACTGTTCTTTTGCTAGTTTAAGTCCATCTTCTAATTTTACCCATCCTATATCATCTCCCCAACCTAAAAAAAACAAAAATTTATCAGAGAAATTGAGAAATGATGTTATCATATTGACACAAGATGTGGTTGCCAAAATCTTTTCATCTTTTTAATTTTTATATAGTCGACCAAAGTTTGAGGTAATCAGGTATCAATAACATAAGTCAAATCATAAAGATACATGTACCAATTTAGTTGCTTCTGAAACCTATAAATGGTCAGTCATTAGTTGACTGGATACTTACTCTTTATGTATAGTGATCTTGACCCCTAATCCAATCACATCAAAATAAATACTATAATAAAACACAAATAAGTTTCAATATGTACCCCATAAATAGCCATCACTTAAATGACCAAAAACTAATTTTTCAGACAGAGTTGACATATAGACAGTCAGAGCTGAAAAACAGAATGATAGAGGTGAAAGTTTGACATGAGCATAAATGGAAAGATGAACACATCAATTTCCTTAAAATCCATACAAACTAGGCAGAGATATAAACAAATCAATTTCCTTAAAAATCCATACCAAATAGACAGAAATAAGTGATCTAACATTACTTAATGTCAACAAGAGTATTTTGTATGTTCATTTTCAAAAACAATATAAATATTTAAGTGTCACAGTCATAGGGAATGAAGTTTTTTAATGTGTCTTAATTTTTTATATTTCTAGCATAGTTTTATTTTCATCAACTAAAAAACAATTCCATATTTACAAAATAATTTACCAGTACTAAGTGAAAAAAAAATCATAAATTGTATTTCCAATTACGGTAATGAAAGACTTGCATTTATTTATAAGGCACTTTTACAATATTGAATAAAATTCTTTCAAAGGCAACAAATGAATATACAATCTATATGCAAAAACACCTGTTGCATCTTAAAATGTCTTTGATCATTCTGCTTCAACAAAAATAGTGTATTTAAGTTAAAGTGGTTTATAAGAAAAGGAAGGAGAAATTTACATGCAAGAATCGTTCTACAACTTTTAAAATCAATATGGTTTTTACATTAAACAGCATTATGTAAATTTCTTAGATATCTCATGTTTATTATACATATATCATTTGTACCTATTATAATACATGTACATTTGTTTAATCCTTTATCAATAATGATTTTGTTAGAGACATGAATATTCACATAAGCTCAAGATAAAAGATCAGAAAACTTTGGACACTATATTTTAAAACAGAACAATTTTGTTCCAGTAAACATAGTGAACTTTTTTTTTTATCTTTTTTAAAGATTAAATGAAAATATTACATAGCACAAAAAAGCTAAGATGTAACTTTGTATAAAAATGGGTTGAAAATGTCCCTTTGACGATGTACAAGACTGAGATGTTGATTTTTTTGTACAAAGCTAAAATGTAAATTTACTGTACTTTGATATGAAAATTACTTTATGTACAGCAATGAATTGTCAGCTCTGTAAAAGTAATGTTTACATATCAGTTCTGTACAAAGTAACATTTAAATTTCAGCTTTGTACAAAGTAAAATTTACATCCTGGTCTTGTACATGGAACTTACATCTTAGTTTTGTATAAAATACATTAGCATTTCAGCTCTTTGTGGTTACACAATAGCTTAATTTCATTTCATTTAATCCATTTAAGAAAAGCAAAGTGTATATAAAACATTAAAACATGTTACAGGATTTAAATCTTAATAGCAACAGATGTGGCTAAAAAAATAGTAATAGCTGTTTGCATGTCAAATGAATTTGAGACAAAAAGTAAAGTAGTTTAAGTACTCATTTTTAATTAAAATTGCCTTAAGGAAACAAACCTCTACACTTTAATTTTTTTTTCAAATCAATCCAGTACTTTTGGAGAAGTTTTTTTTATTTTTATTATATATATATTTTTATTATTAATCAGCTAATCCAGTAATAAGGAGCCAAGGAAAAAGCTGAGAAAAACCTGTTACATACCTTAAATGTTTCTATATACAACATTTAAAATTAAATTATCATAAATAAAATATTTTTTCTGCTCTTACTATTGTAACAGGAAAGGGAAAAAAAAAAACAACAGCCAAACTGAGACTTGACCTGGGACCTTCCCATTACTAGCAAGACACCCTACTGACTGAGGTCTCCAGCCACCTATCAAGCCTGGTTTGCCACATTCTTCCCTTTCTTTTTTTGGACTCAACTACTTTGAATCGAAACAACCAGGATCCACCCTTGAACCAACCTGTTGGTCATCCACTTCCAGGGTCGGACAAGTCCCCAATTGTAACACAAAAGGGAAAAAATGAAATGGCCAAATTGGAACTCGAAACCAGGAACTTCCCATTACTAGTGGGACACCCTACTGACTGAGCTACCTAGCCACCTATCAAGTCCAGTCTGCCACACTATTGATAGTAATGAGGGCTTTACTGGATCTGAAATCAGGTTGATATGAACAAACATATCTTATTGACCAAGAAGGCTTGAATCAAATTTATGCAAACTCCTTGTCATGACAAAAGCTCACACTGACTTATAGTTTTCATTAAATTTGACCAATGGTTTGATATTTAATATTCCAAAACATCTTTTGTCTCTGATTTAATTATTTTAATGATTATTTTATAATCATAGATAGTAAGCATTTCAAGATTCAAAACTTGTGTTCCCTAGAGGAGTAGATTATTCATACAGCTAGACATATGAAAATCCCATTAGAATAGGACACCTGGTACATTTTTTTATTGCATTGTTGTACACAGAGACTCTTGTTAAAATAGCCATTAGATTACTTGTTTTCAACATGTATGGATTTACAATCACATCAACAAGATGATGTTAAGAATTTGGTATAATCATCAAAGAATTTGATGGCTATTTTGCTGAGAGGTTACTATAAAACACATTGTTTTATTAAGCATAATTTCAGAGTGCAGAATAAGTCTTTTCTTCTATATGTAATGGTCAGTTTAAACATTCCATCCAACTTTAAAAATTGCTGGATTCATCAAGACAGCAAAACAATTTATTCAGTCAAATTTAATTGTATTTACAATTTAAATAAACAAATTGAATTCAATAAGAGGTTAGGATGTATATGGCTGGTTAACTTCGACTTATCACTAGGGCAAGTGGTTAGAAAAAATAATGAAAGACCTTGTCTTTCCTTTGGTATTTTTTCACTCTTTAGAGAACCAGCCAAAACTGTATATGTATAACAAATATTGCATTGACAAATAATAATAAATAATTTGTTCTGGTTATAAACTTAATTCAAAAGAACACTAGAATTAAAATTAAATTTTTTTGTAAAGCACTTGTGTTACACCAATCAAGTATCTAAACCTGTTTTATTGTGTAAATTTTTGATTCAATGCAAAAAGAATTAAAACTAAGATAAAATTTCAATATGCAAACTCAACTGTAAAATAGTCTGTGTAAGTTTATTAACCTCTGTTCCGTAAAATGGAAAGACAAAGTGAAAGTAGGTAAAGGGAAGATAACTTTATGCAACGTGTACACTACCGTAGTAACTACGTTTACTCTTTTACATAAACTCCAATGAAAACTAATTCGATCTTTTACAAAATGATTCTAAAAGGTTAATGTTAAGTCTTGTTTACCTCTAGCCAATTCGTTGCATTCCACTAATGAAACCGAAAATAACGATAACAAAAAGATGATCCAACTCTCGCTGGCCATGATGATGTATGTTTAGAACTTGCAGTAATGTGCAAGTGTATGTTATTTTATTGTCGTGTTATTTTTATTTCCGGTCGGTGTCTTATCATAAGATGACACAAAAATAACATTTTGTATATAAGATAATTTTTTGCTCACTGAAAAAATGCAAGAAGAATAATGAATCAATAATTTTATTTAATGTAGAACATTATTACACTAGGTGGTTTCTAGTTATCTCCCTTAGTTCCCATTCGCCTATAGTATGTTGAAGGTGAATTAGAAAGTTTAGATTATTCGGTTTAAAAACACATGTCTAGAAATGGCAGACGCTTTTGGTGACGATCTCTTCAACGTTTTTGATGAACAAGCCTCAAAACCAAACACATCAAATTCTAAATCAACAACAGAAAAGAGCAACCGAACCAGATAAGTCAGATATAAAAAGGTAACCCCTATTATAAATGCTTTAACAGAAAATGTTAACTTATGGAAGTGGCGTTCAGATTTGTTGTGTGTCATTTTCAGCAACTCTCTTTTGTTAACTATCATGCTTCAAGCTTTACAAGTTTAAATCCTACCAGAAACATGTTGTCATTTTGTAACTTAGCAAGTTACTTCATTTGGCATTGCTGATAACTTACTTGATATCAGGATAGTGGACCAGTGGGACATGCATAAAAATTATACAAAGTGAAAGTAGTTGTACAAGACAAACAATCTATAGATGCTAGAAATGTATGTGAAACAGGATGGAGAAAATCAATAGGGTCACTCTTGACTAGAATCAAAGATCTCTCACACTATAAACATATGTTCTTTAAACTAAGCAATCTAGACTGCTGCATGTTTTTAGTTTACCTTGGCCCTGCATGTGGGAAAGCCCTGCCTTAATTGTATCACTTTTTATAGACAATATGGCTAAAATTGACAGTCCATCACTTTTGAAGGTCACACTGGTATTTTACCATAACATGATGGAGAAAAAAAATGTGGTATTGAACCATTACGGCATTAGTAAAATGGCAACATATTAAATGACTAACTGATATATAAAAACAACTGTCATAGCAGATTTAATGTAAAGTTTATACAGTCAACCTCTTTACATGTGACAAATATCTGTAAACACAAACCAGGTAACCTTTTAGATAATGAATAAAAATCAGACCATTGGAAACTTATACAGGTATATAGACTTTCAAACCACTTACTATTTAATTATTTTTGCATGTTTAAAAAGAACTTTCATTGATTTCATATGTTTCAGAACTGAGGATTTGTTAAAAAGCATAGTTCAAAAACGTGCAACTGAGGAACAAGATGATGAACACCAAGCTAAAAAATTCAGACCAGATACAGAAGATGTCAGGTATAATGATTGAATAAAAGCATTCGGACTTGGCCTTTTCTGATGGTTTTATAGCTTTTTTCCATACCTCAAGTCAATGTTATCTCACAATTTTACCTTTCATATGCTTTTTTAATTTGAAAATTAGAAAAAAAACATTAAGAAAGGTATTATTTGTCATGACTAATTTTTCTTTTGATTAATATTCCAATCGCAGTATTACACGTCTATCAAGATATCACCTTCACAGTATTTCACTTATTTCAAGATATAGCAGTATTTTACTTATTGAAAGATACATTCTAGTCACAGTATTTCACTTATTGCAATATTTCATATTCATCTTATGTCAGAAAATAACATTCCAATCCCATTATTTCACATTATATCAAGATGTCAAAATCCAGTTAAAGTATTACCTTGTAATGTTTAAGTCTCGGTATTTCACTATGTCGAGGCGGTCAGTATGGAAATTGTAGAAGAAAGCTGAGTGTTAAGAGGATCAGTTGAATGAATTCAAACCCAGGTGATGAGAGGCATTGTTATTTTAAAGCCAATGCACAGGATAAAGATTACCTGTTATAAAATAGACAAGTCATTCAAATGTGATCAAATCTTAAGACAGGCATGATATACTACAAGTCATATCAGGGTTAGGATTTAGTTTTTTTTTAATCCAAGAATTTAAATCTTTCACAAGACTTAAATGAATTACTGGAAGTTGAAATTGTAGTTGAATTGATATTGATATTGAATGTAATTATAAACTTTATTGAAGTAGATGTACAGGCCTTAGATAGAATTTTTAATGCCACTCGGTACAGTGCCTAGTTATAGAAGAAAACCACTCATCACTTGGAAATTTGACTCGGCACTACATGAAAAACAAGACTTTCTTCTCTTAACTACCGCCAGAGCTTGTACCAATAAATATGTTTTCTGACTAGCTTCTTAAGCTTTTCACAAACTTGGGATTTTCCACTTTCAGTAACCAGTAACTTTCGTTTTAAAGTGACAGGTTTAGAAATGATTCTACTGCAACTGGTTTGTCGTCAGGATCAGCGGTAGTCTAATCAGTATCTTAGAAAATTTCTTTATCAGCTGTTTCATCCTTGTTTGTCTTAGAAAGTCATACAAAACAGTTTGTTTACTTTTATTTGACATACAAGTATATAAACACTCGGAACATCCAGTTGGATTTTACATTACACTAAGTAAATTCCGAATGCGAAACAATAGGTTTGCGCATGTGATGCAAACGCTTAAATGATTTTGTTGATTGACTGCTTGTAACAGAACGGCCGATATCTAGAAAGGGGCTCATTACAATTGACCTCCCTATACAAGATTTTCCTGACAAACACTATATTATCTGTTGTTTATTAATTGCAACAAGCCCCTTAAAGTATATTTCTGATAAATTTAACTCGGCACCGTGACAAGTGGTAGTAACAATATCACTCGTCCAAGTACACATTTCACTCGTCAGGACGAGTGGACGAGTGAATAATCGAAGCCCTGATGTACTAGTATATGCTAACACCTTTATAGTTCGTTCATATGACACTTTATTTGGCTAACTTCATTCTTGTCATGTCCTTGTAAATTTAAATATAAACCTATTAATGATTATGTTTCAGTTCAACTGAGATCATGCCAAGGATTCAAGTTCACAGGGTGGATACAGTTGAAGTCTGTACACATGAGGTAACAATGCAATAGATGTGAATTACTGTTCCTTCTCTTATATTGTCATTGTTTTTTAGGTCTCTAATTTTTTGGGTTTTTTTTTTAATATATACACATGTATATGTAAGAAATATACAAAGACATAATTAGCAAAGCTTGCAGAATACATAACATTGTCCTTTTTGGTGTTATGAAAATAAGTTTCTCATGAATTTCATTTTGTTTACATCTAATGAGATTTGATAGATATAAGAGATTTTAAAATTGTTTTAAATTTTCTTTTATTTATTGTTTTTTCATGTATTTTTTTAGGTGGCTATTCCACCAGATGCAGAATTTGTACCACTAAAATCACCATCAACAAAACCAGCTAAAGAATACCCATTTATACTTGACCCTTTCCAAAAAGAGGCTTTATTATGTTTAGAGAATAATCAGTCAGTGTTAGTGTCAGCCCATACATCTGCTGGAAAAACTGTAGTGGCTGTGTAAGCTTTTATTGATTGATTCACAACACTTCATTGTAGTCATTATTGCTAAATTTAAATTTGCCCTTTATTTGATAGTAGATACTTTTAAAATACAGAAAATTTTGAAAAGCTTTTACAAACTTAATAACTATTAAGATATTTTAATAAATATGGTAAAGTTTTATCTATTTTTGACAATCTTGGCCTTTTTTTTTTTTCTTAAACAGTATTTTTGGAAAATAATTTTTCTTTACATAATATATAGACATATGTTTTCACATAGAATTCAATTTGTCATAAACTCAGTAAGATCATATATACATTGATGGCATCTACACATAGAAATTACATAATTTTATTTGTTTTAAGTATGTTTTTATTTGTTTTTTGTTTGTTTTTTTTTTTTTAAATTTATTATACCTACCTCTTTTTTCTAGGTATGCAATAGCAATGTCACTGAGAGATAAACAACGGGTTATATATACAACTCCCATCAAAGCTCTAAGTAACCAGAAATACAGAGAATTGTATGAAGAATTCCAAGATGTTGGATTAATGACTGGGGATGTTACTATAAACCCTACAGCTAGTTGTCTAGTCATGACTACTGAGGTTTGTACAATGAGGACAGACATGTTTATATGGAGCAAATAACAGTTACATTTTTAGGACTTGAAGATGGTCACAGGACCATGAAAATATGTAAATATTTAACAAGTTTTAAAACAACAAGTTCAAATGGTACTTCAGATCTGTTGTATTGGTCTGCTAAGTTGTCTTAGTAACTGTTGTTGACTTTGATCTTTATTGTAACTTGATGTAATGTACAGGTATTTTATATCCTATTGTAAATACTTATTTCATAATCATTTTATTGTTTTTTTTTTTTTACTGTTTTGGTATTACTAAAACAGGTTAGCGCTACAATGACAACCATTAGTGTACCTTGACAACCATACAATATAAATGATATAAAATAAACTGAAACCATCTTGCTTTTGTTTTAGATTTTGAGAAGTATGTTATATAGAGGTTCAGAGATTATGAGAGAAGTGGGCTGGGTCATCTTTGATGAAATTCATTATATGAGAGATAAAGGTTGGTATATCAAAGAGATTTTTCTCCTAAACTTAAACCTAGTTTGTATGAAATTAATAATTCTCTCATGTTTAAGGAGTATATTTGCCTATCTAACTATTTTGTGTCAGTTTTTACAACTTTCAAGTTTGAATGTTGGCCAGAGATAATTGTGATAAAAAAATTGAAATTTTTCAGAAAATTTGAGTCAGGTATTGTTTGTGGTCTGTATGTGTGAAATATCAACGTCCTCCAACCTGTTTTGAACAAAAAGCAATTTATATTTACTCTCTTAGAGTTTTAGACAGGAACCAGTATTTTTAATTTGTTTGAAAATGACTAAACATGGTCATAAAAAATAATGATGATCATTATTACTGGTACATGTATGTTAGATTTTAAATTTAAACCGAATACATGAATATTTAGTATAGGACCATTTTCCTTAAATCATGTTGACAATCTTTTTTATGCAATTGCCTTAACTTTATATTTTATTACATCTTAATTTAATTTTAATTTTTCATGATTCTTTACAAATAGAAAGAGGAGTGGTTTGGGAAGAAACAATTATTCTGTTACCAGATAATGTACATTATGTGTTTTTGTCTGCTACAATTCCTAATGCTAGACAGTTTGCAGAGTGGATATGTCACTTACATAAACAGGTATTTTATACAAGTAATAAAAAAATTTGTGCAATTGAAAATTGAAAAAAGGATATAATTTGCTTTGACATATAGTACCAGGGTTGACTTGTGTAGAAAGATTTGATCAAAGGGAGATAACTTAGTTTCTAATTCATATTAATATCAGTTAAAATCATCATTCTTCGTGTGAACTTTAATTGCAGAATATAGTAAATACTGTTTGTTCTTTAAGCTATAAAAGTATCTATCAGTAAAGAATAAATAGCCAGATTAAAATGGTCTCTTTAGATTCTGGTATTTCCTATACTTCTATTAAGAAGTATATATTTCAAACATGCCTTAAATTCAGTTAATTTTTTTTTAATTTCAGCCATGCCATGTTGTGTATACAGATTTTAGACCAACACCATTACAACATTACATATTTCCTGCTGGAGGTGATGGGATACATCTGGTTGTGGATGAAAATGTAAGTAATATACTAAAAAAAACTTGTAAAATCACATATTTATTATTTCTATATATATTGTTTAAATATCTATCATGTGTGTCAAACAGATATCTATCTGCTATGTCAGGAAAGTATTCAGGGTTTACACTTAACTAAAAAAATGTTCTAAAAATTTGATTAGTTACTAAAATCAATCAATGACGATCCTTTGTAGAATCCTTATTTTTGCAGTCTTGTTTTATCCAATTTTTAAGCATTAGAATTCTTTAATTCAACATTTTGTAGTGAGAAGTGTGATTTTAATTAATATCTCTTTAATTGCTGTTAGCAGTTATCAAAATACATGTATATATATATGTTTTCCAAAGTAAACAGCTTTCAATTTGAACTTTTAAAGACAAATAGAGGCCTATGAAAGATCACACAACCAAATAGACAATCTTTCAAGCTATAGGTTTTTTAAATAATCTTTTTTTGTTTGTTTGTTTTTGTTTTTTGTTTTTTGTATTTTTTTTTTTTTACAAAGAATGCTCCTGTAATTAATTTGTTCCATCTGTTCAGTATGCACAGTTTAATAATCATATAAGAATAATCTAACATTATTTTCACTATTTCTTTGATCAAATTTTGGCATTACCAATGGACTTAATAGTTTAAATTGAGATAGGTTTAGAAGAAACGAGTTTTAGGATTTTGAAATATTGACAATAATTTAGATTGTAAAGTAATTATGGGGCTATTGGCAATTTATGGAAGTTTTATGATAGATGTGTATTAGAGCATAGTTTTATTTGAATTTCAGGGAGATTTTCGAGAAGAAAATTTCAATACAGCTATGTCAGTTTTACGAGATAGTGGTGATGCAGCTAAGGGAGATATGAGAGGAAGAAGGGGAGGGTTTAAAGGTAAATAAAAGATTAAAAACAAGAGCTATTGAAAAAGATTTAGAAACAAGTTACCACTATCTTACATTCATACTTGTGCAGATCCAAGTGTGAGAATATTTGTCAGTTGGCTTGCCAAAGGTTAGTGGTTTTCTATTGGTGAAACTTTGATTCCTTTTTCATTGTAATTAATCATTTGTTTGTGTGGATAATAAAGAAAATCAAACTTCATCTGAAGAATAATGATAATATTGTAAATGTTCAAAAATTGATTGATAGCATTATTTATCAGTTAACTTGGAACTTGATTCATTTGGCATTATTATTCTTCATTTGCCTTATGAATAATAATGGAAAACAAACTCATCTAAAGATTAATAATAATGTAATGCTAAGTAATGTAAATGTTCAATTTATTTTCAGAGAGTGAATCTAACTGTTACAAGATAGTGAAGATGATTATGGAGAGGAACTTTGCCCCAGTAATTGTATTCAGCTTTAGTAAGAAGGACTGTGAAGCTTATGCAATGCAGATGTCTAAATTAGATTTTAATACAGGTCAGATTTCATACATAGCAAGAATTTTCAAGTGACAATCTTGTACTTTAGTCAAATTAGAAAAATTAACCAAATTATTTGGAAAAAAATATAATTTAGGGTTGGAACTTTTGGAAAAGGATTCCATTTTTGGCCACAAATTAAGAAGACTTACAGCCCTGCATTTTACATGCTTAGCACTGCTTTTGTTTAAGACTTGTCATAATATTTCTAAAATGGTTATTTGGTAAGAACAATACAAATATCAAATTAAAAAGGTTTTGTCCATGATAATGCTTTGTGTAAGTAATTATCTTTTACATAAAGTTTCGCTTGTGGACTACATTAATTAACCAGAGATTTGAATGCTGGATTAAGACTTGTTTTCTTACTCTTTAGTTATCTCTGGACACATAATCAGTATAATTTTTTTTTTATTTTTAAAATATTTTTTTACCTTAGAAAAAGTTAACATATTGGTTTGTTAGCTACGGTAAATAATTTTGTCTTACTTACCTGTTAAAACAATTTAGGATTTAAAATTTAAGGAGGTTCAAATTTTTAAGCTTGATTAACTCTTTCAGTGTGATTATTTTATTCATTCTATTTGTTAGATGAAGAGAAGAGTTTAGTTGAAGAAGTATTTAACAATGCCATTGATGCTCTTTCTGATGAGGACAAAAAGTTACCACAGGTAAAAAGTGTTTTTGTTTGTTGGTAGCAGTGGGGTGGGTGTATCATGATTTTATTAAATGCATCTAATTTTCTTCGATATGTTTTCTTTTCTTTCTTTTTTTTCTTTTTTTTATTATATTTCACATCAATATTAATTTCTGTATTTGCAATAAGAACAGTTAAAATATAATTTATATTCAAACTGCCAGTAATTTTGTTATATTTTCAGGTAGAACATGTACTACCATTGCTGAAGAAGGGTATAGGTATACATCATGGAGGTTTATTACCCTTACTGAAAGAAACAATTGAAATTCTGTTCTCAGAAGGTTTACTAAAGGTTAGATTATTCAGTTTTCCTTAGTTTATGTATCCAATTCCATTAGTTATTGATACAGGCTACTTTCACTTTGAAATCTCAAGATTTTGATCTTTTAGAAGTTCCTGTATTTGACCTTTTGGAAAGGTCTTGGATTCAGGTTCTCTTGAAAAAAAAATTTAATTGAATTTGCTTGAAAGTATGACCACAGATCCAGAATTTAATCTCTGGAAAGTAATTAATTTGTCCTCCTATAAAGGACTTAAAGTTGACTTCTTAAGTCTTGAAGTTAATGTCTTGAAATGGTATTAATTAATTTGCATTAGAAAATGGAATGACGCAGTCTGTGCAGTGTATTGATGATTCTAATAAGAGGATATTAAAATAATATCTCCATGAGGGGTTTTCTTTATTAGTTGATTTAATCATAGAGAAAAGACAGGCTGGTCTTTGAGTGTTTGGAATTGCTTGAAAATGATTTATAAGAATGTTACAAGAATACAATGAATGTTTTGTGAAGTCTATTAATCTCTGTTTCAGGCCTTGTTTGCAACAGAAACATTTGCCATGGGTTTAAACATGCCTGCAAGAACAGTCCTGTTTACATCAGCAAGAAAGTTTGATGGCAAAGATTTCAGATTTGTAAGCTTAAATTCTAAATTAAATATTCTTTTACACTTGTTATGTGAAGTTCATGCTCAAAACATAGCTTTGTTTCTTAAATATTTTCTTAAACCTGTACACCATATAAATGTAAATAAATTAAAATGTTTATTTCAAGAGATTGAAAATATTAGTACATGTAATATGTTTTCTGTAAGGTACCTGTAACATAATGGAGGCCACTGGCAAGTGGTAGAGATTGAAAATATTAGTACATGTAATATGTTTTCTGTAAGGTACCTGTAACATAATGGAGGCCACTGGCAAGTGGTATAAAGCACTAACTTACAGGTCACAGCACTTTTCAGTGCCCAGGCATAAATCCCACTTGATCAGATTGTAGTTTAAGTGTAGGTCAGTTGTTTTGGCAACTTTTTCAGAACTATTCACCCCAATATAAGTAAAAGCATCTTAAATGTAAAAGTTTGCTTTTACATGTATTAGAAACATCTTTGAATAAATCTTTTCTTATATTTTCTGTATGCTATTTTTTACATGAATGATTGAATATTTTTAGTAACATATGTCAAAAAATCTACTACTAGTTCACCATTGTCATTTAATATTTGCAGGTAACTTCAGGGGAATATATCCAGATGAGTGGACGTGCTGGACGTCGTGGTCTTGATGACAGAGGAATAGTTATTCAAATGGTTGATGAAAAAATGAGTCCTGCTGCAGGAAAACAAATCATTAAGGTATATTTGAAAAATCCAAACACCAGTCTCTATTTTATACCTTTTTAATAAGCAAACAAAAAATTTTGGCTCATCACTAGCAGAAAAAATTGAGTGATTTGTTATATTTTTGAATTGCACATATTTCCATAATTTTATATGGAAAATGTCAAATTGTTTGTTTCCATATTTTTCTGCACAAACTTTAACCTTAAGATGTACATGTAGGTATTATGAGGTAATCAGATAAATAGATTGTTGATTAAAAAAAAATAAAAATAAAAATAATCTAACTAATCCTCCTTTTTAACTTCATTTTAATTATAATTTCTATGTAAACAGGGCACAGCAGATCCATTGAATTCAGCTTTTCATTTGACATACAACATGGTACTTAATTTATTACGAGTTGAAGAAATAAACCCAGAGTATATGTTAGAAAGATCATTTTATCAGTTCCAGAACTATGCAGCAATTCCAGATCTTTGTGAAAGTAAGTGTAATTTAGATATAATTGGTTATAATGAAGAATAATTCATGAATAGAGAGGTAGTTGAAAATTTGAGCCTGCTGTTGAAAATTTATTAGACGTTGTTATAAACCTTGAATCATTTTCATATATGTTTTGTAAATGACACCCGAATATTTACATGAAATATTATATTCAAATCAAGGTGACCACATTATAACACAACATTATTTAAAGCAAGTTTGAGCCATAGTACATGTATCAGCTTTTTACATACATGTACATGTAGCTTTAAAAATTAACTTAGAATGTCAAACACAAACATACTGGTTATTCTTGTTCCCTGTATTATATATTATTTTTGAAACCACGGATTCATGCAAAAGCAAATTAAAGAAAAATTTATATTCAATGAACTTTTACATTTGTTCAGAGTTGAAGAAAACAGAAGAAAAATACAACAGTTTAAGGGTTCAAAATGAAGACCAGGTGGCTTCTTATTATAAACTAAGACAACAATTAGATAACTTAGGGAAGGAATTGTTATCATACATACACAAACCACAATATCTTCTACCTTTCCTACAGCCTGGAAGATTGTTGAAGGTAAATGTTTTAGTGAAATAGAATGAAATCATAACTAAAATTATACTAAAACAACTTAAACCTACTGTCCCTGTGATGACATATTTCACTCATCCTTCTTAGACTTTTTGATATGCCTTTGCTTCAAGACCAAGGTCATAATGTTGTTCGTGTCAAATTTGAGCCCTTTTATCAAAATTACCCAGACATCGATTTTTATACCCCTTCTTACTCATTCTTAGGTTCCTTTTTAGTGGGATTGGGGGGTATAATATCTGACCCATTTTCATTGCATAATCTTTGTTGTGTTACTTTGTATAAAGATTAGTCATGTGATTTGCCATCATTCATTGATACTGATACCTATTCGAAATTTATTATTCTTGTTTCCTTTTTGACTTTTTTCCCATATGTTTGCTGTTTATCTTTCCTTGTTTGGTCTTGTCTGTTTTTTTTTCTTATGTTAGTTAAGAAAATGCTGTTGTTAATAGAAGTTAAAATTCTTTTATTGTTATTTTAAAGGTTAAAAATAAAGAAGATGATTTTGGTTGGTGTGTTTTGGTTAATTTACAGAAGAAAGCTAACCAGAGCAAGGTACATGTATCTACTCTTTATTGTTTTAACATATATTGACACTTTTTCATGTAAATTATATAAAAATCTGTAATTGTGACACTTTTGATGGTAATTTTAAAGTACCTGTAATTAAGACACTCTTTCGTGTAAATTATAGTGGTCAGTGGATGTGTCACAAATTAGATAATTCTGAAGTTTTTTTTATGAATTCTGTTAGATTATACTTCTTATATTATTTATCAGGCCACATCTGACTCAGTACCACAGTATGTAGTCGAAGTGTTAGCCTGTCTCACAAGAGAAAGTGCTAAAAGTCGGAAATCTTCACAGATAAAACCCTGTCCATCATTTGATAAAGGAGAAATGCAGGTGAGTTGATGCAATTATGCATTTCATTTGTAGTGTTACATTTCAATTGTAGGCAAACATATTAATTTGTTGAATAAATGAAAAGGTTATTGAAAAGCAAATTTATACAAAATGGTATGGTTGTAGCTATTTAAACCTTCATTTAAAGCTGTTTGGTAAGATCTTTATAACATTATAGCAATAAATGTATTTAAAATATATTTGATATACTGTCAGAGTTTCGTATTGTTCTTTATATGCAAGATTTATAATTCTTTTCTACACCAGATGCTTCAAGTGAAGAGGGAATATTTACACTCATATTACTTTACCCTTATCATAACAGTCAGATGGAGATACTCAAGCTTGCGACTTTAAAATTTTGTCATTAACACATCTGTATGTCAACACAGTTTCAAATCTGTCAAATTCATAACACTAGCTTATATCTGTTTGCATCACAAAGAAATGAAGATGATAGCAGAGCTTCATATCTGTCAAACTGACAACCAACTGTTTTTGTCACAAATATGTGCAGATGTGGGCAGAGTTTCATGTCTGTCACATCAAGCTTTTTCAACAAATCATATGCACCCTGTCAAAATAGTTTTCAAAAGCTTGATACTGTCACACAGAGAAAATGCATTTAATTTTTGTATCATTTTGAATGATGGTAAATGTTAGAATTGATATTTTATTTTTCTCTACCATAAAGTGATGGAGATCATTTCATTTCTAAAGGTTGTCATTATTTCAAAGTTTTTTTTGTATCTCACATTAAAGGTGATACCAGTGATGATACACCTGATAGAGTCTATTAGCTCAGTAAGGTTGTATCTTCCACAAGATCTACGTCCATATGATAACAGACAAAGTGTTGGTAAATCATTACAGGTAAGGATTCTCTCTCTCTCTCTCTCTCTCTCTCTCTCATGTTAGTTATTTCCTGACCTTTTTCTCTCTCCTCTTTTAATATATACAAAATGTATATATATATTTATTGTTTTTTTATTTTATTTCTGTTTTGTTTTTTTTTTTTTTTCTTTTCGTATCATTCCTGCAGAGTTTAGAGTATAAAAGTTGAATCATATTTATTATTTTCCTTAGACATTGCTATTAAGTTTTAGAGAAAGTAGGTTTTCACATTCCATTAATTAATGTAAGGAGTATTTGTGTGATTGTTTGATTTTATACATTAACTATAATATTCAGCAATCTTGACCGTATGTATAGTTTTGTATGTAAATATGTGTGTATATTGTAGGAAGTACATAGAAGATTTCCTGATGGTTTACCTTTGTTAGATCCAATAGAAGATATGAATATTAAAGAAAAAGGATTAAAAGAAGTGATAAAGGTTTGTAAATATGTTAAACATGTAATTATATTTAGGTTTGTATTTACATACTCAAGCATGTGGTAATATTTCAAGTTAATATTTTTTACTACTAAACATGAGTTAAAACTATTGTAAACAATAAGAGAAGTGAAGTAATGATGTCAATTATTTCCCTTTTAAAGATTCTCTTCAGTTAAATTGAGGTCCTCAGTTTTGGAAGGGTAGAGGAAACTAAATGAAGAATACATTGACATTTGGCAAGAGAACTGACAATATTTCTCTCTCAGGGATCCATTGAGTTGAATTCAAAACCTAGGGACTGTGCTTTAGCCCACTTGGCCACTGGGGCTTATTTAGAAATGACATCTTTAAGACAATTTATATAATTAGATAATATGACTTTCACACATGTATCACAGAATATTTTTGAAAGTTACAACTTTTTCTGTGTTATACTGTCTATGTATATAAATTCTAACACAACACAGTGATTAAAAGCCTTGGTGTTTATTCTAGTACTGCTTTAGTAAGTACAGTTTTATATCAAACTAATTCTTTGTTTCTAGTTGAAGTCTCTGTTACGATTCTGAAGTGTCCGTGAAGTTACAATTTAAGTTACCGTCTCTTGATTTACTTTTGGTAACTAAATACATGTACTTTATTTGTTGCATATATAATTTCAGAAAACAGAAGCCTTTGAACATAGAATGTATTCACATCCACTACACAAAGATCCCCAGTTATCTGATTTATATAAATCCTATGAAGAAAAAGCAAAGGTAAACATTGAAATCTCCATCACATTACTTTCACTTTTAGAAAGTTCACATCCATTTTTAAATCTTTCTCTGTGTGGGATATTTGAATTCACATTGGCATTGAATCTTGATTTTTTTTATTGGGGACAATGAGAAATAATCTAAATACATGCTGAAGCACAATGATACTATTACTGCACCATCAGCCATAGCAAATGTCACCACAACTGCAATGTCTTGATGATGTCACATACATTTAATGTCTTATGACATGCACAAGTGATTGAATTTTTAGTGCTCTTTCACATTTCAACAAATGAAATTTGTCAAATTTGAATGTATAGAAATCAGGTATGCCAATGAAACAATAAGTGAACTGGTGTTTTAATTCACAGCCACAATGAAACAATAAGACTTAGTGAACTGGTGTTTTAATTCACAGCCAAGATTTTTTCAGTTATTAAGATGCCACCAGTTATAGTTGAAGTTGAAGAAATCTGCAGTGATTTTATGGCTGAGAGCATTTTCATTGTACATGTCTACTGTAACATAGTACATTAGTCAATACATTGTAAATGATTATTGCTTGGCTAAAAGAGGGTCTGAAGTCTTTTTGAATCTAACCTAGATTCTCAATAGAACCAACTTGGCAACTGTAGTCTTGAAAAAATGTGATAGTTTTAGAGATAAAGGAGGACAAATATGATATGTACATATATATTAATAAATTGTATACATGCTTTGTAATAATTTATTGATTGATATCAATGATAATTTTGTTTATTTCAGATTGGAAATGAAATAAAAACTATCAAAGCTGAACTTAAAAAGAAGAAGTCATTATTACAGATGGAAGAACTTAAATGTAGAAAGCGAGTGTTAAGACGGCTTGGTTATTGTACAGCATCAGATGTTATAGAACTAAAAGGAAGGGTAGCATGTGAAATTAGCAGGTAACCAAATCTTGATGTGAAAGACAGTCACTCTGTGAAGATTTTTTCTACCTGACTTGACCATCTCTCATTGTTCTATCACAGAATTTTTGGATACTTTTAGTATTTTATAGTTTTGAAAATCTTTCAGTCCAATAAGAATACACCATCCATTGAAAAAAAATATACTTTTTATCAAATTGCAAAAATTAAAACCGTTGAATTGTAAGAATTTATTAAAACTGAAGATAATAATATACTAAGTATCGGTAAATTTTAAGTACAATTATAGTACTTGTATTTATTATTTATATTTATTTAGCAATAGAGATGAAATGATAATAGAATAATAAAATAGTGATATGATGATACAATTTGTTTTACTAACATGTACTGTAATACTAACTTTAGCTTGTAACATTTTAGTGCAATTTACATTCTCCACTTATTCCTTTGGGTTTAAATTAGCGCATAACAGCTTTTGAGAAACATCTTTAAGTCAAACATTTAGCGCCTATATTACATACTTATTTTAACAGTGTACTTAAGTAAGTGCAGCTGTCTTAGGGTGAAAATCACTAAAATTAATACACCACTAAAATTAGTATGTTTACAGTAATTTTTCCATTATAAACAGCGTTGTCAAAAGTTGATTTTATAGTGGAAATGGTTTCCTAACTCCTAATGCTTAATTTAATTAATGGTGATCTAACTTTACAACTGTTTTTTTTTGTTACTAAATTGGTCTATTTCTGTTTTCACATTTACACATATTTTTTCTAGTGGAGATGAACTTCTGATGACAGAGTTATTATTTAATGGTGTTTTTAATGATCTCACAGTACAACAGTGTTGTGCCCTAGTCAGTTGTTTTGTGTTTGATGAGAAAGCTAATGAAATGCCAAAGCTAACAGAAGCATTGTCAGGTCCATTACGCCTAATGCAGGTAAACACTTATAGCTTGCATATGTAAAGCCCATAAGTAATGAGTAGGATTTTTGTAAATTTTGTTTAAAGGATTGGTGTGTAGATTAGCTTTGCAGTTCTTCTGACAGCTGTTGTTACATACCAGGATGAAAAAGCAGAAGACAGACAAAAAAATTCTGGATTATTGATATTTGGCGTCTGCAGATCTTTAAAAGCTTAATTTGATTCTATTGTCATTTGATAGCCTAAATGACCAGAAAATGTTATTGGGCAATACTTTTACAATAGATTGCTATAATTTCTTATCAGATTATCTCCTGAAATAGTGGTGTATATGTAGCAGGTTTTTTTCAAGTTTAATAAATTGAAATGATGAGACTTCAGTTTTGACTTTTATTTTATAGAAGAATGTGAAATACTGAATTAAAATCTAAAAATAGATAAAAAATTTTGACAGAATAGTTAATTTGAATTACTCATTGTGTTTTCAGAAATTATTGTTTCAGTTATCAGAATTCTTCTGAGATGTACAAGCATTTCATATTTATGAACAAGATTACTAATTTAATATTAGTTCTGTACCAGTTTTGTTACATGAGTTAAGGAGTATTTATTTTCTGTCGCGATGTTTATTAGCATGATTTGTTTATGTTTTACATTAGGATACAGCTAGACGAATAGCAAGGGTCAGTAGAGAGGCCAAAATAGATATTGATGAAGAAGTATATGTAGAATCATTTAGACCACATATGATGGACATTGTCAATGCATGGTGTAATGGCTCATCTTTCTCACAGATCTGTAAAATGACTGATGTTTTTGAAGGTATTTAAACAGAGTACATGTATTATACTGTTTTATAGGTCCTTTTAAGAAGTATGAAAAGCTACATGTAATGTGATGCAGCCAATGCAACAGTTAATATTATTTTAAAAACTTTTTTAAATTCTTTATTTAAAATTGACCCCCCCCCCCCCCCAAAAAAAAAAAAAAACAAAAACAAAAACAAAACAAAACAAAACAAAAACAACGCTTACATTAATTGCCCTATCCATGATAACAAAGGTCATAAGAGTGCATTGTCTTCTAAGATGCCAAAAGACCTTTTTACACAATTTTGCATGTTATTTAACATTTGGATTACTAAGTATTATATCAAATTTTTTCTCAATTTTTAACCAATGAAATCAATAGACCATTATTTATTTTTAAATATTTGCAAGTTTGTAATGGCAGAATTAACAGTTATTTTATATTATTATTGTGTTTTACACTGTATCACAAGGTTAGAGGTTTATGGATTGTTGATTTTATAAAACCAATACATTTTATTTTTACAGGAAGTATTATCCGCTGTATGAGGAGGTTAGAGGAGACTCTAAGACAACTAGTACAGGCAGCTAAAGCTATTGGGAATACAGAATTGGAAAATAAGTTCGCTGAAGGTAATCTATTATAAGTGTTTAAATTTATTTCTTTTCTTTTTGTGTTCTCAAGGTAAGTATCAACATATGAATTAGGTGGATACCATTATATCTACCAGGGTTCAGTTGTTCAAAGCTGTGTTAGCTTAACCAATGGTTAGTGAAAATTAAGAGTAGCAATAAAAATTTATGCATTATTGATGGATGAATAGTTTTGAGACAAATTGCTTCTCTTTTTGATGGTACAAATTTATTTACCAATTCTTTTAAATAAATGTAAAAAACATTGAATGGTATACAAGATTCAAAATTTGACTAACGAATTGGTTAAGCTAACAGAGCTTTGAACAACCAGACCCTGACTAATAAATCCTGACCAGTTATATAATACTGTTAAATAATATGTATTACAATCCTCCTGTTACAGTGTGTTACATTGTAAATAAGGTTTAGGAAATATGATGCCAAATGTTTAATCCCATTACTTGCAAGAAAGCTAATCAGTTTTGTTTTTGTGTGGCAAAAATTTTAAAAATAATTGTTAATTTGCAAGAATTTTCTCTTAAAATATCATCACAAATGCAAGTTATTAAGATGATTGTATTACAATGTATTATATTTTCAGGTATCAGAAGTATAAAGAGGGATATAGTGTTTGCTGCCAGTTTATACCTGTGAGACAAACAGACATTTTGTTGTATGGAGGACTTTTTTAGCTCACCTGTACCAAGTACATAAAAGTTAATTCATGACCTTTTATGAAGACAAAGACTTGCCATGAACTTCTTATGATAAAATTGACAAGACAAATGTTTGGACAGACTTTATTCTGAATTCCTGTTACTAGCTACAAATACCTACATCTCACCATTGGGTAATACACCTATGTAAAACATAAAACCCATAATAAAAGTATATATACTTTACTTATTTTGTATGACTGTCTAGTAAGCATTCATTTACTTTCTTTTCTTTTCTTTTTTTTTTTTTTTTTTTGATGTGGAAAGTAAAAAAATAGATGCATGTGGTCATTTGTAAATCTATAAAAAACTTTGAGAATAAATTAAATGTTCTTTTTTAAATTTTAAAATTGCTGATGAGAATTAACTGTCAAGAATTAAATGTCTTATAGACAAAAGAGACCACTTACAAATTGTTAAAGGTACTGTTATAACGGAAAATTTCATTTTATCACCAAGATTATTCATCATGAAGAATACCGTGTTTATTTACATTAAATTCGGTTACTTATCAATCACCTGTTAAAATTTATTTTTGTTATTGACATTTGTATATACTGTAAATTTGTAAGTATGTAAATACATGTGTGTAAATAAAGTCATCTAACATGCACAAATTTTTGTTCTTGCTTTTCATTTGAACCCTTCCCTCCAATAAATCTACCTCTCAAGTAGAAGTAACATTTTCTTTTGAAATACTATACTTTTACCTAGGTTATGTATTATGAACATACAAAATGTATCCACTTATCTCATTAAATCACATTCCATTAGAGTCTGGCTCCAATGATTGTGATCATGTATACTTTTTTGTGGTTTTTCTGTGAACAATAGCTTTACTAGACAATAATGTGTATTGGTAAATGTTCTGTTAATTTACATATCGGTACTTGTTAGTGAGTATACTTATGACCTTACTATAGATAACATGTTTAAACTAGATATGCATTTAATATTCAAAATTCAAACAAAGTTAGGAATACAATCCTTTGACTAAATCCAATGGTTAAGTAAGTGTTTTTCAGAGTAGATCTTCAAACTGAACTTATAGCATAGTTGCATGCCAGGTTATTCACTGTTTGATAAAATAAGGCTTAAGACCACTTCAAAGGTTAAAGTCACAATAGTTTTATCATTTCCTGGTTTCTATCACAGTTTTTATAATTAGTAGTTTCATTGTGTTTATTATGCTTTATAGTTCCTTATTTCACATGTATTATTGTAGGGTGTTCTTGATGGCTCTGTTTATTGCTAAATACTTTTTGTTATTCAAGTACAACTTTCTACATTTCATTCGATAAAAAAGAATGATTAGTCAGATTTTACCTGTCTCTCTGTATTAATCAGACTGACCAGCATGTCATCAGTGTAACATTCAAAATTTGGTCATTTTAGGTCAGTTCACTAGATTTTAGATGAAGGTTTTTATATATCAAAGAGATCCTTCAGGTAGAAATAAATAAAAATTAACATTTTCACAAAAAAGAGAGAAATATTTTCAGATCAAACCCAATTTTAAAACAATCTTTATGTCTGGATGCAACAGAACTGTTACTTCTTAATTACATGTATTAATTGAATGCTCAATATCATTACTAAAAGTAACTATGACAAATCAACTTTCTTGTAACAAAATATTATTTTATTTTCAAAATTTAATAAACAATCTTAAATGCGAAAAATAACTTTTTTTTCACCATATGACTAAAATTCAACAATACTTTGATTAAAACAACTATAAACATTAGTAAAACAAAATATTACCAAGTAATATAAGTTTTCAATGAAAACTAATTTGTAGACATATAAAACTATGTTTAAAAATCAGTGACTAGTCTTAATTGACCAGTAATATGTAGACACAAAACTTTGTTTAAAAACCTGTGGCTTTTGTCATCAGAAGTTTGAAATGACTGGTAATTTGTAGACACATAACATTATGTCAAAAAAACTAACTACAAGTATTGTTAACATAAGTTAAATGACCAATGATTTGTAGACTCACAAAAGTTAAAAATATATCTGTTTAAAACTAATTCTTTACATCAAATATACAGTGTGTAGGAAAGTGTACAATTTTAAAGTATTCATTGGAAGCGTTTCAACTGTAAAGAAAGAACAAAAGAAATCTACTCGATCTAAACATTAATAGTGGATCGAACTGATTCCACTAAGATTTGCCCATGTACCAGTGGATTCATCTCAGCTTAGTGCAGTTTCATTGTTCTCTTGGTTACAAACAATATTATTCTAGAATTTAATAATAAG
Organism: Tegillarca granosa; assembly: GCA_029721355.1. NCBI lineage: Eukaryota > Metazoa > Mollusca > Bivalvia > Arcoida > Arcidae > Tegillarca > Tegillarca granosa. The sequence continues at coordinate 13,677,896 of CM056598.1, read as the reverse complement.
CAATGAAAATGGTAGTTTATCATTTTCTTATATGAAATAAGTAAAACTATATTTTCCTTTTAAAAAACAGTTATAATTTGGTTATCATTTAATACAGGGTAAATCCCACTGTAATAAATAATGAAGCAGAAAGCAGTGCAATTCAGTCACCATTATAGCATTATCTGCCATGAATCTTTATATTCTAGTCATCTCTATTTCTAACATTAATGTCATTTCTCTTTTATCATTGGCTGTCATGGTATAGAAAAGGATAGTTAATAAAATTCAGCTTAAAAGATGCTTATTTCTGACAAAGATATAAACAAATTCCATTTATAACGAGGGAACAAATATCAGTACTGTAAATTTTCAGTATAATTTATGAAATTTTTATAATGACTGCTACTATAACTCTAAAAGCATTAATAACAAAGCTTTGAAATTCACTTCAAAATACCTAGAGATGCAATTGTAAACAACAATAGAGTTCTTGAATTTCATAATGTAACTAGCCTGAAAATGTGATTCATGGTTACAATAACATTATTATAAACTACATGTATGTAAAATGATGTCACTAAACCATTCATTATTTTCCGCAAAGTTTGTTCTCTGATATCTAGTCATAGAAACACTTTCATATCTTGGTACCACAAAATAAACCATTTCCAACTGCAGAACTTGTATTGTTATATGACTTTTCATCAAACTTTACTAGCTCCACTTCTTCGTTGCAGTTTTACAATAAATCTAAATATATTGTGTATACAGTAGATAAAATAGTCAACATACATTTACATTTCAGTCAACATACATTTACATTTCTGTTTGAAACCATAACCATAAAATAAAAACATTCTATTAATAATACTTTAAAATTTAAAATCTACCCAAAATAAAAAAAAACATGAACTTTAATTACCAATAATCACAGCAATTGTATATTACAAAATTATGTGACCTTGAAAGGTCAACTTGATAAAATCTATAAACAACTCAAAATTGACCACAGCATTAAATATCAATCTCATCACTCAGTGATATGTCGTTCTTGGTAAACATTGTGAATATGTGATATATTAATGAAAAGGTTGTATAAAATGTCATGACAAGGTGAACATAAATGCCTATTAGATTGAGTACCAGTACTAGTAAAAGAATAATGTAATAGAATAAAAGAATTATAACCAAAATTGGCTCTTCTGATAAACAAGAGGGAGTTTTACTTTTCTGCTATAAAATCTTAAGTTTGTCGGAGAAAATCTAATGTTTGTAGGAGAAAATCCAATAAATAAATAACACAAAATCCCCTTTTAGGGAATTCTATATTGCCAATTTGAGTTATGACAAGACCTAAACTAGTTTTTGACTTCTCTGGTCACAGAATTTAACTTTTTATGGTTTGACATGTAAAGTTTCTGATCTATATCTGTTTACAAAATTGGTATTTTGGGGAAAGAATTCCATAAATGCATGGTTTCACAAATATCCTCTGTGTGTGTGTGTGTGTGTGTGTGTGTGTTAATGCCACTGTTAAAGAGTATGAAAATAATGAGAAACCTAAATTTCATGAAATTAACCTACCATGAACTTTTCCATAATATGTGTGGAGAACTAATATTTCCATAGAATAGAGAACCAAAAACAATATTTTCCCAGGAAAATAATAGAAATAAGGTAATATGTGATGTAATTGTTTTCCATAAATAGCTAAAACTTAACCTGTTATTATTTGTATAACATGGCACCAAGATGGACTCTAATTAACATAAATGTTTATACACATATAAACATGTAATAATATGCAATATCACAATTCTATTCAATAATTACAGTAAAAGCACCACAAAACATAAATGTCAGTCCAATATATGTCAAAATGATAAACATAAGCAATTGGTGTAAAAAAAACAACCAACAAATGAACAAGTGATTAAAACAAAACTCTTTTTTTTTATTGAAAAGATGCAATATGCCTTGGGATATGATAATAGGTTATAGTAATATCACATGCTTTATAAGGTAGGTGGTCTTAGTTAAACTTGGCAAATTAAAAACTCCAAGATAAAGCCTTTTTATGGATAAACCAATGAAATGATTGTGTACCTTAAAGTGTTATTTTTAATAGAGCAATATGATACAGTGTCAAAAAAATATCTTAAAAAACCTGCTATCTTTAGACTTGAAATAATAGAATAATGACATATGCCTTTTCAACTTGTTCCTCTGCTTTTCCAGGCAGGGTATTTCCTGCCATAACCTGTAGGTACAAACTACCTGCTAGCCCGGAATATAAGGCCAAGGATAAGTTCTCCCATGTTGTGTTCTGACATTTTATTCCGAATGCCAAATCAATTCAACAATGAGTGTGCTTTTAAGTGCCCTGGCATAAACAATTTTTGTGTATATTAAACGGAAGCAAGCAATAACATTGCATTTAGGTCATCATAATCATCAAGATGCTTTATCGGTAATCTCCCATAAATCTGGGCGTAGACACTGACTAGAGATCAAAATGCCAAGTAAGAATTTAAAAGGGAATTTGTACACAATGTTTTGTCTTTTAGGACAAAATTCTGAAGCTTTTTCTAATGTCATTTTTTTCATATATTTAAAAGCATTTTCTAATATTAAAATGGTTTCTAAAACAACTAGGGATGCCTAATAATTAATAAACTACATTTTCCCAGTCAAATATTAAACAAAACAATAAAATAAAATCAGGGAATGTACCTTATATATAATTATAACCAATGGATGCAATAGAAATCGACTCTGTATGCAACCATAACAGTAATAAATTCTATATATCTTGACTATTTCAACAAACAAGATTTTAAACAACCAGTTTTAACAAAAATAAATGTATTATAACTGTTAAAACAACTAAAACTATCAACATTATAGTATTATAAAACTCCTCTGTTGTCGAGTGATAATATATCTATATTCACAATAACAAATATATTTACATAGGTATAAAACTTATAAAAAAATTTACATTTCAACAAAATGATGATAAAATATTAAACCTTATTTTAAAACATCACAGTGATCAACATCAAATATTTTTTTATTCAGATTTTTTGTCTTTTATACTTTGAAATATATCAGATATCACTTTTAATATGTATATTTTGTTATGTGCAAGTTTTAAAAATATTTGAACTATTATGGCCAAAAAGCTTCATAAAGAAAAAAAGTTTATACTATTTTGTCAAGTTTCGAGAAATATATCTATCTAACTTGAAGAAAGAATCTGCAAAGTTTACATTTACTGATAAAACAATATTCAACAAGCTCAGAACTTTAGGCAAAAAATCAGAAAATTTAAAAGTAACAAGCAGAATCAGCCATGAGGACCTAACTCAAACGGCAAAACTTTTTAAATGTCCACTTTTATTGACATTGAGACACAAACTGATTTTATTTGGAAGTTTTTCTTCATTCAGATTGTGATTTGTGTTACATAAGTAAATTCATTCATGACCAGAAATCTTCAATGCCCATCCAATGCTTTGAGGTACTTGTTCTCAATGATCCGTGGAACTAGTTTGTGTCTGAAAATAAAAAAGATGTAGAAATAAACAATTTGAACACTTTAAGAAAGTGAAGAAACAGTGAAGTATGTATGTATAAAACGTAAAATAAAACATAACATCAGTATATGGAAAGTAGCCACGAATTTACTACAACGTACAAGTAGGTAATACTAAAGGCAGTTGTCAGAAGACAACATAGCTCCTCTCTCCTCCGCAATACAGTCTTAGTCACTGTCGAATGAAATTTCTCTGAAGTGACAAAATATGAATTGCAAATATTATCTTTATGTATGATATATACATACAGTGTACCAGTATTATAAATTGAAAAATGTACACAGGAGTGAAGAGTATTTGTGTTTAAATATTTCAGTTAAGATCTTTTCACTTTATATCCTAACAATAAGTTCTGGCATGGTAGAGGAAATCAGTCACCAGAGAAAACCACTGACTTTTGGAAAGTAAAATATAAAACTTTCTCACTCTAGGATCTGATTGAGTGGAATCTAAATCTAGGTGGTGAGAGGTGCTGTAATCTGTAAGCAAAATTATATAGTAGTTTCCTTAGTTATATCAACCTTACCTTATTGGCATAAGCAAAAGTATAAGAACTGGGAAGACCATCTTCATGTATGGTATAGGTGAAAATCCAAATATACACAAAACTAAGAGCTGTAATATCTGTATAAATGTAAAGGTATGTACTTTCCTCTGTGGAACACGGCGGATATAATGATTGGGTGGATAAGCAGCCTGTAAATATAAAAAAAAGAACCATAAATTTATAAATAATCTGTTCATAAAATACCTTAAGCATAAAGCTAATGTGGTTCTGATTTAAGAAGTTTTCAAATTTAATGAAACTATAGGATAGTTCTCTGATTCAAAATCAATAGTTGCTTTATTTCATTTGAAACTTGTGCTCTAGTGAAAATGACATATTGAAAATGTTTTCCTGCATTATACATGCACTTTTTACAATTTAATCACTGGCAGACCTAACCAAAATTCTAAACAAGAAAACAAGAAATCCAACTTTGAGGAATAAAGAATAAAAAATAGAAAAGAAAAAAAAACAAAAAAAGCCCCTCTTAATTATGAGCTAAAGTAAAATAAATATGTATCTGTTTGTTAAATCTTTATTCAAACAATAATAAACTCCTATTATTACAAAGGTTTTATTAAGGGCAGCAACAGCCACAAACAAATGAATACATTAAATTTACAGTATAAATTTACAATATAACATTACCAAGCCTCTTTCTAGACCAAATATATTAGAAAGAAGACTGATATATCCTATTTTGTACAATAAGAAGTGCAATATTCTATTAATTCTGTACTATGTACAGGTCAGTTCTATAAATGTATACCTGTTCTGTAAACAGTAATAGGATCCTATCAAACATCTGGTTACCAAACAGAGCAGTAATAGCCACGTAAAGAAACAATCCATCTAGTACTGGGCGGGGAATGTAAGCCATGGGGTATGGCAGAAGTAACATAGATAATCCAATCATAATGTGTGAAAATATAGAGGTTAATCTTGTTTCTCGCACATGTACTACTCTGAAATGGAAAATAAATGCATGTAGTTTTATATACAAGAATTCCACGGATTAATATGTCTCAACTGGTTAGTTTATGATCGAGTAGAAAATAAATTACTTTAACATACACTTTCACATTTTTACATGCCCCCGTCGCTGACACCGAAAAATTAACACCGAAGTCTCACTTTAAGGCCATGCCAGGCTTGACAAAATTAAAGGTTTGTGAAGCTGTTAACTTTAAATATCAGTTTATCAATTATACAGTTCTTTTGATTTCTAAAAATAATTCAGCAGATTGGCATTGAACGTATAAAATAAATCAAAAACTGCCTAGAAAAGCCTAAAGATTAAACTTCAATCTGATGATTATTATCACCAGGCTTCAGTAAAAAAGTTTGTTACTTTTAAACATCCTTCATGATATTTATCAGAGAGCTTACATTTGATGTATATGTCCTTGGTCAATTCTATCCTCTAAATCTGCCAGAGCTTTTACATGCAGTGGAGAATGTGGTAACGCAGCATGTAACCATGGAAATGTAAATATGGATAAAAATCCATTTATAACAGCAACAACAAAGAGATCCCAATGATATGCAGCACCTTTCTTCAACCTAAAAAAAAAAATAATAATGATAATACAGTTAATAATTTTTATCACCTTATTTACAATAAAATCTAGCTTTACATTGGCCTTCCCATATGTGGCTTTGAACTATGGTGGCCATGTGGTTAAGGCATTAGCCTTTAAACTTTAAGGGGTCTCACCCCTGTGTGCTCAACCCCAGCCCACCACAAGTGAGATTTTTCATTGTGATATGCCTTAACTGGTTGGCTCTGTAACCAGTGTAATGGACTAATTGGTCAGTGGTGTTTATCTGTGACATTGTGGGATGGTGTACTTACACTGCAGATCTGAAGTACACTGTATTTGCTTACTTATGCAAGACATGAATTTGTGTTGAGATTAATCCTCCAGATCTGTAAAATTGTCTTATCATAAATAACTGAAAAACTGTTCATGTAATATAAAACAACATGCAACAAACCAACCGACCATATGTAGCTTGCCTTTTTTCAAAAGCCTAAGAATATTTTCATGCAAGAAAACTTGAAGTATGTTTTAATGTACATTAGGATAATATGTACATAGTTATTTTGAAATTAGGCGATATATCTCACAAGTATTCTAGACACAAACATGTATAGTTCAAACTGGTAATCTATTGTTAAAATATTGTACTTACTTATTGGCTGGTGCGTTAACTAAAGCACTAGATATATTCTGGTCCATGAAGAACAAAAGTGACAAACAGAAACCCAGACCAGCTGCTCCAAATACAGCACCCCAAGGTAGTAAATGAAGTGGTGCCAAAACAAAAAACTCACTCTTAGGATCATACTTAAATGGCTTGACTGAAATGATGAAAAAATGACGATAAATATTCAATATCATACAAAAAAATTACTGCAGTTATATCTAAGAAAGCAGTTTCATTTTGTGGCATTATGTTCTGGTTAAAAAATGTTTGTTATAAAAATGTTGTGACTTTACATTTGAATCAGAATCCATCAGAAATCACTGTTGAGACAGGAAATAAAACTATTGTTATATTAAAGTATCTAATGATAAAATAATAAAGTTTAACATAAAATAACTAAATGCAATATCAACAAAAAGATACAATACTTACTTTTTATTTCTCTAAAAACATATGATCCAAAGAAAGACATGATTAGTACTGACACAGGTAAGGCATAGTCTGCTAATATCTCCCGTTTACCTGCATTCAGGAAAGGCCTGAAATAGATTACACCAAGGAAAAAACATATAAATGACAAAAACAAAATACAGCAAAATATGGCAATGATGGAACATTAACAAGAACTGTTGAAATAGTTTGCTTGTCTGCATAGAAAATTTATCAAAAGATTTTAAAATAAAAATTCAACTAGATGCCCATTTTTGAACACAATGATCAACATTTATACAGGTGAGCTAAAGTGTAACATAACTGACATCTGGCCTTTTGAAATATATTAAAGTTTGAAGAAATAAATTCAAAGTCTGTATATACAAAACAAAATAAGAGACTATGATAGCAATGTTTTATTTTGCATCAATTTTCCAATAATTAGTGTAATAACATTCTTGCATCTTCATTTTTAATTGTATATTGATCTCATATGGATGAGTATTTTCCTGTTTATGGATCCAACAAAACTAATAACAGACTAAACATGATTAAAAAATATATATATGGCTATTTTCCTTATTTTTTAAGTGTTATAAAGATATTTTGATTCACCAATTATTATAGCTGTAAGAATAACAGCAAAGCTTGTTTCTACATTAAGTTCAACATAGGACATTGACACTGAAGCCAGAGGATATGACACATTCTACTTTACAAACTAGAGAGCTATCATTATCAGATCATTATGTACAAACTGTGTAACATTATATCTACAGTATAAAATATGTACTAAATGAGCTAAATTTCCAACATTTCAGATTTAATCACATAATTTTCGAAAACCATGATATTAAGTATTACTAAGCAGATTATGATAATCGGTGGAAGAAGCTCTCATCAAGAATCTTTTGTTTCTATCAAAAGGGATTGTTGAGGAAACCTACAGTGCCTGGAAAAGACTGCAGACCTTTTACAAGCAAACTGACAGACTTCGTCACACTAAGATGTGCCTAAAAAAGATTGGAACACAGGCAATGAGAAGATCTGTCATCTTAAGTGTGTATTTTAAACAACTATGGTCACTTGGCCCAGAAATAAAATCATGTTATCAATTTTTTTTTTTTTTTTTTAGATATTTTAGCAGGCACAACTACTTTGCATACATTGCAACCATCGTATCAGAAATTATTTCAAAGATATGTTACACATGTCAGTGTACATTATTATAAGGATACATAAAAATAATTACTTTTTCTGTTTTAATGCTTAGTAAGGAATTATGGTAACTGTTAAAAGTATGAAAAAATTAATATCTAAGAAAATCAATATTTTGTCATACTTAAAATGATAAAAGTTTTCAGTACAGCATATTTGAAGAACCATATGAATGAAAATGAGATGTAGCTTAAGTACATATCATAAAGAATAAAACATCTGAAAAGGGCATCTGTGTTTTACTTGTATTACAGAAGCTAAACTGTTCCTATTTACTACTGCGTAGCTCACTCAAATGTTACACAAAAAAGCACGTAAGGTGACACCAGGGTAGGGGGCAGGGTGGGGTTGGTTAATGACATTGGTTATTCTGCATTTTGTGCAAGTTACCCAAATTTCTGTTAGAAAAGGAGTGAAGAATCTATTACCGATAGTGAGACAGTTCTAAGGGGAAGGGGTAAATGACAAAGGTTATTCTGACTTTACCCAGGTTACTCGAAAATTTTGTTAGAGAAGGAATGAAGATTCTATTACTGTTAATGAGACAGTTCTAGGATAGTAGAGTAAACCAGAGTACACCTAGAAAACAACCAACAACTGCTGTGATTCATAAGTCAGTGTTTTAGATTATTTGGCCACCAAAGCTCTCAACTTTTTAGAAGTTTTTACTGCCTTTCATGTTTATAAGGATTTGTTTGTTAGAAAATTTTTGATAATTTGTAACAACTTTCCTAAATACTGAAATTTTAATAAGTCAATGAAACTATAAATCATTCCTTGATATTGGTTAACCAGTGTTAGTTGTTCTTGAATTTATGTAAAGTAAAAATGGCCATCTCTAAATAATGACCATCTGTCCATTAAGAACACACTCTTTTTATGTCTCTATGCTTTATTATTTCAACCAAAAAAGAACCTCTGAATAAAAGAACTTAACTATGAAGTCTGTATTTTAAGGTCCCCTAAGTGGTCTTTATATAGAGGTCTTACTGTATTGATATGTATACCATTTACATGTATATAATATACAGAATACCTACGTTTTAGTAAAGTTGTATAATGTGATTCCAAACCACACAGTTCCAAGCATAAGTAGAAGAAACAAGACACTATTCTCTCTCAAACACTCTCCAACTTTGGAAGTTGTTGTTTCCATGGCACTATCATTTATGTAACCACTAATGTTAGTTACCACCTGTACACTTATAGTTGTGGTCATGGAAACTGAAGAATTTGTCATATTTGTATCTTCACTTGTTTTATCACAGGTTGGTGAATGGTAATTTTTGTTAAAATCTGTTAAAATATAAAAAATTTGGTATAAGTGTTAAAAAAAAAACGAAGTTATACAGAAGTGCTCTAAAAGGCATTAAAAACGTTATTTCTGTTAATAAAGAAAACCAGTTCTTTTTATATTCAATGTATGAATGGAATTATAAAAGAAGCTTGTTCCTTATCAAAAGTTAAGATGAGTTAACTATACTTTATATTATGGCTATTAATATCTAACCTTATAAAAACTTTTTTTTTAACCGAGTCTATAAAATGATGAATACATGAATGATTCAAAGTGACATTTGCAATGGATCTATTCTTGTAAAGTACCTGTTCTCATCATTAACCTTAAATTTTTACTGCATTTAGACAAAATTAATTTTTGGTGAGTTCAATCCATTGTTTCTTGTTTCAGAAATAAGTATATTTTTCCCTAAGTGTAAAATCTCAACCACATGATAAGAACAGGTACATAACAAGATAAGGAACAACACCAATATAAAAAAAGAAATATAACAGTAATGTATATATATTCAGGTAAAATATAACTTCAAAGAAGAACTCTCTTAATTATTTATCCTTCTACCTGATTACACCTATATTTACACTTCCTCATTTAAACAGGTATTTTGAGAAAATAAAGATTTTAAGTCCAGAACAAAGAGATGTCTACAACTTTAAAGAGGGGTTTATAAGAAGTTAGCTAATATGTAATTAAAATTAAGACTAGATGATCTGTATAGGAATACAGAATCAATTTTCCACATCCCTATAAAACAAGATTAACTGACAAACTATATACTTATTGGATAACTTACTGGATAGATAAATAGCTAGGAATATATCAATAGATATATAGACAAAAAAAATAGCGATAGTAAAATATATAATACAAGGTATTACTGCGGAATTCCTCCAATGTTGAACACCTACCTTTTATTGTATCTTTGATTGCATCAGCAGAAAAAGCAAATGTAATAAAAAGAGAAAATATCTCCTCTGTAGATCTGAAATTAAATAGTAAAATACTGATTAAAAGACTCGGACATCAGGTCCCCATGAGATCAAGACAAAATATGACATAAAGTCCCTACAGATCAAGAGGAAATCAAATAAATTAAATGTTAATTGTGAGAAAATCTGATTGTAGGGTTGTGAAAAGTGTCTTAAATCAATAGAAAAAGATAAAAAACAAAACAAAAAACTATATTGTACTAAGTGATTGGTACCAATTTGACATTTCACTAAATGGTTGTTATGTAATGACAGAATATTTAGAAAACCACCTTTTAAATTTGCTGCAATTTTTATTCTTTTATATCTCATTAGAATAAAATAGAAAAGAAGTAAAATCATTGCTTAAAATATGACAAAATCAAATGAATTTGAAAAAAGATTATATTTAAAGATAAAGGGGAAAAAAGGGAGAGAGAATTTGCAATACAAGAAACACACCAGAAAATGCAAGTATTTATGATAAAATTTAATCTCCAGTGTGCAATTGCTCCGTCACTATTTTTATTTCTTTTTACACAAGGCAGTTACTCTGAAGAATTAAAAACAATTAAATCATCATATGAGCATTGGAAAATGTCCCCTGTCAGCTATTTTTTATTTAACTTATGGTGATAAAGCTTTGTTTTTGAGAAAAACTAATATTGTGATGTTTTTAGTGTAAAATATAACCTCTTCATCAAAATCCATCAAAATAAATGGATAGAGAAAGAAAATCACAGGAGAATAATGGTGCTTTACACCCTAGTTACAATTCTTTAACTTATGCTAAAGGTGATCAATGCTGAGATGGAGAAAAGGAAAATGCCCTTAGAAAACCAGCAACCTCTGAAGTAAACAGACAAACTCTGAACCTATTGCAAGGTGCTATGATCTATGAGCTGACATTTTAAACCATACAGCCACAAAGACCAACGGAAGTTGAAAGTGAGAAAGAAAGAGTAAATGTATACATATATAACTTACCTGGAAGAGAACTTCATCAATTTACTGAGATTAAAAACACAATATAAAATAAGGAAGAATGTGTTCCAAAGTCCCACACAGGCAAACATAGCATAAAAATTCAGACCAAAATCTTCACAGATGTTGTAAATAACTGTAAGAAAATAATGAATAAAATTAAGATTTAAGTAACAATTACACAGAAAAATACATAAGTTCAGTGAAGTTAAAATAATAATAAACAAAGCATATGCTGTTCAATAGTACATGTATAAGCCTTCTGTAAGTTGTATCTTTATTTCTCCAGATATGTGGCGTAAACCAAACAGTTTTGTTTATTTCTCTTTTGTTCAAATTTTTCTTTAAAGTCAATTCTTAGAACAGATTTAAAAACATTAATTAAAGAAAGAAATGATATTGTATTTTGTTGCATTATGATGTAAAAAAAAAAAATTAAGATACATGTAGTAATTTAAAAAAGTTTTTTTTTTCTGCAATTCAAAATAAACTTATTTGATTTCTTGGGACATCATTATTGTTGTTGACAAAACACTGATGATAACTTCACATATAACAAGCCAAAAGAGTTTAATAGATGTCGTATCTATTTTGACTGGCTTCAGAAATTTTTTCAAAGATATGCTTTACCATATATGGAAAGGTATGCACAGACCCCTTTTGTTGATTTCTGTAAAAACAGATTTTTTTAACAGTTAATTCTTACTACTAAATTAAGGAAATTACTTTAAGAGGAATCAACATTTTGTTCTGTTACCATAGAATGTAAAAGTTTGTTAAAACAGTAAAACATTTTTTTGCAAGATAAGTTTCATAGTTTGATTTCTAACGATGTCTCAGTTTATGATATTGACAGTAATATGTAGGTTTTTGAAACAAGCTAGCAGATTTCATACTGGTAAAGACAAAAAAAAAAAAATTAAACAATAAATGAACGAGATTGTGAAAATTCTAATTAAATTCTTAATATGTGATATTCAATGAAGTACATCATCTAATGCACTTTAATTCTGTAAGAAATCATTTGTAATCAATTTTGCTACATATTCTGAAAAAGGCCAGTATTAACGAATACTTTTACATTAAGTGTCACAAATTTACAATTACTGAGGCTAAATGTGATCTCTATTTACTCCAATCATTTTAGTATTTAGTTTATATTTTATATTCAAAGCAAGTGGCGCTGGAATTTTTAATTTATTCTATTTTACCTTTCATATACAAAGCAAGTTGGCACGAGTTTTTAATTTATTTTATTTTACCTTTCTTATACAAAGCAAGTGGCGCTGCAATTTTTAATTTATTCTATTTTACCTTTCATATACAAAGCAAGTTGGCACGACAGTTTTTAATTTATTTTATTTCACCTTTCATATACAAAGCAAGTGGCACCACAGTTTTTAATTTATTTTATTTCAACTTTCATATACAAAGCAAGTGGCACCACAGTTTTTAATTTATTTTATTTTACCTTTCGTATACAAAGCAAGTGGCACCACATTTTTTAATTTATTTTATTTTACCTTTCGTATACAAAGCAAGTGGCACCACAGTTTTTAATTTATTTTATTTCACCTTTCGTATACAAAGCAAGTGACACCATAGTTTATATTATTTCACTTTTTGTATACAAAGCAAGTGCCACTGTAGCTTTAAATTTATTTTGTTTTACCTTTCATATACAAAGCAGGGAGCACCAAAGTTTTTAATTTATTTTATTTTACCTTTCTTATACAAAGCAAGTGGCAATGCAGTTTTTAATTTATTTTATTTTACCTTTCATATAAAAAGCAAGTGGCAACGCAGTTTTTAATTTATTTTATTTTACCTTTCATATACAAAGCAAGTGGCACCACAGTTTTTAATTTATTTCATTTTACCTTTCATATACAAAGCAAGTGGCACCATAGTTTTTATTTTATTTTATTTCACCTTTCATATACAAAGCAAGTGGCACCACAGTTTTTAATTTATTTTATCTTACCTTTCATATACAAAGCAAGTGGCAACGCAGTTTTTAATTTATTTCATTTTACCTTTCATATACAAAGCAAGTGGCACCATAGTTTTTATTTTATTTTATTTCACCTTTCATATACAAAGCAAGTGGCAATGCAGTTTTTAATTTATTTTATTTTACCTTTTGTATACAAAGCAAGTGGGGCTGTGGTCAATAATACAATGAGTGGTTGTCCTCCAAATACAGCAAATAATAGACCTCCTACACACTGTGAAAATAATATCTTCTGTACATCTGGAACAGAGAAAAAGGATAAAAGATGTTTTACAGTCAAGTAAATCCTCTTTTTATAACTTAAAACTTTTCCAAAGAACATCTCAATTCTGTGTCTCTTTATGCTTTATGATAAATTTTTTGCATACAGATTATAATACCAGGGAAATTGAGCATTTGAATTAAAAAGTATACTAGTATTTTCGAGAGATATTACAAAAATCATACAATTTAGAATCATAAGATTCTCTAAGATCACAGAATGCAAACCTGAACACAAAATCCGGTATAAATGCATTGAGTTTACCAATTGTTATTTTAATTCTTGATTTCTACAACCTAACATCAACAATTTTCAGTAATTCACATATGGCAAGACAACTGAATTAATATTAATGTGTGTGTGTGTGTGTGTGTGTGTGTGTGTGTGTGTGTGTGTGTGTGTGTACATGCATGCGTGTGTGTATGTGCATGTGCCTGTGTGTGTCCATGTACAAGTTCTTTGGATTAAGTTTTACAAATCTATTCTTAATTCTTACTGCAACTACATTTAGAGAGTCACTTCTGCAAAAATTGCCAACATCAATAGATTTCTATATAAACTAACTCACCTATTGCTCCATTAGTATTGTTGTCATTCAACATACCAAAGGCTATATTTGGTAACACACAGGCAAAATATAAAAAGAATGTTGTGGCGGTCACTTTGTGTATTGTTTTATTACCAAATATACCTACAATGTATAAAACATAAAAATAATTATTATGACAACAGCTTATAAACAATTTTATTATTGGTAAGCATAGCTGTAATTATGTATGATATGAATGTTCAATGTAATCTCTACTCTGGATGGGTAAGTTGTGTACTTTTATCACTTTTTGTACTGGCAGACTGATTTGGACAAAAGTGTTCCTGTACTATAAAAGGACATTTACCTTAAAATCTCTGCCTATCTCTTAAAGGCATTAACTGTGGAATCAACACCAAACTCTTACCCAGATTAAAGGCAATAATCTTAGACTTTTACCCAAAGTATGAACTGTGCATTAACTTTAAAATCTCTAACACCTCTCAACATACTAAAAGTATTTAAACTTTGAATATACACCCACCTTTCACCCAAAGAAAGAGCATTATTAACCTTAGAATGTATACCTACCCCTGCGTAAAGTTAGGTCATCCTACTCTCATACCACTTATAAGAAGGGGTATCACACAAATTCCACTGATGACTGTCAGTTTTATTTAGAATATAAATATACCCCGCCGAAAGGAAGGCCATCCTTCTCTCATACCACTAATGAGAAGGGGTATCACACAAATTCCACTGATGACTGTCAGTTTTACTTAGAATGTTTACCTGCCCCTGTCTAGAGTAAGGGCCTCCTTCACTCATAGCCACTGTGGTAGCTCAGTTGGAAGAGTGCTTGCTCTGTAAGTGGAAGGTCCTGGGTTCAAACCCTGGCCGGGTCTGAACCAAGACTTGAAAGTGGGTAGTGACTGTTCTGTCGCCAAGCACTCAGCAATACGAAATGAAAGTCATGGTTCTTGTGGATGGGAACTTAAAATAAACGAGGTCCTGTGTCATGGCAGGTCGGGCACACAAAAGAACCCTGCAGTATAATGCCATCAGCGCAACGCACAGGCAAAATTTCTGCACTTTCGACTATAGCTGGCAACAACTCAATAAAAGTGAAATATTTTTGATTGGGACGTTAAATACCATTACTTAACTCAACTCAACTCCTACACTCATACCACTAATGAGAAGGGGTATCACTCTAATTCAACTGATAACTGTCAGTTTTACTTAAATATTTTTATTCAAAATTAAAAATGAAACTTGTAAAGGAGATGTGTTTAATAGTTATTTTATAAGTAAGATACACTTATACATTATGTTCGGCTGCAATCTGGTGAAAAAAGTAAGCTACTTGCTTGCCACTTATAACATTTATGTAAAATTTAAAATAAAATGCCACATTGTAACTTCAAATTATAATGTTTTAATTATTATCAGTAATTAAAAAGTAATTGCACAATTAGCATACTGGAAAATCATGGAAATTGATGAAGATGAAAATTTTTTCTGTAGAAAAAATTTGGGTAGTATAATTTTCTTTATGAAATGTTGTAAAAACTACAGAAAGTATGACACTGCTTATACATTCTACGGTCAGACAACTACAACAGAACCAACTGATGATTATGCAAATAAATTAATTTACAATATTTCTGTCAAAACTAACAACGTTTGTCTGTAGGCTAGTCACAGGGATAGAAAAGTTCAAGTTGCATAATAGTGTATGAAAATTGTAGACATAAAAATCAATAATGTTTTCAGATTGCTTCCAATTTGTATGAAAAGATGATAAAAAACAGTATATGGACAAAAACTTTTTTTTGGCACTGGAACTTTACCAAATCACGTCAAATGTCATATATTACACCATTAAGTATTGACAATTATATTATACTCCTCGACAGAACTCTAAATCTAATTCATATATTTGAAAGCTTTTTCATTAATGACATAATGTCTTTCATATCCACATTGATGTGCCATTTTTTTGTAATCTACACATTTAGAAATTGATTGATAGGCAATCTACCAGAATTACCAAATTACTATACTGTATATGCATGATATGACATATTAAATATTATCGACTGCCCCATACCTTTTCCCGTAACAAACAAGGAAATGTACACTGTCACATACAAATTCTACTCATATGATGCATATGTACAGTAATTACATTTTTGTAATATATGGTGAGAAAATAACCTATTTAAACACTTTGTGAAATTTGATTTCATGATATAGTGGGTGATATTTATTTTATTATTATGCACATACAATATTTATTGAATTTTAACACTCAAATGCTAATGCTATGCAGAGCTGTGCAAAGCAAAGCAAAATTTGGGCCTTTCATTATGTAATGCATTTTCTTGTTTGTTCAACATTTTGATACCTAGGCTTAATTTTCAAAAATTTACATTTCAGTGAGTTAAATGACTTCAAACATTTACCACTTTATCCATTACAAATTATAAAAAATCATTACATGATTATAGTGAATACAAAAATGCATTTTACAAGAAAACATGAAATTCTCTTTTACAGAAAAAATTCAAAATATCATTATTATGCAGTAACAATGTATTAGCACTGTGTGCCATTAATTTCCATTCATACTCAGTATGAACAACGGAAGTGTATTCTTAAACCTAAAGTGAAAAAGAGGGATAAAAATCCAAAGATTAAACAAGAATATTGATTTTATTGGAGTTAAGTTGAGATTCACAATATAGGATAATTAAATGAAGTTAAACTTTCTATTCAAAAAGATATCTCTCATTTCCAAAAGAATCTTTGCTTCTGTACAATGACATAATAAAGACATAACAAGTACCGGTAGTCAGAAACTAAACAAATTGCTCAAACAAACAAAAATTTGGTGCTGATATTAGCACTAATAAGAAACCGGTGAAAACATTATTAGGAGTGATAATAATCTTAAAACGAGAATAATTCCCTGCAAAAAGTATTATCTAGGAGACTGATGATCTATCTTGCCAGTAACATCACACAAATGGATCTATACATTCCGTGCTAAAAGGTATTACTGAAAAAGTTAATCGTATGATGTGCTAGTAAGATCATGTCCTGTTAATTGTTTCAATGAAATGACTTCTGTAGATGGTAGGTTTGTTGTTTACATATATATTCTACATCAACAATACTAAAAATCATTAGTTTAAAACAGTTATATTATTAAGCCACATGACGCCAAAGCCGTACTTGCTGCCAAACAATGTCACAATACAACACAGCTCATCTTATGTCTAGCTAATGAATATCACAAGAATTAACACTAGCTAACATGCACAATGCTAGGATTTATAATTAGCTTTATTTCTTTTTGAAAAGGTGTGCTAATTTTTCAGTTCTAACAGGTGATGTCTTTTTCATTAGGTAAATGCAGAATCCGGCAGGTTTCAATATCAATAAGGCATACCATGCCCACAAACAAATTTGGACTAAAATTTAACGTTTGTAAAGAATGTACAAATTTTGCATCACTTTAGCATAAAACAATTACTGTAAGTTAAATAACAGCTGATTCTGTTTCTGAAATTAAGCATACCTGTATTACAATCTGCTGAGTATGTATCTAATCAAACATCATATATTCACAGGAAACACCCACAATGTCGATTCAATTTCAAAACCAATTAACTTCATTTGATAAGGATAAAATATTTAAGAAATATTTCAACTCCCACGATGCAATGTGCATATCAATTTTATCCAACATTCCTTTTCCTTTGATGACCAGATGACATTTTACAACAAATACAATGAGAAAAGGACAAAGGTTTTAATTCTATATTGAAAAAGTAATCAATTACTTTAAATCTAAATTCAAGATATTTTAGTTAATTTATATGTTATGTAACTTTTACCGGATGGCCTTTAAAAAAGCTTTAATTTTTAAAATGTTTCCAAGCAATTCTAATGTGTAAATGAAAAATCAGGTACTTAATAAAATTTGACTGGTTTGTATTTGTAAAGCATACTCACCATCTTTGTAATCAGACCAGTAGTGTGGAAGATGCCTCTATCTCACAACCAAGTGGAAATTTTGGTTTGTATTTGTAAAGCATACTCACCATCTTTGTAATCAGACCAGTAGTGTGGAAGACGCCTCTTTAAATCTTTGATCATTCCAGAACCAAGTGGACATTTAGGTTTACCCTCCTAAGAAATATAAAATATAGAATGCTAACTCATTTTAATGAAATTTATAATTATAATACTCACAAATGTAATAAGAAAAAAGAAGCTCACCTGTACATATTGTTTTTTGTATAGTACACACCTGGGTGGTTCAGAGGTTGAATTTCTACCTCAAGAGCATGTGGTTAGGGGTTTGAACCCTGGCTTGGTCATATATAAGACTTTAAATATTTTTAAATTAAAATTTTTTGGATATTTCTTCCTCGTTTGGCACTTAGCACTAGGAAGATATAGTATCAACTTGTTTACTCAGTGCTAAGATAATTTGACTGGGGGAGTGAAATATTTGTCTTCAGCTTACTGACTCGATGAGCTAGCACCTGAACAAAAAAGTCACCCTGAGTGCAAGCTAGTACAAAACAGACCATAATACACACTCACACATCTTATGCTCATATGTATTTGTTCATAGATTAATACGATAATATGATGTCATGCAACCAATGAACCAAAAGTAACCTATCAGGATACTGATAGAAAAACATGTTTTATGGTGATGAAATAATTTTGTTTTTGAATAAGTGATGAACATTATGAACTTATCCTGACTGAATCAGTGAACACCTCACACCCATACTAAATTTAGAAACCAACTCCAGAAACTAAGTCATTGTTCTTGTCAGGAAATATTCCATTTGTGTACCATTCAAGGTTATATTTAACAATTGAACTGTTTTAAAATGATGTTCATTGTCATTATGAATGGCAACAACTTTGCAAGCAAACAGAATAACACGAGTTAGCACGTTATGATAAGTTTGCTTGCAAAGTTGTTGCCTTCATACAGACAATGAACATCATTTTAAAACAGTTCAATTGTTATATTTTCGTTAAAACTTTTTAAAAAATTATTCATTGATTTTAAGAATTAAAAATTCCTATCTAAAACACATGCACATCGGGGGATTCCAGAGGATGCAACAGTTGAATTTAAGACAGAGAACGACACATTATCAATCCGCAATATTTTTGATGTGGGGTAGCAACGGGGAGTTTTGGTTTGAAAAATTATAGTGTTATCAGGTATTTTGATGGTATTTTCACGATTTTTCATTAACATAATGCATTTTTGAGAATATTGGATATAAAATAATATATATAAAAAAATTGAATATCAATGATAAATGTGTTATTTGTGGACTTCATTCTGGTTGAAAATCAGGTGCACCTGTGTGGACCCATGTCAATTATGGAAGAATTTGCAAAAAAGTTTGGAGTAAAAGATTGCTGGCTATATGTTGGAAGAAGTGAGAAGTATACTTATTCTTTAGAAAATGATTGTTTGAAGTTTAGCAAGAAGTTTTTGTAGTACTTATACCATGTATTATACTTTTTAGGAGTTCCTATTGTATCCCTAGTAAACTGATTAAAAGCATGTAGCTAATGTTTTTAGTTTTTCTGATCAACAAACACAGCATGTGAAACAGACAATTTCCACTGAATGTGGCATACATGCGTCAATCTAATTCCAACTGAAATTTACATCACTTGAAATTTACATCCTGTGAGACACAAAATTAATTGACAAGTTGTACCATTACACTTCGCTCAAAATAATAGGAGATATAGCAGCTTTGCCAAGGTAGGAAGAAATTTTTAATAAGATCCGATTCAAGAATTTTTTGTGGTTTGATGGTTTTGACAGACCAGTTCTTGTCTGCTCTTTCAGAAACACCATTTGATTTTTTAAACTCTGTCTCTCACAATGTCAATATTATGGTGAATATCAGCCAGGTGCCTAAATATGTTATTAAAATTTTATTTGATTAATTTCTTTGATTTTATTTTGTGCATTTTAACCATTGAACTGTTCTTGTAAAATTTCGTAAAATGTGTTTTTCAAGCTTGTCTCGAATATAAACAAAAGTAACGTGATAGCCATGTCTGTTTACCTATGGTAATGTAGTTCCGGATTGTGTATTGCATTTGTTATGTATTCAAACACAGAGTGACAAGGTTTTTGTCATTCATTGTTTATCATGAACGCAATGACTCTCGAGCTTGCAGCTATGGGAATTTCAAAGGGCAAATGAAAATATTGTAGAAACACAGACATATCAGCTGTGGTGAAGACAGATATAGAGACACAAAGACATATCAGCTGTGGTGAAGACAAATATAGGGAGACACACAGACATATCAGCTGTGGTGAAGACAGATACAGAGAGACACACAGACATATCAGCTGTGGTGAAGACAGATATAGATACACAAAGATATATCAGCTGTGGTGAAGAAAGATACAGAGAGACACACAGACATATCAGCCGTGGTGAAGACAGATATAGATACACAAAGATATATCAGCTGTGGTGAAGAAAGATACAGAGAGACACACAGACATATCAGCTGTGGTGAAGACAGATATAGAGAGACACACATACATATCAGCTGTGGTGAAGACATATATAGAGAGACACACAGATATATTAGCTGTGATGAAGACAGATATAGAGGGACACAGACATATCAGCTGTGGTGAAGACAGATATAGAGAGACACAGACATATCAGCTGTGGTGAAGACAGATACAGAGAGAGACAGACATATCAGCTGTGATGAAGACAGATATAGAGAGACACACATACATATCAGCTGTGGTGAAGACATATATAGAGAGACACACAGACAAATCAGCTGTGGTGAAGACAGATATAGAGAGACACAGACATATCAGCTGTGGTGAAGACAGATACAGAGAGACACAAAGACATATCAGCTGTGGTGAAGACATATATAGAGAGACACACAGATATATCAGCTGTGGTGAAGACAGATATAGAGAGACACACAGACATATCAGCTGTGGTGAAGACAGATACTGAGAGAGACAGACATATCAGCTGTGATGAAGACAGATACAGGGAGACACACAGACATATCAGCTGTGGTGAAGACAGATATAGAGAGACACACAGACATATCAGCTGTGGTGAAGACAGATATAGATACACAAAGATATATCAGCTGTGGTGAAGAAAGATACAGAGAGACACACAGACATATCAGCTGTGGTGAAGACAGATATAGAGAGACACACATACATATCAGATGTGGTGAAGACATATATAGAGAGACACACAGATATATTAGCTGTGATGAAGACAGATATAGAGGGACAGAGACATATCAGCTGTGGTGAAGACAGATATAGAGACACAGACATATCAGCTGTGGTGAAGACAGATACAGAGAGAGACAGACATATCAGCTGTGATGAAGACAGATATAGAGAGACACACATACATATCAGCTGTGGTGAAGACATATATAGAGAGACACACAGACAAATCAGCTGTGGTGAAGACAGATACTGAGAGACACAGACATATCAGCTGTGGTGAAGACAGATACAGAGAGACACAAAGACATATCAGCTGTGGTGAAGACATATATAGAGAGACACACAGATATATCAGCTGTGGTGAAGACAGATATAGAGAGACACACAGACATATCAGCTGTGGTGAAGACAGATACTGAGAGAGAGAGACAGACATATCAGCTGTGATGAAGACAGATACAGGGAGACATACAGACATATCAGCTGTGGTGAAGACAGATATAGAGAGACACACAGACATATCAGCTGTGGTGAAGACAGATATAGACAGAATACTTTATTATTTGAAAAGAAAAAGAAACATTGTTGCATAAACACAACTATGAAATAATTAATGATATAGTTGTGTTATTTATTTCTAATTTCCAATATTGGATTGGCCTGCAACCATATACAACAAAATACCACATCTATATAATTTCAAAGGCTTTTTTTTTATTATTATTTAAGCCTTCCATCATTTTCTGAATTGTATAATAATTATGAATTTATCTATCTTAAAATCAGAAAATCATATTCACACATTATCATTTTAAATCATATTGTCAAATTTTACATATAATCTTTTTCAATCAGAATGTCATATTTCATATATTATCCTTTTAAATCGGAATGTTAAATTTTACATATTATCTATTTTAAATCATAATTTTCCACAGCTTGCCCAAACCAGTGGGCTGAACAAAGATATCAGTAACAGTCAAGATAGGACAAGATTGATCATGGCTAACAGCAATGGTGCTGGTTTCATCTTATGATCTTCTGTTTGTCAACATGTATTTGTTGAAAAGTTATTATTTTATAGGAGATAGAGGTAGTCTAGTTTCAATCTCAGCTTTGTGGAGTGTTGTAAATTTCATTGTAATGAAGTGTTGTAAATTGCATTGTAAAAAGCTCTTAATTTTGGACAAGTGACAAAAGCATTCTACCATGAATTTCACTGCTGTTTGTGATAAAAGCAAACCTCAAGGTCGAAGCCAAATAAACATGCAAATGGCTCTTATTTATCTAAATACATGACCAGAAATAACCAAACTAAACTATTTGATAAAATTAATGAAATTCATAAATTGATATATTGATGTATGTTTATTTGATTATGACAGACTGGCATGTTTTTTAGATTTCATGTATATTATTTTAAAATAATTGATTGAATTTTTTGTTACTTACAGAACATATATTTGAATTTGCATTTAAGCACATATCCAATTTTGCCTTTTTATTCAAATGCTTATAACATTATTGATTGAACTTGCCCCAAAATCACAAATTCATAATAATTAAACTTGAATGAAAGACAAAAATGAAAAAAAAAAAAAAAAAAAAAAAAAAAAACTTTTTTAAGAACAGGAATGCCATATAAGTACTTTAAAAATCAATCTACAAATTTTAAACTGGCTAAATTGATTAACTAAGAAATTAATTCTTGACAAGAAAAAATGCAAAGAAAATAGTCCCTTTGACCCTTTGTAGACCAAAGTTCTCAATTTGTCTATAAACATGTTTAAAGAACAATTTATACATGTTTTGTAATGTTTCAACTAAATAAGTATATGATAGACATCAAATACTGCACCAAAATCTTTCCAAAATTGATGCCAAGATGACAATATAAACATTCCTTTTCTAAAATAGGCAAGCTAAAAAGTAAATTTTTATTTTAAAAAAATCAAATTCAAGGTTGCTGAGAAAAACTAAAATAATTTTGAAAGATTTTAGAATATTTACAAATGATCACTGTAAATGAACATATTTTAAGTCATTTTAACCATCTAAGGATTATTTCCAATTCTTTCTAAATGATAAATTTGGGTCTAATAAAAGAAATCAAATTGAACAATCATCACTGTTAAAAAAAAACATATTAAGTCAGTGAAATGATTAAAATCAAGAGTGAATTTACTTTTATTTTCTGTTATGTTGAAATAAAAATTGTGATTTTACTTTAATAGATTCTCGCAGGTAAAAAGATCATTTGAGTTGTGAATATCTCCCAACGATACAGCTAAGTAATGAAGAGAATTTATACATCTAGCATTGATTTTTTCATATACAATCTTTTGCAAGATTTACACAGTAACAACCATAAAATATTTTTTTAAAATTGACAACAAGGTTTGATTTAAGCATCATTCAAAGAAAATTATTGTCAAAACTAATTATTTGGTTCTTTCTTGACAAATATAAAACATTTTATTGCTTGTTTTACTGATAATAAATAACAAATCTTTAACTTTTTTTTTTAATCACAATAAACACAATCATATAACAACTACAGCAATAAACTTATATTAGTTTTAAAACATCAGATCTGCAATTTAACATAAATCAACCACTTTTTGTTGGAAACACTTTACTGTTTTAAAGCTGCATTAAGTTTTCCTATGCATTATATATAAACAGCACATTTTTTCATAACTATGCCACTCACAAAAAATGTATTGCTTGCTTCCATGATAAAACCTTTACCTACATTGAAATTCATGGGGAAACCTACAGCCAGTTTGATCTACCAAAGATCTTATTTAAGAACACTGATTATATGATTGTTTATTGAAAAAAAGGCAATATAAAAAAACACAGCAAAAGAGTATGTGCTTAAGAGCAATGCGGCCAATTGTCAAGGGTATCCAAGCCAAACTGCTGTTTTATATACAGCCATTTTTCCTGATTTGTTGCCGAATTGAATCTGTCCCAGTTGGCTCTTGTTCTTATCTTTGCAAAATTTGTTGTCATTCTCGCATGAACACTTTTTCTTTTTGTCGATGCCATTGTTTACATACATGTAGAACTTCCACACATGCTCCAAGCTTATAAATAACACTTTATCGAGTTGCCCCAAGCTTTTAGGATTCCTATTTATCATGGGCTAATAAGAGTGAACTTAAGTAAAATAAATCGCACAGATCATAATAACAATTAATTGATATTGATAAAAAAAAGGTTTTAGATTTTTTTCCCAATAATTGGTAAATGCAGCTTTTAACACATACATTTTATTTAAACTTTATAGGACAATGTAGATTCTATCTTTGCTTTATTAAAACTCAATCTTTTTTGTTTTTAAAATATCACATTTTCCAAATAATTCCAATAAATTGATGTGAAATATAAATGTCTCACAAAAATTTACTTTTAATTTTTACAATTACAGCTAGTCAGTGACAAAGAAAGGTTTTGTTTATACAAAGCATTTCTGAATAGAAGGGAAAAAAATTATATTCATTATATTTAGATAGTCTAGTGATTACGATATGAGTCTCATGGGCCATACATGGTCAAATGTTAAGAACAGCAGCATCCATGAGCTGTGCAAGGGTTAGAGTTGTTTAAAATTGCAGCCATATCAAAATGCACACTCAAGTGTTTAAGATAGAAGTCTTATCGCCCATGCATGGCCTAGTATTTAAGGCAGCAGCCTTGTAGGCCAGAATATGTCCTTTGTCACTCAGAAAGACACTTATTTCATTTTGCTATTGTACATGCTAATGAAAAATGGACAGATGCAAGCTGAAATGCTTATAGTCAACCTTTTAGTTAACCTTGTATGCACTGGGGTTTCATCCAAGGGTGTGTCCATAGCCATCAGTTACTTCAAATAATGGAAACAATGATAGTTACTAATCTAACCAGTCAAAAAGCTGTAAACAGTGGTTAACATTTAATTTTTAATCATGTATACTTAAGTTTGTACTTACATTTTCTTCTTGTTCAAAAGCAGTTAATACTAAATGTGATTTACGGTTTTCTGGTAAACCCTGCTCTTCTATAAGTTCATGTGTTTTTTCTTGCAATAATTTTTTGAATTCAAATTCAGTACTAGCATCTAACAACTGATGCCTAAAATCCATATCAATAAACAATGTCGCAAATGTTCTGGCAGTTTCCATAGCTGATTTTGTGCTTTTCTAAATGAAAAAATAAAATACATTTATCTTGAACAAAAGTCCATACTTTGGGTCTTATATGAGGGCAATAAACATTTTTATGCACCAAATTTAATTAAGTCTTGTAGGTCTAGCATGTGAGATGTCAGAAACATGTCCTTTGCCACAACTACTAAAAAAATTCCATCACTGTTTAATGAGATAAGAACATTGTATTGATTTCTGGTATTTCACTTACAGCATACCACCTTTTGATGCAATGCTGGCTGGGACATAAATGTATGTAAAATGTCTGATAGGTGTTATGAAACTTATTACTTAGTCCTATATACTTTCTGAGAAGATTTAATAAATATTCAATAAAAGCATCATTTTAAATTCATGATTTTATACATTTGTGAAAAAAAAAGAAAGAAAAAAGAAAAGACAATACTAATTTTATCATGTTCAGTCCACCAAAGTTTCAGTCAAATACGAAAGAATAAATCATCAATAGCAAAATTAAGGATTGTTATTCCAAAAAAAAATGTGTCAAATGCTTTTTTCTAAGCTAGAATTGGCATTTGGCATACCTCTTTTGTTGGTGTCATTACTAGAATAACAAACTGTACTTCCTGACAATTACTTCCAAGATTGGCCGGGTGATTTAGACGTGATATCACAACATGGCGACCTGTCAGAGTAGGTAACTCACACCTACAAATTACAAAATTAAAATTGTTTTGATACATAAAAAATATGCAGGAAATATAATGACATTTACAGAATAAGAACACATACAGTTTTAAAAAGGTTACCTTTCTAATTGGCCATAACAGCAAAGCTTATATGTTCCACTTTCACTTCAAGTAAAAAATTGCCATAGAAGTTATTTTATCAGTGCACAGTTAAATGAAGAAATGACATGAAAACAAATGAGTTCAATCTTCAAAAAACTTAACTAAGACTATGGAATTAACAAAGTATGTCATTTGTCTTGACTGTTATTGTAGGCATGTTCAAAATGGTTTAACTAAATTTTACAGTTTCTGAAATATTCAAAACTAATTACTATCAACATCAGTCTCAACTCATAAACATGATACCGGTATATCATATTTTTGGTTGTTAATTTTTTTTTTATCATAGATGTAACATAGATCTGCCTAATACTTACAGCACACAAATCCAGGACTGATCAAAATCAACTCCACTCTCATCACTGATAGTTGTACCTTGTATTACTTTACTTAATACATGTACTACAAATAAAATAAAAAAAAATTATATCACTCTCAGGATCACCAAAATGTATAAAAAAAATAGAATAAACATTTGAATGCCAATTCAGATTATGGTAACCTTGACCTATGACAAGTAATGTGACCATGACCTATGTTAAATTTGTTTTACACCAGAACCATGGTAACTAGTCTGTTCTGCTTCTATATTACGTAATTCCCAATAATAAAGTCTAAATATCCTAGGGGTATAAAATATCCCAATATTGTCAGGAATTAGTTTTTTTTTCACTGCATTTTTATGGCTAGAGCGATGAAGACATAGTTATCAATAGATGTTTAAGTGGACAAATCAACAATCTAATGAGCAATAAAAAGATAACAACAATTTTTTTCAGAAACACTTTACATACAAGGTTAGTGACTCTTATTACTATTAAGTTTTGTATTTCAGCTAATCACTTCTTATTCAGACAATGGGTTTTATTTCCATTCATCTTAGAAATGGGAGTTACTTGATGATAAACAATAGATTAAATATTATATATGATATGAAGGTCAACAAATTAATTAAATACAAAGAAACCCTAAGCGACAATATGCAAATACAATGATCAAAACCTTACAGTTGAACTTCTGATTTTAGGGATTCTCAAAAAATTGATATACCAAACAAATCTCATTTACATATAAATTCAAATTTGTGTACTTGTACAGACTAAGTAAATCATTTAATAAGCCAAAGCAAACTGAATAAATATAGCTATTATATCAGGTACATATTACCGAGATATCTATGCACATAATATCAATATTATTGTATCATCACTTTCCTTATTGAATAATAAACAAACCATTCATCACAGAAATTCTGTCATCCCTATTTCTTATCCAATTACTAAAGAAGATTTAGAGCCTTTAATCTTAAGAAATGGAAATTTTAATAAAGCCTTTCACTCTAAACAAATGTAAATATATTTGCATTTTTGTATCTAGAAATTATCCAAAAAAAATTAATCTGACTCTCAAGAAATGTAAATATAAATTTATTTGTATTTTTTTCTCTTTAAAATGTCTTTTATAACAGCTGCAGAATCTTTTAACAAGAAACTGCAAAAACAAAGCTTTAAACAAATTACATAATTATGTCTAATGACAAACAAAGGAACTGATTTATAGATCAAAACTGAAACTTTTCCATTTTCTTATTCCAATAATATCAGAATTAAAATTGCTATCAATTGCTAACTTCAAAATTAAGAGCTCTGGCACTAAAAGGAAAAGAGGCTAAATTTTTGAAATGAAAAAAAAGTTCATTTCATTTGATAAGAATGCTACCGGTATACACAAAACTTGGATTTATTTTTATTAAAATCAGTTCTACAAAACATAAGTTAATACCAATACTTAAAAAAGTTTTTTTTATATAACAGTATATACAATCTGAATACATGAGCCAACAACAACAACAGCACACACACACACACACACACACACACACACACACACACACACTTTTAGACATAAGCTCTCTTTAATTACATCATTGTCAACTTAAGTATAAGGATCTTGTCAGTTAAAAAACAGGAATATTTGATCTTAATTTGAAGAAATATCAGATTTTATTGATAATAAGCTTTTCTAGGTGTGCTAAGGTCTTTCAATTCCTACAAAAGTCTTATTCATGAAGTAACCTAGCTACTTCTATTGTTACAGGTGGTAAAACATTGCAACATTTATTTGGTGTGCTGAGGGGACTCAGAAGTACTTGTACAGGGGCGCTAATGGTTATTATTAGTTTACTTTTATTATCTAATGTTCACCGACAAATGATAAAGCATTGTAAAGTGAGTGGTCTAGGTACTAGCACAGCACATTAGTTGTTGCGACCAGAATGGTGGTTGCAGCGAGTATGGTGGTTGAGGGTCTAAAAGACTATATAGTTGTTCTTCGCATGAGATGTCTTGATTATACTGAAAGCTTACATACTTACCACTATTGTCATGAAACATGTCTAACAAATCAAAAAGGAAATTGCAATCTTTCCATTCAAAAGCAGAGAAAACTTTTTTAATTTTTCTTGCAATGACAGATTTAAAGGCCTTAATTATTTGCCCCTCACCCTTCCAAAAAAAAAAAAAATAGGTTAAAACAGGACTAAAAGTTAAATTCAAAAAATATTTAACATAATTATATATAATCTTATTAATTTCTTTGTTTTGTAATTATTGTATTTTTAACCAGCAGAATTGGCAAATTTGTTTAGTTTTCAAGTTTTGGACTTTTGTGTAACATTTTTAATTTTTTTTATTTGCAAATAAACATTGCATTTAAGAACAAATTAAATATTTCACACTTTCTATTGTGTCATAATTAAATCATCCTGCAAATTTAAGTTTGTTCCTATTTCATTTATACTTTCTGCCTGGAAAACAATTTAAATTATATATAAAAAGGGCCACAAA
The DNA here is from genome assembly GCA_029721355.1 of Tegillarca granosa. Taxonomy (NCBI): domain Eukaryota; kingdom Metazoa; phylum Mollusca; class Bivalvia; order Arcoida; family Arcidae; genus Tegillarca; species Tegillarca granosa. The sequence continues at coordinate 13,648,693 of CM056598.1, read as the reverse complement.
TTGATGAAACACGCTTCAAAGTAATCCTTTCATTGTGATATCATCTGTCATGATAGTTACTTTGGCAGAAATAATCCTAACGCAAATTTAAACTTTAAATTAGCTCATTTTTCAAATTTTCAATTTTCATTTCACTTTGGAGATGAATTAATTAAGGCTCTTATCATTTAAACTCCTATATCTAATTTTCAGCAATATGCAGTGTTTAAGCCTATTTGACTCATGTATTGCTGCATTAATGCTACTACCAAAAAGCACAAAACTGAAAACATTAGCTGTCATAACAGGATAGCTCACCTGTAAAAACTAAACAATTTAGTATTTGATGCTGACACTTATATCACAGGTGTGACATAAGCTTTTCTGTACTTCACACAGATAAGCTTAACAGAAAGCTTAATCTAATTACTGGTATAAGACAAAAAAGTCCTTAGGACTACACATATATTATCATTTATAGTTTTAATGTACCACAAAATAAGGTTGATTGAGGAAGACCAAGCTAAAATTCTGAAAAAAGCTACTGCTATATATAACACATTTTCTAGATAATATACTACCCTAGTATATAACCCACATATATAAAGCTACTGCTATACATAACACATTTTCTAGATAATATACTACCCTAGTATATAACCCACACCCCCTCTTCACCAAAAATTCCCAATAATATCTATACTGGCAGTTTATAACCCCAACCGAGAGTTAGCCATCAGGTAGATAATTTTTTTTTTTTTTTTTTTTTTTTTTTTTTTTTGCTTATAATCATTAAATAACACATAAGATCTAATCTTGTCTTATCTACTTTCTTTATGTAACAATCCTAAATTAATGAGAAATAAGCTATATTGGCACATTTATATACGTAAATAAATCTCATTATATTGCCTGTGGAGTATTTCACCACCTGACCTAATGACATAAAGTTAAAGAATTTATCTTGTTCTGATTTTTCATATAAATGTCCCTACAACTTTATCATTCCTTTTGACTGAAAAAAATGGTTATTGGTAAATAAAGATTTTTGTTATAAAATTAATGTTCACATTATTATATTGTGATGTGTGAAAAGCGTCTCCTCATTAAAATGGTGGATCAAATGAAATATAGCTGTATCAATCTATCACCCTATATACATACATATATATATATATATATATATATATATATATATATATATATATATATATATATATATATATATATACACACTATATATACATGTATATATATAGATGTGTGCCCCCATAATTACTGTAAGTCTGCTATAAGATTGTCTGATGTGATGTATTTCTGCCATAAAGATGGATTAACTGAAATGAAACTACATAAAATGAAACATAATGGTGTATATATGTAATGTAAATTCAAGTATAAGGCCATTTCGGAACAGCAAACAGCCAGTTAGACCAGATAGGCTTTCACATTAAGCTTTATCTATACACATTACACAAACTATCTACAATAATAATATCTGGGTGACTGATAATAGAGTCTTACAACAAATATATCAGGGAAATAGGAACGATTACCATATATAATAGTTTCAAGTGCAATTTTAAATGGAAAGAATTCATTCCAAGGAGGAAAGGTGTCCACTTTGTATGGTTTTGTGACAGATTTATCAAACTGCTTCTGTAAAAAGTAACACAGATATAATATTTACAATGCCCTGTAATGAATTTATTACAGGAAACTGATCAAAAATTCATTATGTAGAAAGTTAAATAGTTCTAGTATATGTATCAGAATTCCCTTGGGTTATAATATAATACATTGACATTTTGTTTAGTCACTTTGTAAGGAACAAAAGAATACTCAAGTTTAGATAGAAATTATTTTTCTCACCTAAAACTCAATAACTTTCTAATCAGGAATTCACAAACAGAGAGAGAGAGAGAGAGAGAGAGAGAGAGAGAGAGAGAGAGAGAGAGAGAGAGAGAGAGAGAGAGAGAGAGAGTGTGTGTGTGTGTGCACATGCAAGAGCAAAAATAGAGAAAAATTCTAAATAACAGAAATATTTGCATGCATAATTTTCTCTTTTATGCTTTCATGGATAGGGGCAAATTTTATATATTCTTTGATTTGAAGAAATTACTATACAGTTAAACTTGTGTACAAAGGCAACCTGAAAGTGATCTTTGTAGACAGGATCAATATTCTGCAGACCAGTTAATTCCTTTGGTTTGCATTTGCAATATAAGTACATGTAGTTTTTTCTCAAGTGTAACAGTTGTAAAATGAATATATGATTCATCAGTATTGAAATATAATCATTACAGTGAAACTTGTTTTTATATCAATATTATAAAGATTTTTAAAATGTAAGTATAAAATTTAAGGTGGCTGTTGACCGGTGATCACACAACAAAAGTTGAATACAACCTGTCTAACCCAGAGTAAACCAATAACTGTCTGATTTAACCCCTAAGTATACTGAAAACCTGACCAAACTAAACCATAAATAAACAAAATTCTGAGTAAACAAAAGCTGCCTTATACAAACCTTGAGTAAACTGAAAACTGTCTAAACGTAATCCTGAGAAAACCAAAAACTGTTTAAACCAAATTCTAATTAAACCAGAACTGTCTACTACAAACCCTAAGTAAACAAAAAACTGTCTAAACTAAACTCTGAGTAATCCTAAAACAGTCTAAACTTAACTCTGAGTAATCCTAAAACAGTCTAAACTAAACCCTAAAAAGCTGTCTTAATCGAACACTTCAGTAAACCAAAACTCTAGCTAGAGCAAACCCTTGATTAACCTAAAACTGTGTTAACCCAACCTGAGTAAATAGAAATCCTTTCTTAATACTAGATATGTTTCTTTGAAACAGATGTGTCGCCTGACACTGCATAAAAATCAAAGGGAAATAATTGAAAAACGGAACAAGATAGAGTTGTGGTTCTTGTGCACTGCACTTAGAGTCATTGCCAGAAACATGTACACCAAGTTTGGAGTCATTTGAACATACTACACCAAAGTTATGCTCCGGACAAGAAATGCTCTATAAAAATCAATCAAAGGGAAATAATTCAAAAACGGAAAAAAGATAGAGTTGCGGTTCTTGTGCACTGCACTTCGAGTCATTGCCAGAAACATGCACACCAAGTTTAGAGTCATTTGAACGTACAGCACCAATGTTATGCTCCGGACAAGGAAATCCGACTGCCGCAGACGCCGACGAAAGTAATCCCTATATGTTGCCTAGTCAGGCGACACAAAAACCAAGTAAACCTAAAACTGTGTTAACCCAACCTGAGTAAATAGATATACTTTCTTAATAAAACCAAGTAAACCTAATTTTTTTTAACTAAATCTAAATAAAAATAAATATATAATAATTCTAAAAATGTTTAAATCAACCCCTGAGTAAACTGAAAACCTGTTTAAATTAAACCCTGAGAAGAAATAAAATTCTGTCTTTACAAAATCTGAGAATCTAAACCAACCTCTGTCTAAACTAACTATCTTATAACAACATACCATTAATATTGTTGGATAAATTATACTGTATGAACTGAAATCCTGCAAACAAATTCTTATGTCTTATAGATTTTGGGCTTTACTTTAGTTACAAGATACATGTGAAGCATTTACTCAAAAAGATATGCCATCTTTAATATTATACATCCAAACAATGTTTAATGAGACAGGACATAGACTTAATAAAAATACTGGTAGTTCTATGAAGGGCTACTTTATCTGATTTTTATTTTATATTAACAACAGTCAACAAATGTACTTACAATACCAGAGAACTCCAACGGACAAGTTTGCCTTGAAAACTCACTAAAACTCAATATATAAATTTACAAAGTTAAACGCTAGTTTTTGTTCCAGCTTCCCTTTACCAAAAAAATAATACAAAGAAACAGCTATAGAATCTGATGGAGACAATTATGTGTATGTTTATGAACATTTTAATCCAACAAAGAAATATATATCATAGTATACCTGAATCTTGTGTGAAGATAGCTTGTCTGGCCTCTTCTACTGTAAAGGTATTTCCAACATCTTTTTTGTCATGTAGTTTTTTCAACATAGCATCTATAATCTGTGATGGAGAGGTCTTCTGAATGTCTAGCATTAACAATGTTTTATTCAAAAACTCTTCTACATCTCTGTTAGCTCTCACTTCAGCATGGAAATCTTTCATGGGAATTTTCTGGAAAAACATGATTATATGATCATTTCCTTACATGAAAAGTGTTAGAAATATTTGTCAAGTGATAATGACTTTTGGTCATCACTGTAAACAATGTTTCATCACTTAATGTTTCCCATTTTAAAATATTTTCATAAGTAAAAATATTTCAACAGTTTTAAAAGATTCATTTACCCATTGTAAGTCATTTAAAATTTTACTGATTACTTTTAACTGGTGTGAGACTTATTTTCACATAAAATTACTAATGGGTTATTTGCGATTTTTAAGATCTCATATTATTTTTTTTTTCTTCTGCAACAATATATTCTAGTACTCGTTTTAAGGAAAAATGAAAATTCTAAATGTTTACATATAGACAACTTTTGTTAACCCTTGTTTATATCTTCAGTTCTGAATCAGTAATTGTTAACTTAGGTATCAAGAATTTTTAGTTTATATTATTGACATTCTCGTCTTGAAAAAGTGTACAGCATGGAGGAAAACAACAACACATATGTAATATGCCTATCAACTATTGAGATTGCTTGATTAATGTTGAGCTTTTTGTCATAACCTAGAATATATGTAAAATAAATCAGACAGAACAAGATGTGTGTAAGTCAAATGGTTTAAAAGTTTTACTATTTAAGGGTCAATGTGACCTTGGCTAAAGGTCAAGATCAACAACTTTCAAAACCTTGGTAGACCTTCACATGCTGATGATATATTCTAAGTTTCAAACTTCTTACCTTTCAGTTTGCAACAAAAGAAGTTTTAAGGTCTTAATATTTTAATATCAATGTGACCATGAAACAGTTGAGGTTAACAGCTTTGCAAATTTAGCATAACTTCACAGGTTGATGCTATATACATTGTGTTAAGCTTTTTTGCCTCTTGGTTTGTGAAAAATGCATAGTGTTGCTATTTAATGATGATGTGACCTTAAATGAAGGTCAAGGTCAATCTGCTATATAAAAAAAAAATCTCAGAGTTTCATGCACTGATAATGTAAATATAAAAGTTTAAAGCTTCTAGGTCTCTAAAGTTAATGAGAAGGTTTAAAGTTTTTATTTTTTTAAGATAAACATTACTTGAATAGAGGTCAAGGTCAGCCAGCTTTGCAATTTTGTTAAACATTCTTGCATAAATAGTTTATGAAATTACTGTCTTTTTGGCCTTTTGGTCTTTTGGTTTAAAACAAGAAAATGTTGATATATTTAACTACCGGTATCTAACAGCACTGTTCCCTTTGATGAATACCGGTATATAGGTAGACTATCAATTTTTTATTTAAGGTATAAGCTAAAAACTTCATGTAAGTGTAACAATCAAGATGATATGTCTTTGTACCCAGTATATGACTTACAGCCACTGTAACTGTATGAAATTCAATACTTGTTCATAATTCTTTAATTTTTATACAAATTTCATAAATTTTTCTATTGTTTTAAACATTAGAAATGTACATATAAATCTAAACATACCTCAAATTTTCCATAGAGAAGTGATACTTCATCCTCATCTGTAAAAAAAATTATGGTAAAGAATTAATGACAAGACAAGTTGTCTCCCCTAAAATGACATCTTGACCTAAAATCTAAAATGAACAAGGAATGTCGGAACATCTAGTGCATAAAAAAAACCCCCAATGCTGGAAGTTATTGCAGGCATTGATACCAGCATCCAGGTTGTTACATTGTATAGGTGAACTAAAAACCGTAATGGAAATATCAGGTGTGACTATAAAACAGACACTTGACACATCAAAAGTAATTGCTAGATTTAACTAGGGAATTCATATTTTTACTAACATAATTAGAAATGTTTCCAAATGAGACATATTGAAAATTACTGAAATTTAATTTACAGTTATATCTTAACAAAATGTTCCCTTCCAATTTTTTAATCTTGTTTTCTAATTGTTACATCATAATATTCATTTCTTAAATGTTTTTTCATGATAAGTCTCTCAAAACCAAAAATCATTTTTAAAATTAAAACTTGACAGAACAAACAGTGACAGTAAATATTGGTTTATGGTTTTTACTATGTTAAATGGTAAAAGTAGAATGATATTGGTAGGCCTTACAACTTCATTTGAAAGCAATGCTGTCACATATAGTAAATAGGTTTAACATCAATTAGTGTTAGAAATACCAGTTGTTAAAGAGATGAATTAAAGAGTTCTTTCTGTTGCTTTCAAAAGATCTTTAAATATCTTACATAAGAGACAATTTAATGTACATATATCAACGTGAAGTCAAACATTGAAGACAGAGAGATTGCATTATCTATATCCATTGTGATGACTTTGTACCTCATTAAGTGGATACATGACTAAATAGAGTATCCATAGGCTACTAGTGAAAGTAACAACCAGACCTATCAAAAATATTATTTTTACTCAAATTTACTCATCAGCAATAAATGGTAACAAACTGCAAATAAATTAGATTTGAAATCAATTTACTGGTAAAATTACTTAAATGAATTAACCCACAGGTTGTAGTAATTCTATAAAGAAGACAATCTATTATCATTTCACCGTGGTAAAGATGAAATAAATGTGCAATATCACACTAAACTTGTATGTTTTAAAAGCCTTCTAAGCTAGACTAAATGTCTGATTGACTGTGTAGATAATGAAAGTAGACTGTTAAGTCATTTACAAAAAATAAGTGCTGGTGCTTTCCAGTCAAATATATAAAATTCAATTACTCTGTAATTCAGTCTAAAGCAAACTAGTTTTCTGAACAATTTCTTATGCTCCTTTGACCACAAATTAAAATTTTTTTCTTTTGAAATTGTCTCCTATGGGAAATTAGAAAAAGCACAATAAATCTGACTTTAATCTTTAAATACAAAAAATTGTGTATATTTCACACATGAAAATGGAAAGAAACTCCATTTGTACCATCCATTAAAATTTCTGATTTTTTACAGAAAAAGTCTAAAAATGACAGAATGGGGATCATTTGAATAAATTTCTAAAAAACAAATTATTGTTTAAACATATTACAAAGAATTTAAAGGGTGAAATTAAAAAAGAAAAGTTCTCATAAAATACATTACTTTTCATGTTGTGAAAAGCTTTTTTTTTTTATTTATTTTGTCTAAACAATTTATAATTAATATAAACACATGACTGATAATCAACATACTAGTGTGTGTGTGTGTGTGTGTGTGTGTGTGTGTGTGTAGTGTATTGTATGTATGTTATGTAATGTAATGTAATGTAGTTTAATGTAATGTAATGTAATGTATGTAATGTAATGTAATGTATGTATGTATGTATGTAATCATGAGAAAACAAACAAGAGATGCTGGAAAAATTGCAGCTTGTCTGGTCATCTAGTCTATCCAGTAATGATAAATAAATATATCCATCAAAAACATATGATGTTTGTCCACACCAACTTTTAATGCCCACAGTGTATGATGTTGGATATGACATTAGCTCTTCTGTACTTTGTACAAGCAATTAAAAAAATACTGAAATAGCATGCAAGTTAATGAACTTAATCTGATATGTATTATATTGTAATCACTGTAGCAGAAAAGTGACTTAGTACCATGTACAGGTAAGTACCTTACATATAAGCAAGACCTGTATCTTCTCCCTAATTAAAATGTCATTATCAGTATTAAGACTATAAGTTGAGTCAATAGTTTCAGTTTCTGTCTAGTACATGTACCACCAGGATCATTTTTTAAAACAGTAGAACAGAAAATGAAAAGAAATGCCTTCAAAATAAAACTTGACTATATTACTTCCAGTTAAAATGAAAGTAAAATGTTCTATAAAATTTTTTTATGGTTAAATGAAATTTGTATAAATTGGAACAGATATTTGGGAAAATCTAATAAACTCCATGTTAAATTAACTTATCACAGAGAAAATTCAAGTATCTTCAAATCTGATTCTATCTTAATGGTTTTGTTCATTGGTCTTATGTAACATAGGGCTATTAAGCCTTCACTCCTGACACAAAATGTCAGCTTTGTTTTAATAATATCAGAAAATATCAGTATCATTTAAAGCTTCATTTCCTCACATTGGCACCTTAACTTTATTATTGATCAGAGTTACACCCTAGAAGGCAGGGTAAAAGTTATGTTTTAAGAACTTAGATATTGAAATTATCGACAACCTCAAGAGCCCTTCAGGTTATTAGAACCTGAAGAGCATTTCAGTTGATTTGGATCATAAAAGCCTTTCCAGTAATTAAAATCTTGAAAGCACATTTGTTTACTGAATCTCAAGAACTCTTTGGGTATTTTGGGCTTCAAATACCATAAAGGTGATGTGTTTAATTCAGGATTAAAGTTTTGCAGGATATGTTTCACTTCTGGTATAATTGCTTTTATGTTCTTTTTTCAATGCCAGAAAATTTCTTTTATTTATAAAAACAAAAGCTGATTACTCATTATACTGGTTAATCCAGATGTCCAGTTAATCCAGATGTTTCACTTATATCCAGATGTCACCAGCATTTGATGAAGACACTTGTACAATGTACATATGGCATATAGTAATGTGAACTACAGGTTTTTTTTTTTAACTGAAAGCCATCTGTGACATGATGATTAGGTTTTTAAGAGGTCAAAGCATAAGGACTGTCTAGTAGCCTTCTATGAAATACATCACATGAAGTCAAAAATCTTTCATTGTGACAAATTACCAACATTTCCCGACTGACGATCAAGAGATAGTAAACCTTTTAGTTGTATGGTTCTTTGACCTTTTCAGGGGATAGGAAGGAACATTTTCCAACCAATCAAGAGATAGTCAACTTTTTCAGATTACATAATTGTATGGTTTGGGTTCTTTCCATCAAACAGGAACATCTCTATTTAAACTGGAGATGGTAATTTTTTTTAGAACTTTTTAAGTTAATTACACGAATAATTCTTATCAATTACATTTGTATACATATTTAGAACCTTTTTATCTAAATATTTAAGATATTTATAGAGATCTATGCAATTAAAACAATAATATTTCATCTTTTCTTCTTAGCTTAAAGTTCAACATCATTCACAATAATTGACCTAACATTTTCACACAGTTGAAAGATCAGAAACAAAAATCAGATAATTCACAAGGAATATATCATACTTTTAATAGTAGCACATAAATTAATAAGACCTATGATGTGTTACAGCATGGAAATATCAACAGACACACTTCAAACTTAGATTTATTTATACCTGAAAATAGTCACCTAGAGCTAAAAAAGGATGAAAATATTGTTTGATTGTACCTCATTACCTGGCTTAATTGATTTTAATGGGATATTTTGTAATCAACAGAAGGAAATATGGACATAAATACCAACAATTAATCAATAAACATTACTCTAACCTTCTCTTTCACGCCCACCCACCTACCCAACCGTTACTATATTATATTTTAAGCACTGGTATATCAAGTTATGGGAAAATAAGTGTGTGAAACAGATTTTATGTCAAAACTTATTTCAATGATATTGTTTAATCACCAGATACTTGTATAACATACCACACTTAAAAGGGAATGGGATTTCACAATATTTTTGGATTGGACAATGTTTGAGGGATGCAGAGTGACATGTATATCAATGCCACTATTTAAACAAATTTGATTTGTGCATGTTCTGGGTGTATTAACTTGCAGATGACTAGTAGATTTCCATTTTCACTCTAATTATCTTCTGTTTTTAGTTTAAAAGTTTAATCAGGGTTAAAATTTCTTGATCAATGATGTTAGCCATCTTTAGTAAAATAATCAAGCAAACTTAAAAAGTTTTTTAAAAAAGTGTAAATGTATTTGAAAGTAAGACGGTCTATCTCTTCTATAATGATAGTCTTTAGACAAAAATGTACAAAAAGTTCAACTTGACAAGTTTATTTCCTTGATTATAAATTATGAAATAAAACATTTCTGGAAAATATTGATAGTTTATAACCAAAAATTAATTACCTGTATATGTATGTAATTATAAATCACATTAACATTCAACACAGGTACATGTATATATCATTATCATACTAATAAAGGTTTTTGACAAAACATTGAAATAAAAAAGATGTAATTAATCATATTTTTAATTAAAAAAGAAGAAAAAACACCAAATATTTAACAACTTATCTACAAGATAATTGTTGATTTAGAAAACCCTTAAAATACTAAATGTTAAAATGCATTGCTTGGATATTTAGAGTTAAATGATTGTAAATGATGCTCTACACATTAGATCATTACACACAATCAATTTGTATAACAGTCTGATAGAAGCTTTTATAATACCACTTGTTATGAAAATTTAAAATAGTCAGATCTTTAAGTTGTAATTATTGTTATTGAGCAACTGAACCTATCGATGACTATCAATTCTAAAAACAAGTGATTTTGCTATGCAACAATGTATTACAACTATATCTTCTATGTCTTCTATTTTCCTGATTTTGGATAATTATTTTACACACACACACACACACACACACACACACACACACACACACATAATTTTTGCAGGTATGAATTTTGTATTCTTGTTTTTTTAAAGCCTTTAAACATGAATAATTTATTATAACAATGAACATTTTTGTCCAAAAACCATATTAATAGTGTCACACGTTACTTCTTTCAGATACAGATATTTGCAAGTGTTACATTGTAGCGACTAGCCCATGTACTGAACCAATTTTATCTCTATCTGCCAGAATAAACTTTTTAATTTCTTTTAAGAGTGGCTTTTATGATTCTAAACATGCAGAACTTTTGCATTTACTCAGTAACTTTTTATGGTAAAAGAACCCTTACTTAAAAATCCAAAAGTATCTTTTGGGATTTTTTAAACCAAAAATTTTGGGTGCATTGCATTTCTTCAATTTTTTAACAAAATAATGTTTTCATTTTTGCAAGTCTGCAATCATCATTTTTTTTTACCTTACAGTTAAGTATTAAATGTTTTAGAGTTAATTTTTTTTTCACAAGGTGATCATCTACTCACTATATGAAAATGTTCTATATATATTGTGAAGAAGAACTACTTTGTCTACAGATGTAGCTCTATCAAAATCCCACTTTCACCTCCCAAGGGGGAGCAAGGGGCAACAGATTAAAATCTGGCTAACTAAAGGAGTAATTTAATGTAAAATAAAGGATGTAAATTGCGGAAATGAAAAATAATAAAAATGTTGAAAAATCATTTTTTCTTGCAGAAATGCAATATTTTTTATGGAAAGTCAATATCAAATTGCAGAAATGAAATGCACAAAAATTTTAATTAAGTCATCCTTCTGAAATATGGCTTAAATCAAATTAAAACATTGTTTACTTTATTAATAATTGATGATTTAATAATAAATTACAGGTAACATAGGTGAGTATGTATCTTTGTATGTATACAGATGCTTTTCGATTGATTAAGAGCTATGCAATAGGGAACAATGTTACAACTAAATAAATCTCATGTTAAAATTTATCCTAGTTTTCTAGTTTTTAAGGTAATACTGAGGGTAAATCAATATTGAAAACAGTTTAAAACAAACAAGTAATTACAAAGCTTCTAAATCACAGATTTTATTGAAAGTAAAAAAAGACAACACACTGGATAAACCTTCTAAGATACAATATACAACATTAAAATGCGACTCAGTCCACAGCACAACACTTAAAGTGAACAGCCCATCGGCTAATGTAACCACATGAAGGCTGAGTTTCTTGTTTCAAAGTCCTATCAGCATTGTTACAGTTTATACTGCTGAAATCCAATGAAGATTGTAGATAGTATAAAACCTATTGTTACCAACAATATACATTATTACAATCTCTGTTGGCAGAAATTGATTTGCAAGCATCAGATTTCAGATATTTCTTCTAAAATCATCCTGAAATTATTCAGAATGCTAATTATTTTTCAGTTATTGTCTTTTTCTATAATATGGGATGAATACTGTGTTATGTTCCATACTAATTGGATTCTGTTCTACAGTAGTTTTGTTATTAAGTGTCAAAAGAAGTTTAATAAATAAAACCACACCTTAATACTATACACACACACACACACACACACACACACACACACACATATATATATATATATATATATATATATATATATAAACATAAACATATTGTTGCATTTAAGTATAAGAATGTTTAGGTTCATTAAAACAGATTGGTGCCATCAAGAAAGTTTTTGCCTAAAAAAAAGGTTGTTTTAATGATAGCTGAAGAATGTCATACATGGAAGGTGATTTTTCAAGCATTTAAAATAAGGCCTCTGGCAACAGAATTGGTTTATTTTTGGTGCAATTGCCAGAAAAAAAATACAATATATATGGTGAAATCTTTGGCTAGGTCAGTCCTGTAGGTGACTGTATCCCTTTAGTCACCATATCTTGATTGTAGGATCACCCATGTGCAATGATGGTTGCAAAACCTGCATGTACTGTTTAGATGTGTTTTCATTCAAGAATTTTGAAGTTTTTTACATGTCTTTACTGTTGTACTGAGATACAAGAAAAGGGAGGCATGCTCATTGCAAAGTTGGCCGGAGTCTGAAAGATTCTGTGACATTGATGACCCATATCCCTTCCTGTAAAAAATTTCCTCATATTCAGTCATTTGGGTACTTTTCATCCTATATCCATAAGCTATTTTCAAAATGGTTTAAACATTTAGTGTGAATGCTCTTGGAGGTACAAAATTAAATATTTGGTATTTGTGTATAAGCAAATAAAAACAAAAGTGATGTTAAATGAAATGATCATCATACATATGACTATTGCAAACTATTGCATATAAAGTAATAAACTAAGACATTTGTCTTCAGATAATCTTTTTCAAGGCAAATAATAATTATCATTGGAACACTTAATCTAACATGTGGTAAAAAGAATATATCATTGGTGTTTGTCCCACTTAGTACATTACTCTGTGTGTGTGTGTGTGTGTGTGTGTGTGTGTGTGTAACAAACCTTTACTTGTGCGTAAACTATCCTGTGTGGTGCTTTCACTATCTTTTACGATACTTCCATAGTCAGTTATTTCATTGAGAGGAGTTAATCTTATCATAACTATGTGTATATAAATATAATCCTCATCTATTGTATCTATTCTAACATCTTTACAACGAATTCTCTACATTTATCTTTGGTAAAGTAGAAATAGCAGTTTTAAAAATTAGTCACAGAGTCAATATCTTTTTTTTTCTAATCAGTCTTTTATATCCATTTTCTAGCATTTAACCAAAGTAATCTGATATCCTTTGGACAAGTAACAATATCAATGTGGAATAAGATCTGTCAATAAGAAAATCCAAAATCAAAATGCACTTTTTTAATTGATTACCGTTTTCTTATATTTATCAACAGTAACAGATTATCCTTAAGAAATTCTGTCAGTCATCACTTTTTCTCAATATCCACGAGTTTATCATATTTCAATATTTACTCAACGAAAATTCTAATATCCCTACATTATTCTGCAACAGAGTCAACACACTATACAGTTTTGTTTTTTTTTTTAATTCTAGGATGATTAATCTTCTATGGAAAACAATCACAACAGATATTGAAAAAAAAAATCCAATGAACGGAGGGATTATTAAACACAGACAAGACGACATTAACACTATCAGTAAATTTAAATGTGAGAAACAGAATCTCTGTATTTTCACAATTGTTTTATATACAGTGTAATGAATACTGTTTTCCTAAGAGCTATTTCATTCTTCTCATTTTTTTTCTTCCATCTAATGGCAATACATTATACATTAAGTGTTGGTGGGATTTCACTCTATATTAAAATAATCAATTGCATGTAGAAGTATTTTTATTTCTTTCTTCTTAACTCATTTCAAAGTCACTGGATCTCAAATGGACCAATCAACTAATTATCCAACACATCATGACACATCAGAATTGAGGAATTATTTTAACAGAAACTTTAACAAGCAAATTTTCCATTTCTCATTAAAGTTAATTTTTTCATTATACAGAAATTATCAAGTTATGCTAATACACTTTTATGTTTATTTATAAGGCTGCTTTTTGTTAAAATCCTAAAAAAAGGATATTTTCTGATAAGTGTAATTCCATATTTTAATTTTATATTTAAAATATATTCAAACACAAATGAGAAAAAAAAAATCAAAATACATGATGTACTTTTAACCAACAGTAAAAAGATAACATTCTGATATAAATGAAATTTCCATCAATTTCAAGATTAATATTTAACAAGTAAAACTATGACAGAATGTATATGGAGTGGGAGGACATCAGCAGTGTGCATGTCTATAAAAAAGATCATAATCAATATGATTACCGGTATGTCAAAATATCTAAATCACATAACGTTCAAACTTAAGATCAATAATATCAGTGATAGGACACTGATAGAAAAATAATTAATTCATTGCTGAGGAATCATAATTCTGATAACAGTAACCCAGTGCTGTAACGATTCAACTATCATACCAGGAATCATAATTCTGATAACAGTAACCCAGTGCTGTAACGATTCAACTATAAAACGAGGAATCATTATTCTTATAACAGTAACCTAGTGCTGTAAAGATTCAACTATAATATGAGAAATCATAATTCTGATAACAGTAACCCAGTGCTGTAACGATTCAACTATCATACGAGGAATCATAATTCGGATAACAGTAACCCAGTGTTGTAATGATCAACTATCATACGAGGAATCATAATTCTGATAACAGTAACCCAGTGCTGTAATGATCAACTATCATACAAGGTATCATAATTCTGATAACAGTAACCCAGTGTTGTAATGATCAACTATCATACTAGGTATCATAATTCTGATAACAATAACCCAGTGTTGTAATGATCAACTATCATTCAAGGAATCATAATTCTGATAACAGTAACCCAGTGCTGTAACGATTCAACTATCATACTAGGTATCATAATTCTGATAACAGTAACCCAGTGTTGTAATGATCAACTATCATTCAAGGAATCATAATTCTGATAACAGTAACCCAGTGCTGTAACGATTCAACTATAAAATGAGGAATCATTATTCTGATAACAGTAACCCAGTGCTGTAATGATCAACTATCATACTAGGTATCATAATTCTGATAACAGTAACCCAGTGCTGTAATGATCAACTATCATAGGAGGAATCATAATTCTGATAACAGTAACCCAGTGCTGTAATGATTCAATTATCATACTATCTCCGTTGTATCTTGGAGATAAATGACAATCTTAAGTATTTATTCTGACAATTGAATAAATAACAATAACCCTAAAACTGATTATATTTGTGCATTGACAGCTTAACTTTAATTCTTATTGATTTAAATTAGGTTGTTAAACAAATTCACTGTATTTTTATTCTCAGAAAGTAATCCTAGCTTGTTTTCTTAATTGCATTTTGATTCAATCATGGTGGTAGTCACTGTCACTGCTTGAGCATTCATTGCATACCATATCTATAAACTACACATATATTCTAAAATATTCTTTAAATGCTGGTAAAGCTTAGCATTTTCCAATTGAAAGGTTGAATATTGCCAGTCTAACATATATATATATACACAAAACCACACATATGTGGTTTTCTGACATAGCTGATCGCAAGAGTATATTGTGTGGATGGATACGTTACATGAGTGCACTCTGCGCACAAGTGTTATGTATGCGTCCGTGCAATAAACGAGTGCAATCAGCTACGTCAGAAAATCACATGTGTGGTTCTTTATTTATCACATACCCTACCAAACTGAATGCAAAGCTTTCTTTTTAACTTAGTCCGCCACTAAATTCACAATTAGCTTTTAAATATTGATTTTTAATCTGATTGGAAAAAACTGATATCTGACTGGAAAAACATAAAAAGAAACTGCTAAAAAGTAATTAAATACAACAGATAATTGTTCGTTTAAACGTCATTTGTTAACATTTTACTACTACTATCGTAAACACTGTTTAAAAACTTAAAAAACAAACATTGATTAATCAAAATTTGTTAACATTGTCCGTGATTCTCCCAACTTGACAAATTCTCCAAATGAATGATGACGTCACATAGGAAAAGTCCTCATGTATTCATGGCATAATGCTATTGTTGTCAGAAGAGGGAATTCCCCTAAAAGTAGTTCCCAGCTACTGTGGTGATACAAAATGTTGCATCCCACATGTGCGATACGGACCATTGTATCACATAGCCTGAAAATGTAATTTATCACTATAGTAAGATTCTATGGGTATGTGATAAAGTGTCAGTATAACACTAAACTGCCAGTATAACATATATAGTGCCAGCATAGTTAAAGTGCTTAGCATGTACCAATGGAAAGGTTGTATATTGCCAGTCTAACCTATATAGTGTTAGTATAGCATGTATACTGCCAGTATAACATATATAGTGCCAGCACAACATATATACTGCCAGCATAGTATATAGTGTCAATATAACATGTATAGTGCCAATATGACATAGTACAATGATATGAAGTCCCAATATTGAATTAAACCCTTTGAAAATACCAGTATTAACTTTTGTAGAATGAAACAATTTTTAATAAACAGCTGGGCCTTGAGCGCATGATACGCCCGTCAGATATTTAAACTTCTTTTTTAATGTCTTAAACAACTTGACATTTAGCTGAAACATATGTTTTTAAAACAAAAGTAGCAAATTTATTTCTCAGTGTTTATTCACAAACCTTTTTGATTATAGGACAAATATAACTCAAAAGTTTCATAAAAAAAGTTCAAATGATTTCTGAGTTACAACATGCAAAAAAATACCTAAAATTTGACAATTAAAGGCCGATAACTCTACAACAAGAAAACATACGGATCTCAAAAATAAAAGGGAGTTCTCTGCCATGGATACCAATATAACACAAAAGTTTCATTCAAATTGTTTAAAGCATTTTTGAGTTATTATACAACATGCAAAAAAATGCCTTAAATATGACAATTAAAGTCCCATTACTCCGCAGTGACAAAAAAAAGGAATCTCAAAAATAAAAGGGAGCTCTCTGCCATGGATACCAATATAACACAAAAGTTTCATTCAAATTGTTCAAAGCATTTTTGAGTTATTGTACAACATGCAAAAATTGCCTAAAATTTGACAATTAAAGGCCAATAACTCTGCAAAGAGAAAACATACGAATCTCAAAAACGAAAGGGAACTTTCTGCCTTAGATACAAACATTTCACAAAAGTTTCATTAAAATTGCTCAAAGCATTCTTGAGTTAGTGTACGACGTGTAGACATACGGACTGCGCCATACCATAATACGTCCCGTCATAGACGGGCGTATAAAAATTGTACTTTATATTTTGCTTTTCAATTTTAAAAACATTTTTAATGCTAAAATTCTTACTTGGCCACTGAAAATAGTCAGAAAACCAGAAGAATGTGTACTCTATATAAGACGAGATTAATTGAGAAATTAAGAGTCTGTAGTTTACTCAGTTCCATTAAGATTACCTATAGATAGAAATATTTACTTTTGTAAACTGATATGTTTTCATATTAATTTCCTTTTAAAGACCAAACCATGAACTCAGATCATTAGTTTGGAATGAATGACCGCAAAGTCAATGAATCTGGGTTAAAAGTAAGGCCATTTAAACAGTCTAGCATACATAACTTTTCAGCTGAACTGTAATATTTTAAAATTCTATCATATATCTTTGTGTAAAACACTGATTTTTTCCAGTCTAATTTCAGACAAGTCTAATTTCAGAAACTGACATCACCAACTGCATACCTGATGTTTTATTTAAGAAGCCAACTTTATATATAGAGATGCTATTTTATAAATTATTTTTGTCTACCATATCAACATAATTAAAGTAGTGCAAAAATCATCTAAATGAAGAGGTGTCAGTACTCATAAACTATAAACCTTCATGTAGAAAAACACTCAAGCTAATTTTTACACTGATCGAATCCATTAACAAAAAAACTGTATCATTAGACATGCTTCTGTACTTTATTTAGAATCATTACATCAGGAACATCTCTGAAAAGTCTATCAGTTCATGTATGTTTTCATAAAATTCAGTATAAAGAATTTTCTGATATTTCTTCTTCCCCTCCCTCACAGGTTAAAAATGTCTCCTTTTTAACATACTTTCTCAAAATTACTGTCTGTCTGCAGACAAAATGTCTATGTGACATCAAGCAACTATAATACTCTGACCAGAAAAATAACAACAGAACTCCCATCAACATAACAGACAATATTATTGAATGTATTTATCAAAATCAATCAAATAAGATATCTATTTTTCCTAGGAAATAGTAGGGTACTTACACTGTATATACAAATGTCATAATCAAGTGTGATTTCCATTTACATGACAACCAATCACTAGAGAAGATTATAACTAAAACATCTCAGAACTAGCTAACTTATAATTCAGAAGGTTCTATTTTAATTTATTTGATATTTTGTGTATCTTGGTGGTAGAAAATATGAAGAAAATAAGATATGTTTGTCTTGAAGGTCTGAAATGAATTTTTTTTTTCTGCGAAGATTTGCCATTTTCCAAGATTTTACGATGAGAAAATATCAATAATGAAGGTGTTTGCGTGTTGAAGACAGAATAAAGTGATAAAGATAAAAGTCAGAATTAAATTTGTGATTTATATAAGTAATAATTATGATTCGTAATGAGGATATTTTCTCCAGGCAGTCAATTTAATTACAGAAAGTCTACTGACCATTACTCTCTAAGATAAATTGACATGTACTGTTTAACTCCTCTCCACCAAGTGACAACTTCTTGATTTAAATCTCTGCTACAGACAGACAAAGCAATCTAAGCTGATAGCTCATGAGCTTCAATGTCAGTCAGATGGAAAGGGTGTTGCCAATCATTTTTCAAGTCTGAATGTGTAATTGCTGTCTGATTGTAGGAGATAGAATGATAAAAAACCCTTGGTGACAAACAATTCAAGCAAAGAAATTGTGAACTCTGACATTAATCTACAGGAATAGAATCTCACTCACTATGCTTTATCAAAATTTGTTGCAGACCATTTATCAACTGGACTGATGCAGTGGTATACACAATGTTCTTGTAGTTAGATTTATCCTTCATAGATCTTCTACTTGATTTTTTAAGTATAAAAGTTTCAACATAGGATATATGATAAAAATGGTATAAGACATATCCTGCTTATGACTAAAGAAACATATACAACCTTCTATCTTAGTAGCTCTTTTTCTTTGCACACACTGAAAATAAGAGAGAATCAATGATGAACCCAACTCAAGTCCTGATTACTACCCCAACTGTGTATCAGTCTGGCTTATTCAACCAAGTTTTCCTTAACTAGTTTTCTTAAAACCTAGCACATCTGCACAGTATATTATCCATAATATTTCTTTAACAAAAATGAAATAAAAATTGAAAAAAAAAATTTCTCTTTATTATTTTTTAAAAAATAACCTAAATATGCAGAGTTGGTTTACTGTATAGTAAAATAAGGCTTACTTTTAATTTTTAAATGTTTGTATTTATGGACCACATGTTGTGAAATAAGTGGATTGGTTAGGGCCCTCCAACACTACTGAACACCTGGACATTATCTTGTCATTCACTTCAGTGCCTGTCTAAAGTCAAGATGTAAAACAATCAATGGTTGAAATGTGTGTTTGTCTTCTCTTACTTTGTTTGCTTGTTACTTTTTATGAAAACTTCTTGTTTTGTATTCTTAATTGTATTGGCTACATGCCTAATTCATTTTTTCAGCTACATTTGCCTATTCTCTTTATTAAAGTAAAGTTTATTTTCGAATCCAGGCATTTGCAATAATGTTGATGTGGATTTTAAACACTCATTTACTCCCTCACTAAAGAGACTACAAAGAATATACTGGTAATCTGCAATGACAATTCTTTTGACACAGAGTAAAAAATTGAGTCAATTAGTATCAGCATGAAATTTTGAAGAACACTAGTTTCTGTCTCTGTGAATTGAAGTTTGAGAGTAAAATAATAATTGAATTTTCTATATCATGTATTTAGAAGAAATTTTTTTTGACTTTTTTCAAAGGAAATTAAAAATTTAATTTGATGTAAACAATCAAGTTTTCTGCAATGGTGGTCTCAAAATCTTGTACGATACTTTACTAACTTTACCATAATTTTTCTGTCACCAACTTACTACACTTCTCTTTTCTACTATGTGTATGCAATTACTTGACCATGATGAAAAAATTAATTAACACAGCTACTAGCAATTGTTTTAGCTATTTTCTAAAGAATCAATTCCAATTCATATTAATCTGAATGAATAATCTTATTATGTAAATAAGAACAACTCAAAGGCCTTGGTGGTAAAATTTAGTATACATACCTATTTAGGAAAGAGGGTCTTGGTGGAATACCTATTTATTAAAGAGAGCCTTGGTGGAAGAATTCGGAATGCATACCTATTTATTAAAGAGGGCCTTGGTGGAAGAATTCAGAATGCATACCTATTTATTAAAGAGGGCCTTGGTGGTAGAGTGGTCTAAAGCTTATACATGTACAGCCTATGGATTACAGGCATCATTTTCACAATTATTTCTTAACTAAGATTTTTCTTAACACAAATTTGGAAAATTTTGTCAATCTGTTTTGGAACTACATGTACTGAAAAACATTTTTGACAAAACATAAAACAAATGTTATAAAATTGAAGTGATCTTCAAAATGGCACCTTAATTCTTGAATAGTTTAAAAATTAACAAAATTATTAAAATTCTAGATTCGACAGATTCGGCACCTCTTAAAACCGAGGTTTACATCCCGTTTAGGTAGATCCATGTCTAAGGAAGTTACCTTACTAAAGGTCAGTCATTTGATCCAGATTCCTCCACTATCCCAGAACTGACTAACTTAATGAAAGATAAATATTATATATAAAAATCACTTATTTTTACGGCAAAATTTTGAAAAAATTATTTTTTTAAAAGTGTAAACTTTACCTAAAATGAGTTAAAAAAGTGTTGAGTTTTTAAAGTATAAATTCTCTGTTGTTTCATAATCATGTACATGTAACTTTAATTTTTAAATAAAATCCATTGAAATCAATAATATTGTTACTATGACAATAAATTTTCAATAAATGACTTTTATACATGTGTACCACAAATCTAATCTAATATTTCAGAGAGCAATTTATTGGATTTCCTACATAATTCATTTTTTTATGATATTGGATCCATCCAATATAATTTCTTATCGCATGTGTTATATAGTGTAAAGAAAATTTCCATCAATTTTTTAAAAAAAAAAAAAAAAAAAGACAATTACATGTAGATTTAATTTTCTTCTTTCACACTCGACATAACTGCAACATAAATACCAATTACCATATATCAAAAAGAGAATTATCCATAAGTTTTATTTTATCTATTTTTATTTTATTTTATTTTTATTTATTTATTATGTCAGCTTCACTAATTGTGAAGTGATAATATACTAGTATTTGTAAAGTCGCTTTTTAATTTATTGAATTATTCTCAAGAGAAGTACTGATTTTGTCAGTAAACCTCTTTTTTTTTATATTTATATTCAATTTATTCCATAAGCATTACACATAAAGGTGACACAAATAATACTTTTAGAATACAGTGTATGACAGGAACATTATGATAAATAACAGTGTATGACATATAGTGATAATTATAGTAAAACAATACAATGGATCTAACAAAACGATAAATGGAAGAATTAAGGAAGTAGTATATATTTGTGGATGGACCATGAACAGCAGCTAGTTTTTCCTTATGTGTGTAGCTTTTTAAAAAAGATTCCAAAATTTTGTAGCTGACGAATATTCTGCAGATCCATCAGTTGAATAAATTTGAAAGTTGAAGGTTTTGTCAAATAATAGCATTTAATAAACATGCAGACATGTTGTTCTACCACATTATTTTCCACAATATAATTTTGAATTCCTCTTTTTTAGAGAAATTAATACCATTTTATATTTCATTTACTTTCATCTTGGTATTACATTGTATTTTAAATACATTTCAATAAAACCATAACTGTCACAACATATTCAATATCTCAAATTTAATATATTTGAAAAAAAAAAAAAATAGAAAGAAGTATATACCTGACATTGATGAGACTGTATAGCTGCTATTTTTGCTACCACTTGGCATACCCTGCATTCTTCCATTATCTATAGGTAATTGCAAAAAATTTAAGGCTTCAGGAGTTGTCTCCTCTTCCTTCTCTGAGTCCCAAACACCCCCATTACCATTTACATGGTTTTCTTCTTCATTCATCACCCTGTAACAGAGGAAACAAATCCTTATTAAATTTCTCCAGGTCCTTCTACATACCAGTATATTTTTCTTCCCTTCTCATTTCCTCATGATAGAAAGTACATATCATTTATGATCATGTCACTTTAAACATACAACAGTATATAGCAATCCTTATAAATCTTTTAAACGTTTTGTTAATCCATGTACTTGTAAGACATGATAGAATTTCTGCACTTTTGCCTATAGGCTGATGGTGTCTCAATACAAGTGAAATATTCTACACTTAGACGTTAAACAACATAACTCAACTCAACTCACTTAGAGTGAGAAAATTTGGTGGTGTGCTTTATAAGTTTGAAATAAGACCATTTATATGTTATGACACCTTTTAACTCAAAATGCAAGGATACTTGTACTGGAAGGTATGCCATATCATGGGGGAATTCCTCCTTCTTCAACCTTTGACAATTTAGGTAGGAAAGTACTTACCCGTACTTTTAGTATGTGTATGAGGAATTAAATATAACCTTGAAGGATTAACTGAACAAACACAATCTGATTAAGTAAATCAAGGACCAACTTTAAATATTAAAAAATGAAAGATTTACTAATTCATGTTTAAGTCTTTTGTCACAGAATTAAGCATTTCAGTTTCTGTAATTAAAACAATATATATGACACAATCCTTTTTCAAAAAACATTATTTAAAGGACTGCACATTTTTAACATGAGTTTGTCTTTAATGAAAGGATTAGTAATGATACATATTTTTTTGTCGAGACTCAGCTTTTAAAATAAAAAAAAGGGGGAGGGGGGTTTCACTGGGTTAAAAAAGATCAGTTACTGGTAACCTTCTTCATTAAACACTATGATTAAGTAAACCAACATCATTCTGTACCATTCTTTAAAGTGGAAGTAACAAGAATGTGACCTTTTAAAAAGAGGAAAAGTAGTAATGAACCATGACATACAGGTGAGCAACACAAATAACATGTAACTGTTTTATCTGTACTTTAACAAATCCCTCCGAGCAATAAGACCCTTCTCTTAACTGGCTGCATTGTATACCTTTCCACCAACACCTAGTAGGTCACAGCAATCTAAATTTTATATGCATGTTACATGTAATCTCCAAATGGATGTATTCTACTAGAAATTTAATGTCTCGTTTTTAAATGACAGTTCTTAAAGAAATATTCTGTATCTTAACTTAATTTACTAGATTCTCACAGAAACGTAATATTCTTACTTATTACCTCGAGTCATTTCTAAAGACTAAGAAGCCATTAGAAATCCCAGTGAGGATCAGAGAAAGAAATTTAAATGTCACTTTAACCTGTAATGCATTTTATTCTTTACAAATAAAAATATACAGAAGATTTTTTTTCTGATTTATATATGGAATGAATAATCTGGTTTTTCCTTGACAACTTTTTGATGCACTCCAAACTCCTTTTCCAGAATATTTGTAATCTCTCTATCTGTCAAATCTATTAACATTTTAATGCAATTTACAATATCATCAAGTGTGACAGAAGCCAGTAATTTTGAACATTCAACTTGTGCAAGTTGAGAATATAAATCTCTGTTAGTAATACATACATCCTGGTATATATACATGTATTAAACCAGTTATCAAATCAAATGTAGATACCGAATATGTAGTCCAAGATAACCAAGGCCTTTAAAAGAAAATATATGTCAAAAATAAAAGCTGAATATGTACTCCATGATAACCAAGAATATATTTTAATGACAAAGTGGTATCCATCTAATGGTTCAAATAATTTTGTTTACATTGCCTTATTAACCAAAGTCATTCGTTTTTTTAACAAGAAGTTGTTTTATAATATGGACACTTAAAAATTTAAAAACTTCAAATAAGTCTTATTTCCTGTAACTGTGTATGTCAACCATCAGAATTTGAAAACTTTTTAAAATTGGATAATATATAAGCTAACAGTCATCAAAAATATTTTGAGAAGGTATGCTATGGTTAAATGTTTGAACATGTGGTTTTTAAAATGGTTTCTCTGGTGTAAAAACTAAACATAACAATTTATATCAATTTGTTTTTATATTGTTGTAAAACAAAAATTATTATTAATCTATTTACAGCATCATTTAATATTTATAGATGTCTATTTTAGCCATTTGAGTATGCTGTAGGTATAAGAAATATAAAGTGCTAAAACACTCATCAGAAATCTTAAATTGCAAACTAAAGTCTCTTAATTTGTATTTTAATTTTAAAAATTATAAACAAATTAATAAGCAGCCATTGGTCTGGGTGGCCAAGTGGTCTATAGCTTGTTTATGGATCACAATGCCTTTCATGGCTCTTGGGTTCAAATCCCAAAAGGGATAGATTTAAATTTGAGAAAGTTTGTCAGTTCACTAGGTGAAGTTTCTTAAGCTGTTCTTACAAATGCTATACATTAAACTGCTCAATTGGGCATTACTCATAAAATGCTCCAAAAAGAAATTATTTTTTTTTATCATTTTTGTGTTTGCTTCAACAATGAGCCTTAATCTGAGCAATTGATTAATAAACAAGTACATGTTATTAAAAACTAATTAATGATAAAATATTAATTATTGCTGATCGTTCTTAACCAATTTGATCATACAAGATTCCAACAAGACTAGTCACTACTTTCAATATGAACTTTCATTCATTCTTTATTTAAATCCTCTGTATGTAGAGATAACATAATAACACTAATTATATGTAAATTTGTAACACAAACATATAACAACAATTATAAATTAAAACTAACTAAACATATTTACAAGAAATTGTTTGTATTAATACATTAATATATCATAATGGTTTTACAGGCTATGTTCGACCAGGCTTTCGCTCGAGATGACATTAGCAACGAATCTGAAGTAACTCATTATAAAAGAGTGTTGGAGATTGTCTAGTAGCTCAAAAAATTAAACTGATGCATATGTTTTCATGTTCACCGTATATATTAAATCTTAATAATAAAAGTGTTGCTAGCCCTGGCAATTACCTTATGACAGTTTGATAAGTAAGACAAAAACTGATATAAAACATTTACTGTTATAGATGCAGCATATCCACAATTATCTATTTACAAAATGTATATTAAACAAATAGTGTTAAAACTAAAAATTTTGTTCATATGCATTAAATAATGTCCAATCTTTTTTTTTTCATAAAAACTACAAAAATAAGATATTTTATAATTAGGTTTTGTAAAACAGAAATATTTTCATATGTTATTTAAACTTGAAATTATGAATTATGCATTAGAAATTAAGTCTGGCATTTTTAATTTGTGTAGCTGTTAAAAATTCATTATTTATTGTCACTAAAAATGTAAAAACTTAAATAAAGTGATAAATTTGTTCTAAAGGTGAGAGTCACGGCCATGTATACAAAAAAGAAATATCAAAGTAATGAAATTACTGTCATTCAAATATGGTTTCATAATCTAACTCTTATGGCTGGGCAAGCAAGTTTTATTATCAATTTCAATTAACTTTATTCTGTCAACCCCACTGGAGGTGGTACATGAGATAGAACATGAATAATGTCATAATGACTGACAAAACAGTTCTCCTGATTAAGTCATGCTGACCTTAAATGAAATGAAATTTTTAAAAATCTTTTTGCCTGTAATGCATTTGTTTTAAGACTTATGATATGACCCTAGACCAAGGTCATTCATCCTCCATCCTGCAATTTTTACAGTATGTTCCATGATCCTATATTTTTATTTTTGCATCACTTTGGTCTAGAAAAAATGTATATTTGATAAACTAAAACACAAAGAAAAAGAGAATGGACAAGACCAGAAACAACTATAACTCCATGACTGAAATACAGTCAATACTCTTCACAAAGACCACGCCTGTGATCATTAAATTTGCAGTTGTATGGAATATGCTGTTGTAATGAATTTGGCATGTGTCGAAGTTATGTCCCTTGATTTAAAGTGAAGTGGCTAGTTTGTTACATCAGCAATATTTAAAATGGCCTCCAGAGGTTTATACATTTTTTATACTATTTACAATTTTAAAATTGTACTTCAGGTTCAGCAATATGTCATGTCAACATAAACAAGACATTGTTATTTTGTTTACAAAATCAATTTTTTAATGAAATAAAGAACGATTAATTTTTAAATGTATGTTTTGTCAGATGTTACAAGTATTTTACTTAAAATGTTAAGTTGTTACAGAACTAAACAAGTTGCCTATGATGAAGATAAGTACAAAAGCCTGATAGTGTGGCTTAATATAAAATAGGCTATATGAAAAATAATAAAGCATGTAAGAACTGGTATGACATCAATTATCATCAGTTAAGTTAATCAGCACCTGTTAATGACCAGGTACATACAGATGTACAAAAGACATAGATTATCGCTAGTCAAGGACAACTGTATAACAAGTCAGACATCATCATTGGTTTCTTTTGATTAATGTGCAGGTTCAGAAGCATTGTCTACACTAGTAGGCTCCCTCCAGATGACTGGCTAGCTGCACACATGGCAGATTTCACGTCCTGTCTCCATTTTTTACCATCAGGGGGGCTGGAATTTGAGAGCTTCTACTCTCTACAATCTCTCTGTTAGCTCTTTCCAAGATATCTTTAGAGGGCCAACACCTCTCTTTCTAGCAACTTGTAAATCATGTGCACACATGATTGCACTGCTGGATCTTTCTACATGTCCATACCAGCAGAATCTTCTTTCTCATAATATAAGGTCAAGTTCTCGAAGTCACCGAGGTCAAGTCTCCAGTAACTCTTTTGACTGTACAGTAGCCATGTCTTTTGACTTTATGCCACAGATTTGTCTGATCATGACCCTGTCATTACGCTGTAAACAATGGAGGTTTGGCTTGGTCAGTACTCAAGTCTCACTGGCATGGAGCATAGTGCTTCAAAAATGGCCATGAGTCTTGTCTGATAGGTGGAGTGACACAAGGACTGGTTATAGCTCCCTAAATTTCTTCCAGGCAGTCTTAACCCACCTAGTTGTAGAAAGATCACAGTCACCAGCTGCAGAAAAGATATCTCCGAGATAGCAAAATGAGGGTACAACTTCCAGCTTCTCCATCCCTACCTGGACATCACTTGGTGGTCTGCCATCAAGTTAGTGGGCAGTTACCTGGCATATTGAACATCTGAAGTAGGGTCCACAGTCTGCCCACTTGAGCCAACTACATTTTTTGTGCACCCAGTTCTGGCATCCATTGCAGAATATACTGTTGCTGTCTACACTGTATGACAGACAGCACACGGGAAGCTGTCCGAGTCATATGGTTGATTGAGACCTGTGCCATAAATCATGACCTTGGTTTTTCTTGCATTCACTCTCGGACCTTTTTTTCCATACCTTCTTTCCAAGTCAGAAGTCTCTCAACACATTTATCCACAGAATCAGCCATTTTAACCAGGTCATCTGCATACAGATCCTCCCAAGGCACACTATGATAAAGAGTAGAAGGCTAAGCACTGACCCCTGATGTACTCCAACCTTTACCAACATGTACACATGTACAAAATGGTGAAATATGATAAATTAAACACAGAATTTCATTAAATTTGTCATTTGTGACTCTGTAAGGGATAAATAACAACCATTGCAAATACATTTGGATATTAATGACGAACAATTAATGCAATCTGTCAGGTTCCCCCTTTGATTCATTCGAGTCTCAATACATCATTATGCATGCCCCAAGCTAATTATTAATAATACATGTAATTATTGTTAAATATTTGACCAACACTTTAGAGGATTCTGTTTATTTACAGCTAATAAGAATGAAATTTAAAGAAATGAATCTGATGAATCATGATTAGAAGTTATCTATTTTAAAAATATATATATATTTTAGAAAATCAAGAAAAAAGTTCATAAAATTGAAAAACTTAATGCAGATTCAAGTATTCTGTTAAATCCATTTTGAGCATAACCTCAGTCTGCGATCATGGAAATCTTAAATAGAGCAGTTGGAACTAAGTATAGTAACGTTTACCAGTCCACTATCATATATAATTTGTAAACTTTTGGCATTTTCAGGTAAAAGTTACATCATACAGCAGGACAAGACCTTTGTCATGGGTTATTTTCAACACTGTTTTTTTTGGAATAACAAGATGGTCAATGTACTAAATTCACAAACAAGCATTTCAAAAATGTCTTTGATTGAAAATGTGTGGGAGTGTAATGGTTAAAAAGTAGCATGTTATGCTCCATTGATGAACTCTAACTGTTTGTAAATTTTCACTGGTACAATATTGGATTTTCCCTTCATAATAGGAAAATGACAAAGATAATAGCCTATCTGTCAAATGCAAGGATGGACAGATTAAATACTGATGTATTTGAAAGTTCATAAAATATTAAATATTGTTAAAGTTATAATTAATTAAATTACATGAGAAAAAAAAGAAAAAAAAATTTGTTCAAGGAAGTGCCAAACTTTCTTGAACTGGCATGTATTTAGTTTGAAATAAAATTCAGTATTTATGTAATTAGGCAGAAAAATATTTTTTTACATGATTGTCATTGAAGCTTTTTTTTCCAAACTCATTGTCTTCTTCCATAACAGAAAGGCTAAACAAGAGTTTCTTACTGACATTGATGTAGTGGAAAATGTATTAAATCTAAAATGGACTCTAAAAATATACATTCTGTTTTTGTGGTAAATTACTGTTTAATGTGCATTTTACCTGTCATTTTGAGACTAGAGGCACTGTTTTTGCTGAGGAAATAAAATACACTGCAAAGAATACACATTAAATGTATAAAATGCCATAAGTATAAACCTTCATGTGTCAGTCTTTATCATCTTCAGGTGAGAAAATGCAAACTTGACAAATTTCCTACACAATATAACATCTGTTTCCTGCCTATTTCATCCAAAATTTCTGACATTTTAAACAGCTTCAATTACAGCTACAAATTACAATTTCATTGAGAAGTAGTTTAAGACTTCAAAATTGGGAAAAGTAAAAGATAATATTTTAATATATTTCCCATAATCCTTCAATAAAAATTACCAGTACCTTGTAATCGAAATCAGTATAAACTTCTGTCGTTTTTATTCATTTAATTTCTACTTTAAAAAAAAAACATAAAATAAATCATTATAAATACTTGTACCAATAAACCATATTTAAATATCCTGACACACATGAATATTAATTGGAGCACTGTCAATATATCAAATGAATGAAATACTGACAGATATCCAAGTTTCTTTATCATTGCATTTGCATTGCTTAAATTTAAACATAAACACTATATTAAACTTATTCCATAGATTTTTTCAAATGAAAAACAAAGCTGTCTTTTGAGACTATGGCCTTGACTCTACAATTACATTGTATTATAAAGGACATACCCTCTTTATGTATACCAAGGGACAAGAATTCTTATAATTTAAAGTTCCAAACTTGAAAAAAAACACACTACAACAATTCAACAAAATTGTCAATCATAGTTGAGTTTTTGGTTTTTAACTTTTTTTTATTACATTTAACTTTTTCAGTACAATAGATCTAACTTGTTTTTACATAGAATGTATTGATAATGACTTCAGATTATTTTTGTTTAATGAAAATAATCCTGTATTTGGTCAGCCAGTGAAAAACAGAATGAAAAAAAAAAAGAAAAAAGAACATTATGGCTTGTATGCACATAAACTCTATCAAACTTTACATAAAAACACTAGCACCCAATCTGGGTATACATGTGATGTTACAATGTTCTGTATGTAATGCACATGAATGGAAACTTTATTGTTGCAAAGGGACATTAGATTGACATGAAAGAGACACATAAACAAGAGGCCCATGGGCCTTAACACTCACCTGAATATATGTCCAATATTGTTTGCAAAGTGCAATAGACAATATATTACATACAGAAACTTTAAAAGTTTCTCAAGTTAAAAACTCCCACAAAACTTAATCAGAAATATATCCACTCACATTTCATTCATAAGTAGCTTATATAATGTGCATGAAGTAACTGTAGTGCAATGAATAATTTCCAAATCATTAATCAATTTCAGTATACTTATGAAGCTATGTCCTTGACCTTTGAACATATAACCTTGAACCATATATCAAAATGATCATTGTCGTAATACCAACAATATTCTAATATACATGCCTATACAAAAACTTAATAGTTTTCAAGATAATTAGCAATTTAAGTCTTCTTTTGCAGCTGTGACCTTGACCTTTCAACATATGACCTTGAACTATATATCAAAATGATCATCATATCAATACCTACAATATTCTAATATACATGCCTATACAAAAAGTTAATAGTTTTCAAGATAATTAGCAATTTAAGTCTTCTTTTGCAGCTGTGACCTTGACCTTTAAACATATGACCTTGAACCATATATCAAAATGATCATCATATCAATACCTACAATATTCTAATATACATGCCTATACAAAAAGTACAATAAATCAAAATGATCATCATATCAATACCTACAATATTCTAATATACATGCCTATACAAAAAGTTAATAGTTTTCAAGATAATTAGCAATTTAAGTCTTCTTTTGCAGCTGTGACTTTGACCTTTCAACATATAACCTTGAACCATATATCGGAATGATCATCATGTCAATATGTACAATATTCTAATATACATGCCTATACAAAAAGTTAATAGTTTTCAAGATAATTAGCAATTTAAGTCTTCTTTTGCAGCTGTGACTTGACCTTTCAACATATAACCTTGAACCATATATCAAAATGATCGTCATGTTAATACCTACAATATTCTAATTAGGATGCCTATACAAAAAGTTAACAGTTTTCAAGATATAGTGACAAATATATAATTTTTTGCAATTTCCCCACTTAGTGCCCTACAATTTCCCCATTTTGAAACCCATGGCTACCATTTGTGCAAATCTGAAAATAGATGACCTAAGGATGTTTAAATGAAATAACTAAGGTATATCTCTTGTAGATTCAGAAGAGAAGATTTTTAAAGTTTTTCACTATGTCCCCCTTATGGGGCCCCAAGGGGACATAACTCCTTCATTTGTGCAAATCTGAAAGGGCTTTAGCAAGGCATGATGGTTACCAAGTTTCATCAAATTTGGCCCAGTGGTTTTGGAGGAGAAAATTAAAATGTAAAAAGTTTACGCACGATGGACGACAGACGACGCACAACGGACGAAGATGGATAGCAATAGCTCATCTGAGCTTTCAGCTCAGGTGAGCTAAAAAGGTAAACTAGTTATTACTGGTAATCCCCAGTACCGATTACAACTAACACTGCTCTAATTTGGCAAGCCTCCACAACAAATGTGGATAATACACCTCAAGCCAGTGTTCAAAGAATGATTACTTTAACCAATAATTAGCATATACAGTACATGTATTTAAAACATGAATACAATTTAAACATAAATGATTAAATTCACAGTTTTAAATCAAAGTTTTTTCAGTTTGTACATTTTACCTTTTCACAAAAAATTCACAAAATACATGTATAATGGATGAGAAACAAACTTTGATGAATGACTTGATTAACTTAATTAAGCTTGAACAGGAACCTGATTTATAAAAGAAATGATATTTAGCAGCAAATATTGATTGACTATTGTAATATATTAGATGATAATGGTTTTGTAAAATATTTTGTCAGCAACAGCTGGTGTACATAATTCACTTAGTCCTAATATCATGCTTAATTACAAATAATTTGTAATGTTTACAATAGTTTGTCAATGGTGTGTGTGCGTGTGTGTGTGTGATATGTTTAACAAGTTGAGGTACTAAATGTATAAATATTTATCTTTGCACCCCCCCCCCTTTTCACATTACAAAAATAAAACTATACTGGCTTCTTAAAAGACAAATTCATGAAATCCTCCCTGTTTTAATTACCTGTTTGCTGCATGTAAAACATACTAATTAGATAAAATTATTTAATAAATCTCAAAAATTATCATAAATGGTATTTAATTTCCTTACATACAATTACATACAAAAAATCCAAGGTGTGTTCATGAAGTATTCACACCAACATTACAAGAATACAGAAAGTAAGTAATGGTAAATAGTGTTCACCTTATCAAAACTTTACACCATATTTAAAAAACATGGGGGTTTAAATAAATCAATGAGGTGTATTCAAAATCTATATTGACAAACCTGAAACAGCTTTAAATTAAAAATATAATCCGAGTTCAAACTAATAAATAAATCTCTATTGATCTTAAGTTCTTACGTTTTCCAGTGGACATGATCTTTCATCTTTGTCTCCAGGTGTTGTTTCCGATGTATTAACAGTTAATGTTAGATCCAGGTATATGTATGAATAAACAGAGGAGTGACCACATGTAGTGTATGAATATACAGTGAGTGCAGTGAGCTAGTTAAACCTTATATAACCCACCAATATGAACAGTAGTAAAGTATTGCTCTAGGCTATTTAGATTAAGTAACATCTGGATAAAAAAATTATTATATTGTACTGGTAAACCTATTTCGCTTACATTGCACAATGTTTAAAAATAGACTCATGGCATTGTGTCAGCAACCATAATATCTGTTAGGCGATCATATCATTTCATATATGTTGCGTATCATATAAATATATGTTCATTTCAACTATACTATTGTTTATTAATATAAACAAATAATTACTTAGAGAAGAGTTCCTTTTACATCCTCTGCTAAAATTGAAATTTTGAATGTAAAAGCCAAAAATGGCTGGATACCATCATCCTTAACTTTCTGTGAAAAATAATTTTTCATAATTTTTACCAGTGAATAAAATTTAATGGGGAGGGGTGTAAAAAATTGTTTTCCATGTTTTATGAACATATTTTTCTGTGTTGTCTTGTAAATAAAAATATTATGTCAATGACTTTCATAAATGGTGGTGTTACCACAGTTTGTTTATTTATTTATTTTATTTTTGTAGTTGCAAAAATTTCAATTCTTAGGAATGCAGCTAGCTTACCATGCAGTTTTAATAAAATGCAACAAGGCATTATCTGAACAAATTTCTGTTAGTTTTTCATTGTAGAAATTTAGACATTTTTTATGAGAATAAAATTTTAGAATTACTAGCTGAATATTCATCTATGAAGCCTGTATGTTAAAAAAATAAAACAACATTTGTCAGTGAAGTGAAACTTCTAGTAATAAATTTGTATAAAATAAAATTCGCATCAAAGCAAAATTTCATTTGTTATTATTACATGTTTTTTGCTCATGACACACATTCACATTATAAATACAGACATAAAGACTAAGCACTTCAGGCTATTTTCTATTACTCCTTACTATAATCTAATGCTAGCTGGGAGCAATCTGTTGTAATAATAATATAACAATTATTTTAAATGTTTAAATTAATGAGATTCACACACAAACAATTACAGAGGCTCAATGACACATTACAACATAAGATTATTGTTTGATTGTAGAAGAGACCATTCTGTTTTTAAAGAAAAGACCTTACCTACAGATCAAGAGATTATTACCATACTACAGTGGTTATAATTAATACATTCCACTAAGGTTGGATTAATACAACACATGTCAAAATGTGTTCTAAATGACACATGAACCTGATTATTGTTTGGTTTATCTTTGGCTATGCTGTTAATTCTTTTTTAATTATAAGTATTTTATGTGTAGTTTGACCTGTTTTGATACTGTCCTTTTATCTGAATGCTTTGCTTCACTTGGATTTTTATTTTTATTTATTTATTTTTTTTTTAAATTGACAGCACTAGCTGGTATAAAGCTAGTGCTTTTGGATCATTAAAGCACCTCTCACTGTCTCAATATAAGTGAAAGTCACAGACTAATTAAATGCTAAATAAGAATACAGAATGTAGAGATTCTAAGTTTATAACATATATCCTGGACAGGATTCATACCCACAACCCATACTTCTGGAGTCAAATGTACACTGTATTGACCAGAGCAACATCACTTTTGGCCGGTTGCATACCTCTGGTTTAAATTAATCTCAGGATTAAGTACAGCTCACATTTTTATTTGGGTTGCACACCTGTGTAAATCACATGAGCCGAGTTCAAATTCCCAGGTAAATCCAAACCTGGTGATCAGCAGGTATAAGTCTAGATCATCTGTGAATATGGCAGATTATTTTGATGAAATTTATATGATTCAACTAGTTGAAAGTTTGATTAGAAGTGAATTGGTAATCAGAGATAGAACTGAGCCGTTCCCGTTGTATATGGAGGATGAGTTTATTGAGATTTCGTTTATCCAAAGGGTCAGTTTTGTACTTGCTTCGTAATGTTGAACATACCATCACGGCTAACCAAATCAAAATGATGACAAGATCACCTCTTAACCACCTACTCATGACTCTACGATTCTTTGCAACAGGGAGTTTTTATCAGTCAATGGTGATCTATTCGGAGTTCACAAGTCGACTGTATCAAGAATAATTCAAAAAGTAACATTTTCTATCGCATCCTTATATAAACACTACATCAGTTTCCCATCAGGAAATCGATTACATGAGGTACAGCAGGGCTTCATGCAAATGAGTAGAATACCAGGGGTCGTTGCAGCTATTGACTGTGCCCACATCCAAATATTATCGCCTGGCGGGGACAATACTGAACTTTATTGTAATAGAAAAGGATTCTTTTCAATGAATGTACAGGCCATATGTGATCATGAGCTGATGCTGACAGATGTTGTTTCTAGGTGGCCAGGTAGCACCCATGATAGCCGTATCTTTTAAGAATAAAAATTCTTCACCATTACTGACTAGATTAACATCTTCAATAAAACCGTAGATAAGCATTTCAAATTCCTAGCTTACATGGCAAGTTCTACTTCATGGTAGCGTGCTTTTACCTTCATTTTGTTTGTTCTCTAAAATATTTTTCCTTTTTCTACCAATTCTATCAGGTTTTCTTTCTCTAATTCTGTAAAATTTGGAGATTTTGTTTTTGAAGTCATTTTCCAAACATGTTACACATGTCATCTGAGCTCAGTTCACGTAAGAAGGAATTACCTTTCAGGTGTGCAACCCAACTACTATCTAACTGAGTATGGGTTAACCCTAGCTTAAATCTGTGTTACTTGATCTCGAGATCAACTGGTAAGCTAGGCTTACATAAGCTAAAGGTACATAACCAGCCATATATGTATTATTTTATAGCAATATATGTTTCACATAGAAATGAAACAATAAATTCTGAGGTGTTAACATGCAATATATATATATTGATATATGCATGCAAATTGTTCTGGTCCAAGGTCTCCTGAATACATTTTTCATATTACACACTTTGTCACACAACACTGTTGTCTGAATCATGGCTAAAGAGGACATTTTTTCCAAAAATGATATTGCATTAGTTTTTATATCAAGATACAAGAACTAGTGTAATATTTGTGTATTTTGAGACAAGAATGGTATTTCCAGAAATGGGAAGCAAGCTAAATAATAAAAGAGTTATTGTACCGATACTGTGAAATATTGTCCCAAGTTGACACAACATTTGCACTCGCTGCAAGTGCAAATGTTGAGTCAACTCTGGACAATATTTCAAAATATCAGTTCAATAACCCCATAGTACTATTTATGCTTGTTTCATCAAGCCTGATGAATATACATGTACTGTTTGAATGCAAATGTTGAGTCAACTCTGGACAATATTTCAAAATATCAGTTCAATAACCCCATAGTACTATTTATGCTTGTTTCATCAAGCCTGATGAATATACATGTACTGTTTGAATGCAAATTCTCAGAACAGCATTGTGTTTTCACACCCTTATTATTTCATCACTGGCAATATTTAATACATGAATATATCTTAACAATATATCTTGTTGTACTCTGAAATATTGTGATCAAGAACATGTACTGATAAAATGATTTTTAAAAAGATACAGATAAGCAAATCATGGCATGTATGGGCTCTCTTAGATATACTTAAGTGTATGTAGATGATAACTGTATTTTATGCTTATAAAGTTTATGGTTTGCCAATGAAGTTGATGATATGAATAGTCATATGAGGTGTTGTCAGTTTTAGACATAACTTCTAAAGTTGTTTTTATTACATGTATTACCAATATATAATATACAGCTGAAGACGGTTGCACAATTAAAGTCAGGGGCAGCACCCATGAGTGTTGTTGTTTACTTTATAAATGTTTTAAGTTCATTTAAGTGTAATAATTTAGAACATAGAATTTCAAGCCAATCGAGTCCCAGCCTTGAAAATTAAAAGAGATGGTCATATTAAAAATCTTGTTGCTGAAAAAAGTTAATTAATTAAGACTTATATATAATTTCGCCTCTTAGACTGAATCCTCTATTTTTGATGAATCTTAATGCAAGTTTTTGAAAAAAATAACCAAGAGATTGCATCAAAGTGGATGGTTACAGCGAGTCTAGTTACAGTGACAGTCACCACATGCATACTCACTCATATGTCTCAAAATCTATGTGAATCAAAAATACAATACAAAAAGTCAACCTTTAAATATTTCCCTCTTGTGTTTATCCTGATTCTATAAAGAGCATCATATTTATTTTGTATTCAGACTAATTGAGGCCACATGGACAGAACCCAGGGAACATGTAATTTTGAGTAACTAGTTATTATAGCAATATCTTACTGGTATTTATCTTTAATACTGTTCTTGTTTTCACAAGTTTGTCAGACTTGTAGATTTTATCTGGTAGGTAATCCACAATTGTATACACAACTTATGTATTGATTTAATCACAACTACTGGTAGAACAAATGTTTGTCATTAATTTTCACAATTACTTGAAAAATGTTAATTTCTGAAAAAAAGCCAACCCTAAACGGGTTATGTGAGCTTTTGACAGAGCACAGCATTATAGCTAATCCACACATATACACTTTGTTAATTTTATCACAACTATGACAATGTTTGTCATTAATTTCCACAATTTCTGAAAAAACTGTTAATTTTAAATAAAAAAAGACCAACCCTTGTTTTAAGCTCACATGACAAGAAGTCATGTGTGTTTTTGCATAGTACAACATGTGTATGGATCTTTGTTAACACTTTTTTTTACTGAACATGCAGATTTCAATGAAATTCAATGTTTACTGTTGCAATTCAGATTTGTTTATGACATTGCCACTACATTTACATATTACCTGATAACTGACAAGTTTATAAATACTACTGAAACTCAGCATGAATTGATGCCTTGTCGCATGTTTTCTTTCAATTTTTTTGTTCAACAATTATCCTTTCTCTCTCTCTCTCTCTCTCTCTCTCTCTCTCTCTCTCTCTCTCTCTCTCTCTCTCTCTGTGTGTGTGTGTATGCGAGAGAGAGAGAGAATATTTTCATGCAATCTCAGAATTAGTTTTACATTCCACTAGTGATTTAATTAGCAATAAAAGGTTCTTCTCAATGTAACTCAATACATCTAAAAATTCATCAAAGTGACAGGACAATTTATCATAAATACAAATTCAAAAACAAAAAGACAGGTAGGCATTTCTGTACACATTAATGAAAACATGACCCAAAAAACCTCCCAAAATAACAAACTTGTCAAATTTCATGAAAAATCTTACTTTTAATTTCATTTTAATTATTTATCCCGGTCTAAGATTATTTAATTATTGCTTTTTCTGAGTTACAAGCCTTGAGGTGAAAGGCTAAAGTTATTTAATAAATTTCTTAACTTGGACTAAATAAAGGATGAAGTATCTGGGTTAAGTAACATAATTTATTTATCAAGATAACAAATAATAAATAAATAAATAAATAGAAACCTGTGATAAATGCAACACAAAATACATACATTATACAGAATATAAATGTACTTTAACACTGATAAACAATGATGCCCTTATTTACTCACCCTGTCTTGCTTAAGCTAAGCAAAACAGATGGGGAATAAACAAATGATGCACTACCTATTCAGTATGAAATGGAACAGAAAAACTTGTACTAATCACAGTATTGCCTAGTGTTATGGTAAGTATGACTTGAAAGAAAATGCTAACTTCATACAAGCATATTTACTGCAAACCATGAAGGCATATGTAAGCCATTAAGTATAATATTTTTCTTAAGCACTAAGAATACATTACCCTAACAGTAAACCAGGCTTTATTTTCTTTACTAATTATTTAACTACACACTTATTTAATTGGTCCTGGTGTAATTAAATATTTCGATATTTTACAAAATATTAGTGCCTTTCATTTACAGTAATGCTTTGTAGATACAGCATAATATAAAGTTAAGTTTGCACAAAAGCTAAATGTCAGTGACCTCACCATTCACACAGAAATAAAAATGAATGTTAGGTGAGAATTGATATAAAAACGTGATTCAATAACAAAAAATTCTTCTCTATGTTATCAGTACTAGTATTTGATTCCATGACAATGGTTAAACTTTTTATTATCATGAAAATTAGAATTGAAAATTTCAGACATTGTTTATCACAAACAAGAAAACTTAATCTCCATCCAACTATCTTACCCTTACAACCTCACTATAGAGGTGAGACAGAGATGCTGAAATTAAAGGATTATGAAAAATCTCCTATTGACCAGAAATAAATATAATTTTGAATTCTAACATAATTTTACAATCTTTGTTGTTTTATTTACTCAATCACTATGTGACAAATATTATGTATTTCATACTAAAAATCTCAGGTTTCATGCTTTGCATTATGTTGTGCACATGATAATTAAAATTAATTATCTAATTATTTTGTTTTGTATTACATTTACTTGACAAAAACACATTTACTGTAAATGAATGTTTTGGAACATTATAATCTTTTTATTTACAATGAATTATCTGTTACCTGTATCAAGGCATTTGCAACTAACAGACTTAAAAGTTTGTCAAGAATATATACACAAATTTTTATACATTTCCGTCAAACTGTCACATCACAATTTTATAACATACTGTTAGTTCAAGAAGGCCATAATTAAAAAGTTTACATGAATATTCAGGCATATTTAGCAAAAAATAATCAAATATTTAACTTTCAGTGAGATGATGAGTTAGTATTTATAACACAATGCATCATCTGATAGAACTGGTGAGTTATATCAAGTGACATTTCTTAGGCTGATAATGAACAAGGGTCAAGATAAGTAAATCTCTGACATTGGTCAGTTTTAAAGGGTCAACTTTAGTACCATTATGTTACACACATGGGTGTAAACTGAAGATCAAGATCAGATCAACAGACAACATTTGAATAGAGGAGAAGTGGAGAAATAGCATTTTATGCCTCAATCAAATTTTTCAATTATATCAAATAATATGAGTTTTGGGAAGTCGGAAGAAACCAAAGTATCTAGATAAACTCTTTGACCAGACTACAGAACCTGCAAGAGTGGGATTCAAAAAATGTCAAGATTCTTTCATTTATATTGAGGTGGCCTGTTCTATAAAGTCATTGTCATCCTGAGTATTCAGAGAAAACCACTGATCTTCAGGCATGTGAACTAACAGGCTTTCTCATACTATGAATTGCTGGAGAGGGATCTTAACCTAAGCAGTAAGCTGAAGCTATAAAATGCAGAAAGAAACCAAAAGAATAAGGTCAGTAGGTCAAAGATGTCGGTGGAAACTGAAGCCTTAAAAGGATTTTGTTCAAGTTAAAGAACTAAATACATTTATAACATATTAAAAAATAACCAAGGTTTTGTGTTTGTGTTGATGGGGAGGAAGTACAGAGGTCAAGGTGAAGTAATCACATATTTTGAAAATGTTGACATGCTTAGTTAAGGAACATACTTAATGAAGTATAGGAAGTCACAGTCAAACTTCATATGTTCAAAAGTCACAATTACAAATACCAGTACCATTAAATCCCCTGCTTAACTAAAAGATAAAAAAGACAACCAAACTATAAGCCTAGAACAGAAAGGTAAAAAGGTCATCTCATGTTTGCCTTATGAGGGGAAATATTAAAAAAAAAATCAGGTCATGTTAAACTTTTAAAGTCTTATTTGATGGATTATTATTTACAATGATATATCAAATTCTATTGACACCATTACTTCTAACTTTTATCTATAAATGTTTGTATATGCATAAAATATATCTCATTTCTAAACAGTTTCTTTACTTTGTTCTTTTACATACTTATGAATATAACTTATGTAAATAATTTCATAATGTCTCTTTGATTTATACTTAAATGACCTACATACATAATTATGCTTAAATTAACCAAAATCTTGAAATAAATTTTGTATAGTATAATTTATAGAAAAATTCAGGTAAAAAAAATTATAACATAAGTTGTCAAAACAGGTAGCTGTCCTTCACATCCTCTACATCAAAACACTTAGCCAAAAAGGGGACATATTTAAATCTTTTTGTTTTAAAATCAAGTACAAATATCAATTACCGTACTGCAAACTTAAAATGGTCTACAAATATACACAGCACTTTCAGCAGATAAAACTAGCAAATCAATCTTGCATTTTTGACACAATTCATGTCAGTTGACTTGAGACAAATATCTTTAGTGCCATTAAAGATTTGTGGAAGCCAAAGCCCATTCTTGTGTTGTCTTAAATTCATATATTTTTAAAAGCAAAATATTTTAGTTGTCATCAAAATCTTTATTTATATAAATTTACCATTTTTCTTTATTTTTTAACTTCTTCAATATGTAGCTATTATATGCAATCAGAAGTAAAGAATTAACATACCGGTATACAGTTTTTATTGATAAATAAGACTTAGTATTTAAATCTTTATATATGGAACATTTTGGTAATTTGCATTTGCTACCAAACAAACATTACTAGTATCCTGTTTGGCCTTTTAAAGCTTTTGTTACAATTTACAATGTAATGCAAGTCTAAGAAGTTCATGACAGTCCACTGCAAAGTAAAACTGTTTAAAAGCTTTCAGAAGAATAACATCTAATTCCAGCAAAATTCACAGGTGTCTGTGAAATGGTTTTTACAACAACAAAAATCTTAAAAATATCCTATTTTTATACTGAAAATAGAAAAAAAAAATAAAAATTGTAAAAAAATCTCATTTCTATACTAATAACCAGAAAATAAAAATTTGTAAAATTATCAAATATCTATACACTATATTATAATTCACTGGAGAAATAGAATATTTTTAAGAAATTATATTTTTGCTTAAATAATCATTCCACAGACACCTGTGGCAATAATAAAAAAATGTTAATATTTGACCATCAAAAAACCAATACCTTCAATACTGAAATGTAACAATCTTGCATGTATGACAGTAAGAGGTTTACATTTTGTACAGGTCAGCAAAATCATAACACAATTGGCACAGAACTTTTGTTGGCCACATATTTTTGTTAAAATTTCATCCTATTTAATAGTTATGTTGAAATAAGAGTATATCTAAAGCAATCTTACCTTGTTTTACCTAGAAATTCAGATATGATAAATTCCAATTTTAGATAGCGTTATTCCGACAATACTTTACACAGAGCCTGCTGAGTGAAAAGTTCCAAAAACAGTGATATTGATTCCAATAATTGCTTACAGAAAGTATCACTATACAGTCTCTGAATGTCACTAAAATTGAATTCAGATCACATGGACCTCTAGCTGACTCCCTAATGTGTGTGCAAAATTTGTTTTGAAAACATAATCGAATCTCACCAGATAAATAATTGAGGGTTTATGATAAAGTACCAGTATGGGCTACGATAGTGACCTATTTAAATTCAATTTATCTTGACAAATAGAAGAAGTGCCACTGTAGTCCAACATAAATTGGATAAACTCTAAAATTAATACTTGTGATAAAGTAAAACACTCTATATATATCATAATATATAAATAATAATACCGAAATCAAAGTCCATATATTGTTTGATATTACACTACAAATTTTATGCATTAGATAATCCAGAATAGAAATCTAGATAAAATCAACAATCTTATCTTTTAATATAAAGTCAACTTTGTGCAATTTTCATTTACTCTGCAATTAAATTCAATCTCGTTTATATTTTTAGAGGTATTTCTAATAACAAAGCTATTAAGGGCAGTTTCAAAGCATTTTTATTTTACGGAAAAAAAAAAAAAAAAAAAAAAAAAAAAAAAACCAACTTAAGTTTGTCTATCAAAAGCTTGACCATTGGATTCTGATGATGCTCATGATCAAGCTGGGT
Organism: Tegillarca granosa; assembly: GCA_029721355.1. NCBI lineage: Eukaryota > Metazoa > Mollusca > Bivalvia > Arcoida > Arcidae > Tegillarca > Tegillarca granosa. The sequence goes on along the minus strand of CM056598.1, from coordinate 13,606,074 downwards.
TATGCTTTTTGGTCTCTTTGTAATTCGCAAAGGCCTGCTAAAAGGGAAAAATGTTTGCCTGATATATGAACATTATGAACATACTGATTTCAAGTTGCTTCAATTATCAGTAATACTGACAAAAATCATTCTTCAAAGCTATGTTTGTTATTTCCAAAAAAAGAAGAAAAAAAGAGTAAACTTTATTCATTTATTTATTTATTTTATTTTTTTTTTTTTTACAAATTTTACCATAGAGTATCTATATTACATGAATACAGTTTACCTCCAATTACATGTACCTGTTTTTGAGTAGGAGAATTTTAAAAGTGTTCCAGTCAAAGAATAAGAAAATGATGGTACTTGACCAAAATGCAAACTTGTGCAAGATGTTTTCTCTTCTCTGAGAATTCTTGTTTGCAAATAGCATACAATTTTTTTTCACATAAAATGAATTCCTGAATGCAATTCAATAAAATATTTAGATATTAGCAAAAGAGTTATTTTTAGGTCTACATTCAGTACTTTAAAAAGAAATTATTTATCCTGTAAAATTAAAACTCTATGTCCAAAAGTTTCCTATAGTTATATCTGACATAAGAAAGAATACAATTTATTTTTTAAGCATTTACTGTGTTCTCAATCCCTAAAAAGTATTGCAATATGAATATCTAGATTTTATAAAGGAAGATAATTGTGTCTTTAGCAAGTGTTGTACCCACATACATTTTTCTGTCTGATCAACTGGGTTGTCAAATTTAAGTTTTTAAATATGAAAAATATCATTGGCAAATGGTATCTGAATTTTTAATTTGGAAAAAAAATTAATTAGTTACTCAAATTTGTCAAACATAGAAAAATTGATTCCAGTTTCAAAAATTGATTAGCCAATATGCTTAAGACTTAGCCAATTTGCTTTAGATATCCCTAAAGCTCTAGACATTAATTTGATACTTTATCAATGTTTACTTACTTTTATATTTTATTTTGTGTATTATTTTTTTCACTTGAGCCCTGGATACTCAGCTGAGCACAATTTGCATTTAAATTGATTTTAACATAATGCAACCTAAAAAAGGGCAACAATAATTCCTTAGTAGTTTGAACTAATGGCATACTTATTGATCCAACACGACCAACATACAAACTTGGCTTAGCTCTTGTAAAAAGATAACTCTGGACAAGTTTGATGAATACTGGCAAAAACAATAGGCTTCTAACATTTCAATTATTTGGTCTAATGACCTAATTTTTACCTAAGATAATCTAATTATAAACTTGACCTTACTTTTGTTAATAAGACAAATAATTGACAAGTCTTAAAAAGACAAAAATTGTGACCAAAAAAAAAAAAAAAAAATCAGTGATTTGACTGAGTGACTAACATTTTTGCCAAACAATACCCATATAAAAGATTGATTTAGTTTTTATGTCAAAAAGATCATTCTAAGCAAGACTAAAAAAATTGGAAAAAATTTGATTGTGGTCTCAAGATTGTTAAGATTTTTCTATTGCAAATTATATACATATTGGGCAAACATAAGCCATATTAGAAACCTGACCTAATGTTTGTCAAAAGAATCATTCTGAACAAGTTTGATAAAGGTTGGACTAAATTTCAGGCCTCAATTAGTGTTAACAAGGTTTTCCCTACAACTTGACCAAGTGACCTCCTAACAACCCAACAAGGATTTAAAAACAAGCTTTAAAAAAAATCAAAAAAAAAATTTGTGGTCAGGTGAGCTAAAAATTCATTTAGGACCATAGTTTCTAGTGCTCAAAACATAACACATAGATACCAATGTAACTTAAAAGAATTTTTTTCTAAACTGGGTTTAATACACACTCACTTCTAAAATATTATTCCAACACAATCCTAAGTTTAAATTATACACAATTTTTATGTTTTTTCCATCAGTTATAACATTTAAAGGTTAGAAGTCAAACTATCAGATTATCAGAATGAATAATTTTAATAAAATTCAATTTTTATTAATTTAGGAGAAAGTTATTACGTTCTGAATTCGATATTTTTTTTAATGTTGTTTATTTAAATTAAATTGATGTACATCTTTAACATCTAGATGTAGATGTATTAAAAATATATGACTTACTTATTAAAACGATCAAACTCTCAAAATGAAAACATTTTTATTTCTGATTCATAACAAACCACATTCAATGTTTGTTTGTGTTCATTTGACATGATACTTGTAAGTTGATCTGTGTATGTAAATCGAGTCAAAATATGGATATATCACAAAGCAGCTTTAACAGGAATTATTAATCTTCTCAAAACATGACATATCATAATCTTGATATACCATACCAAATATGTGAAGCCATATGGACAATAAAGTAAAGACTAGATATACAGAGAGTTACAAATGTAAAATTCTTACAGCTTCTCAAATACCTTGTATGCAGGTTGACATTTGTACCAAGGTTAATTTAAATCCTAGAAATGTAGGAAATACCGTAGTTGAATTAAGCTTGGTATTTTATACACAAGTCAAGATTCTTTCATTTATGATGAAGCAGAGTTCTTGGTTGGCAGAGGAAACTAAGGAAAAGAGACTGAGACCTTCCAAAACACCAACATTCAGCAAGTGAAATGACAAAATTTCTCACACTAGGATCTGCCTATTTGGGATTATAACCTAGGCATTATAAGGCAATGTGATTCATAACTATTTAAAGAATATACTGTATAATTGGGTTTGGGGTGGGGCTATAACACAATGATTACAAAAACAACTAAGATCAATATATCAGTATTTTATACAGCATAATCTACAAAATAACTCTGGAAATCAATCTTTTTTTTCTGAGTTTCACTTCTGAAACATAACATTTTTGTTTCAGGTCTTAAAGCTGCATTAAGTTTACCAAATTTCTGAATATTTTTTGATTTTCTAAAAATATATTTTTTTAAAAGTAGATATCTTCTAACCACGATCTGTGACATTCATTTTCTAAAATTTCACTTCTTTTAGCTGTAAATAAACGGAATTCTCTACCGGTTGGTCAGTGTTCTACGATGGTAATTATGAGCTTGGACCATGCGCACAGATGTACAGAAAAGCCTAGAATCGAAAGTGAAACATGACAGATTGCATTAATTGTCCTTCATTAATATCCAGATGTATTTGAAATGGTCACAAATGACAAATTCAACGAAGTTCTGTGTTTAATTTATCGTATTTCAACATTTTGAAAGTTGTGTTTAAATGACCCGGGTTTTGATGACGTAACCATGTCCTAATATTAGATCCCAAATGCTGCATCTCGCTGGGTAAATACTGTAATTTCTGTATTTATTCGAGCTTTTATCGTTGAACCAAATGTAACATTGTTCATTAGGAACATCATTTATTAGATTAGCACCGTTTTATTTTTTTCTTTGGAAAACTTAATGCAGCTTTAACTACTGCACATATAAAAGTCATTAATTTACTTTAGTGCAAAATGAATTTTTAAATTTTGGGTGTTGGACAACACACTAATTTTATATTTTATAATATTTTAAAGTATGATTTTGAATTAGAAATGAATTTTGGTTGCAAAAAGTTGGAAAAGTAACTTACATCATGTGAAAAGGGAGGCAAATCTTACACATCTAATTTTTTTTTTTTTTTTTTTTTTTTTTTGGAAGTGTATTTTTTAAAAAATTAGACTGGTTTTGTCCAAATTTAAAAAGAAACTGAAATCAAAACCAGAAACACTTAATGATGATGCAGACAAAAAGATTGAAATAAAATCCAGTAGTTTTGGTAGAGCAACATGCTGGAGTTGGGAAGGTTTCAATTTTAGTCAAAGCAAGAGGCAATGTTTCTCTTTAAACAAAAAGCATATATAATGACATCAGTTAAAAAATCATCATTTTCCATAAATCAACAGAATCTTTTCTTTAGACAATTTAAATAAAAAATGTCTGATCAACATCTAACAAGATGTCTATTTTAGATTTAATTCATTCAAGAAGGTAAAATTTTCACAGTCCATCAACCCAATCCAATCTTTCCTTGCTAAGTTTTGACAATCTAACCAAACTTTCCATGGTAAATTTTCAACAATCCAAAAACCCAATCCAACCTTTCTTTCTTTAATTTTGACAATCTATCAACCAAATCAAGACTTTTCTGGGTTAAGTTTTGACAATATGTCAATCTAATCCAAATTTTCCAGGGTAAAGTTTTGACAATATGTCAATCTAATCCAAATTTTCCAGGGTAAAGTTTTGACAATATGTCAATCTAATCCAAATTTTCCAGGGTAAAGTTTTGACAATATGTTAATCTAATCCAAATTTTCCAGGGTAGAGTTTTGACAATATGTCAATCTAATCCAAATTTTCCAGGGTAAAGTTTTGACAATATGTCAATCTAGTCCAAATTTTCCAGGGTAACGTTTTGACAATATGTCAATCTAATCCAAATTTTCCAGGGTAAAATTTTGACAATATGTCAATCTAATCCAAATTTTCCAGGGTAAAGGTTTGACAATATGTTAATCTAATCCAAATTTTCCAGGGTAGAGTTTTGACCATATGTCAATCTAATCCAAATTTTCCAGGGTAAAGTTTTGACAATATGTCAATCTAATCCAAATTTTCCAGGGTAAAGTTTTGACAATATTTCAATCTAATCCAAATTTTCCAGGGTAAAGTTTTGACAATATGTCAATCTAATCCAAATTTTCCAGGGTAAAGTTTTGACAATATGTCAATCTAATCCAAATTTTCCAGGTTAAAGTTTTGACAATAGTAGTCTAGATCAGATGTTTTTCTAACACATCACTGAAATGATCCAAGCTTTGGCAATCCAAGTCTATTGATTCAAGTTTAATCAATCCATCAAACTAATCCAAACTTTCCAAGGTGACTTAATAAGATAACGTTTTGAAAAAAGTACTCAAGAGCAAATTTTTCTCAACATCAAGACAATCCAAAATAATAAAGGATGAGAAGATTGCCAAACTCAATAAGTGAATTAAATGTAGAAGGGGATTAATTGCTTGACTTATTTAATGTAGTTTTACATACCAGTCAAGGATATTTCACTTACATCTAGACATCACCAGTCATAGGTGAAGAGGCAGAAATTTTTACCTTTACAGTGTGCTAATGGCAATGTGCAGGGAGGGGTCTTTAGCTTGCCATGCTTACTGTGACAAGAAGCATCAGTTTTTAAGGTTTCCTCTGAAGAACACTGTGACTTTCACTTCTAAATGCAGAGTGCTTGGCTAAAGAACAGTCACTACCTATTTTAAGTCTTGGTCAGACCTGGCTGGGGTTTAAACCCCAGTTCCCACATATGAAGTGAGCACTCTCCCGACTGATCTAACAAGTGTTTGTAGTAGAAGAGAAAACAGGCTTGGCAATATGTTAAAACAGTAGCAGATGGACAGGAAGTCTCAAGGCATTATGCTGAACAAAGGGTTTGGGTTTAAAAAAAAAGAAAGAAAGAACAAAAAGAAACAAATAAATGTTATCAAGCTTTTGGAATAAAGAGGTTAACTCGTATCATATCACATGTAATAGCAAACTATTAAAGTTGAACTTGTTTTTACTTGAAATAATAAATCAGTAGAGCCAATTTCCTAGTATACCCATTTTTTTTAAAAGATTAGATCACCAAATGCAAAATGTTTTTTATTGTCTTTCATTGGTAACAGATGCTGATATATAACTTAAACAAGAGCACCGCCGAGCGTAGCATTATACGCCCGTGTTATATTGATCGAGTAGTACTATTTACTAGTGTGGCGACACCTTTAGGGGTTTCGCGGGAAAGAATGGAACAATCTAGAGGATTTCTATCAGTAGAGCTCATCCACAGAACTTGCCACTCAAAAGTTTGACACAGACCTAATGGATAAGTGCCAAACCTACCAATAATTTGGTAAAGAATTGGTTACTTTAATATGGGTACGAATTCAAAACGGTACGTTAAATTGTTTTTGGATGATAGCGCCGACTTTGAACAGTTATTGTGGATTTTATGTAAAAGATAGAAAAAATATAAAAATACCGTCTTTTCCGTCAGATCTTACACATTTTTCGGTCAATGGACGACTTTTTCGTACAATGAACTGTTATTGAACAGGAGTGCGTTAAACGTAATTGTTTTTTGGAAAAATTCATTTTTTGCATGTTTGACCCCAAAATTAAGTATGATACCGATTTTTCCCAAAAATTTCACCAAGTTAGATAGCTAGATCGCATTAGACTCCATAACCTCAGAAATTTTTAGCAAAATCTATCGAGGAGTTTTCAAGGTCCCCAAGATGCAAATATATGCTGCTAAAAAAGAGAAAGTTGTCGCCTTTATCATTTCACATCCGGAGGATGTTCCGAATGAATTGGTCACTAATCCTCTAGATTGTTCCATTCTTTACTGAGAAGTATAAGTACAACTTGGATATATGTATGTAAAAATATATTGCTAAATGGATAGTGGTAGACTGCTATATAATTCATATTCATTTCCAGGAAGGAAGAAGTTTAAAATATAATGTTAGGTCATGGCAGTGTTTTCATGTGTTAAGCATTGCATGCAGGAAGATTTTAGGAAACAAATACATTTTTTGTCTGAAATGTTTTGGGAACCTTTTTTTTAACCAACCTGAAATAATTTATATCTATAAAGCTTAATTATAATTTGAACTGTTGTCGTGATCTGTGCAGTATGATAAAAAGGTGTTTTAAGTTAAAAAAGGGGCATAACTCCTCCGAAAATAACCTGAAAAAGTTGTAATTCGAACTTGCACCAGATAATAACATCGTAAATGTGTATACCAAATTTCATTTGAATCCATAAATAGTTGTAGGCTCTGATGATCGGAAACCACATGGTACATCATACATCCAAAAATTTCTAAGTTAAAAAAGGGGCATAACTCCTCCAAAAATAATCCGAAAAAGTTGTAATTCGAACTGGCACAAGGTATTACCATGGTAAAGCTGTATACCAAATTTCATTTGAATCCATAAATGTTTGTGGTCTCTATTGAATGGAATACAAATTGTTAACAGACGCCCGCCCGCCCGCTCGCCCGCCCGGACAGCACCGTAACATTATACGTCCCGTCATATGACGGGCGTATAAAAAGTTGCAGCTGAAATAACATGTACATACATGTACTTGTATTTAGTAGATCCAGAGTAACTGAATAACTGAAGCACAACAACAACAAAAACAACACACACACACACACACCAAAAAAGCAAAACAAGAAAACAAGAGTAAAAAATAAGACACCTAAAAAAAGTCATTAATATTAATTAGAAGCTACCCCATCGTAGTTATTTTCTTGCTATTCAAATCATTTTTCTATTGTACTTGGATAAAATAAAATCATAAATTTCTGTAACTTTAGACATGTTTTTTTTATTCATTTGAAAATCACATAGTTTGACATTTTGCCTTAAAAATTACACAAAAATTGTTCATGGATGAACCACTTTCATGAATTTAGACAGAAAACGTCAGTAAGACTTCACTTATTTGTGTTAACTTTTCAGGTAAATGTGTAACTGTAGGCACATCAGCAACTAAATGTATGAATTAAGAAATTTTGAAAATCATTTCAACGTCTTGTTTTTATCTTGAACAAATACTGAATAGTTTCCAAGTGATCATTATGATTATGTTCTGAAGACAGTCAACATTAAATAACTTTTCACTAAAAAGAAACAAGAAAAAAAAACATAAACAACAAACCGATAACCAGAGCATACATACCAAGAGACATCTTTTTTGTTAAAAGAGAAACTCATGTTGGAGTTCACAAGAAAATGAACTTTGACCTAGTTTCTTTTAAAGGAAAATACTAGTCAATATTGCACTCCTGAAGTCTTCATCCACTTTGGCATCCTTAGACACAATGCTGATAAAATAATATTGAATTTAAGTTATAGTTAATTAATGTGTTTTTGCATCTAAATTATCTTAAAATATAAGTAAAAATTCATTGTATAAGGGAGGCAACTCTCAAAGAGGGAAAAAAGTCATGATCTAATAACTGCCTTTTCAATTAACTCCTAAGCCCTAATTTGAGCAGGCTAACAAAACTTTCAAAACACTTACTGAAAGTGCCTAGTGGAAGAAAATTGCACTAGAGTGTGTGTGCATACACACAAACACATACAGACACACACACACATTTTATTTGTAATGCAAGTATCTGTGAACTGCTGACCCTTTTGCCATCAGAGTGAAATGTTGATCTGTCTATTTTAAATCAACATTTTAATATATTCACAAATGCTCATTTATAGTTTTTATGTGGATCTTGGACTATTACTTGCCTAAAATACAGGAATGTATTCCCTAAATAAACAAGCTGGGCACTGTAAAGAATTTTAGTTGACTTGATAAATGGAAAAATGATTAATACATGCCCTGATGGAATGACAAAATGGTACATTTAAATGCCAAATAATGTCAAATAACAGTTGTTAATACTAATTTGTATTGATTTTATGGAGAACCCAAATATTTTGCCACTCTTGTTATAAAATCCCTATGGTTTATAAGATGCAGTTTTCCAGTTAGACTGAAAGAGATACATTATAGTTATACACAGTAAACTGGTCTACCTAAAATTATGATTCTTTATAAAGAACAGGTGACAATATCAACTGTATATTGTAATGTGTTTTCCTGAGTTCTGATTAGGAAAATAATGTAAAATGTTTCTTCTGGAAGTTTGTCTGATTTTATTACTTGCAGTTATTTGAATAAGCAAGTATTAAAATCACCAAAGTTCCAGATGTATTTTCAGTCTTTATGAAAAGTCATATATGTACACTATTATACGGTCACATGTGCACAATTAAATTCAAGATTTGTTAAAAACCAGAAAGCTTTTAAACAGTACTGGTAAACAATATAATGTGAGTTTGTGCATGTTTGTTCAGAATTACTGCTAAGATTTTAAGTAAGTCCACAGGGTAAAATATTATCCACATTACCGCACATTTTCTTTTCATTGATTTTAAACAAAGCTGGATAATGGCACTAATAAAATTAAAACAAAAATTTTCTTAACTCTGTGCAGTGATTTAACCTTGCAGTAAGAAATAGCAGTAAAATTCTAAACAAAACTTCTTAAACAGAGCTGTGTGCCAGTATAATTAATAACCATGTACTGATATATATATATATATATAATGCATTGTGCTTCTGAAAGGTCTTGTTTTATTTCACAACCCAAAACATAAATTTTTCAATACATGTGGTTATAGTTTTCAGAAGATTGATAATTGTCAACTTCTGTCTTTATTACTGGAAATACACTAGAATTGTCCAAAAGGGACTAATATCACCCTGATCCTGTAACCTTGATTTTATATACATGTCCCTGTTTTGACCTTAATATTTAATTATCATCATTATTCATGAACACATATAACCTTGACCTTGACCTTGACAGAGTTTCAAGCAATGACAATCCTTAGTCTATGAAGATATTTGTTTGAAGTTTTGTTAATTCCTTCTAAAATCAGTATTAAATTATATATCAAACATGATTTTCAAAGAAACACAATCCATTACCTAAACTTTTACAATATTCTCTTTGTTTAAGGTCATGACACAACCTTGGACAACAGAAATTATTTTTGTAAGGTTTCATGAAGTTCCTCTAAAGTAGCAAATGTGGTAGGGCCCAACACTTTACATGGACAGAATACTTGTAGATAGTTTTACTTCCCAAACATTTCAAAGTTTGTTTTATGTTTTGTTTGATTGATTGTTGTGGCAGATAAAAAATGTGCTTTTCTAAGCTTAAATGAACAACTAAACTGCAAAATTAACAGGAGTCAAGATAAATTTAGAATAGTCATGGGTCTGAACATGTTATCTTCCCTGAGGCAAATCCTGTGATTCTCCATTTGAAGAATCATAAAAGAATCTGTAATCAGACCTTTGGACTAATCCTGTGATTGCCTGAACTCAAACCTACAATTGACCTGCAATCTCTATTTTAAAGACATGGAACTGAATATGAGACCTCACCCCTACCCAAGGCTAATTCTGTGATCTCTTGACTTCCCTTTAGGCAAACCCTAAAATTCCTAATTACAAGCTTGGAAATGAAACTGTCATGTTCCACTAACAGATCATTGGGACTAAACTATGATCTTTTTTTTTTATCTAACCCTGTCACCCCTCCTGCCTTACAGACCTGGGACTGAACTGTGAATTTTCCTTGGGTTTAGCCTGCTTAAATTCTTGTAACTGAACATGTAGTTCCCAAACTGCAGACATAGGATTGATACTTTAGTCTCTACTCTCAAATTTAAAGGTCAAGGACTGACTCTGTTACCTCTGTCTTAAATCTGGACTCATCATATGATCTCTCAATTAAACCTGGAACAAGATCTGATTTTGGACCCTAAACTATACAACTTAAACAGTGTGCCCCTTGCAGATCAAAATTTGAATTTAAATCTTCCTTCTTACACTAAACATATAATCCCCTTCTTTTACAAAAATGCAGAGGATTGTACACACAATAATTTATATTTTCAATGCAAGACTGATAAAATATTTTGCAAGGGCCAAAAAATTATAAAAATATATCATAAAAATTTTTTAAATCTGATTGTAATTTGAGAGTTTAACCAGTAAGAAACTGTAAATAAAATACATTACATAATATAAATGTTTAAAGCTGCATTAAGTTTTCCAAAGAAAAAATTAAAACGACGCTAATCTAATTAATGATGTTCCTAATGAACAATGTTACATTTGGTTCAACGATAAAAGATCGAATAAATACAGAAATGACAGTATTTACCCAGCGAGATGTAGCATGTGGGATTTAATACCGTATTAGAACATGGTTACGTCATCAAAACCTGGGTCATTAAACACAACTTTCAAAACGGCGAAATACGATAAATTAAACACAGAACTTCGTTGAATTTGTCATTTGTGACTTAGTAAGGGATACATAACACCATTTCAAATACATCTGGATATTAATGAAGGAACAATTAATGCAATCTGTCATGTTTCACCTTGATTCTAGGGTTTTTCTGTACGTCCATGTGCATGCTCCAAGCTCATAATTACCATCGTAAAACACTGACCAACCGGTCAGAGGATTCTGTTAATTAACAGATAAAAGAAATAAAATTTTAGAAAAATGAATGTCACGGATCGTGGTTAGAAGATATCTATCTTTAAAAAACATATTTTTAGAAAATCAAAAAAAATTCAGAAAATTGAAAAAATTTAATGCAGCTTTAAGTTTAAAAATTAAAATAATTTTTTAAAGTCAAATGTAAATAATGTGTATTATAGTATTTTTCAAATTCATACTACCTACCTGTGAAAAACAGAATATTACTGGTAAGATGATATCAACAGTTCTCAGTTCTTTCTGAAGCTAATGTAAAAGTTATATGCACAAAAACCTCTTCCTAAGTTCTAATATCAATATCATACAATGTCTAAATGATGAAATATAAACAATATACAGAAGAATCCTTCCTTAAGAATGGTCATGTAATGTTATAAATTGTACTAGTAAAATGCATCATTAAATGTATCAACAGAGAGTCTACTGTTCGAAATCTTCATCTAAACCTAAACCAAATATTTATGAATTACAGTTCAACTCTTAATTCTAAACTATCTGTTTATGAATTAATTTACATATATCACAATTAGAATCTTAAAATCTCTATTTTCTTTATGGTACTGCTCTTAAAGATTAAAGTTATTTACTAAACATACTACTAAAATCAAAAGCATTGATCATCTGTTCTTTTTTTAGCATTTTAATATAATAAAACTTAAGTTAACATTTACTGATTTAATGATTACACATGAAACAGATGTCAGATACAATAACATTCAATAAATTAAAAAAAAAAAAAAAAAGACAAACAGACAATACTGCAAAGATTTTATGCTATACAAGGTTTTTTTATACAAATTATTATGACAAGACATAAATCTTATTTATCATTCCAGTTAAATAATGATTTTTTTATAACCAAATCAATATACATGTAGCAACATAAATAAATTATGTCCAAAAGACACCAACATTAGACCTTGTGACCTTGACCTCTTACCAAAACAGCTAAGAGTAGTACATCACACAACATCTTATGTTGTAATACATTTGTTCCAAGTTTGATCAAAATACATGCTAAGGTTATGGATTGGACATAATTTTACACTGACTGACAAACAAAAGAAGAGAGAGAGAGAGAGAGAGAGAGAGAGAGAGAGGAGAGAGAGAGAGAGAGAGAGAGAGAGAGAGAGAGATAGACGGATAGAGTAAAAAAGGCAACCATGGTTTTGACCTCATCAAGAGTGAGTGAGTGAGTAATTGTGTTTCACGTCCCAGTCAAGAATATTTCACTTATATCAAGACGTCGCCAGCTATAGACAAAAGTGCAGAAGTTTTGCCTGTGCGTTGCGTTGATGGCATTATACAGTGGGGCTCCTTATCCTGCCAGCCCTACAGTGACATGGGACCTCATTTATTTTAAGTTCCCATCCGAAAGAACCGTGACTTTCATTTCGGAATGCAGATTGCTTGGCGAAAGAACAGTCAATACCAACTTTCAAGTCTTGGGTCAGACCCGGTCGAGGTTCGAACCCACGATCTCCCACTAACTGAGTGGGCACTAGACCAACTGAGCTACCGCAGTTGACCTCATCAAGAAAATATCAAACTTAACCGAAAATCCAAAAGCATTTTCATGACATAATTTTAATTAAAAAATTGGTTATTTGAATCTATCAAATGCAAAAGCATATCAATTTTTATGCAAAACCAAAATACAATTTTGGTAAGACTTCAAATACCACATTTGAATTTGATCCTATCGGCTATTAAACATCCTACAGGCTTGGTTACTTTTAATAGGTACAATGATATCAACTTAAATTACCGGTACTTAATGTCTTGTTTTTACACATCAAAGTTTGATGGCCAAGAAAAAACGATTTCTTTGATATCTAAAAGGATGGTCCATGTATGTTTACCTTGAATCTTGTTTATCCAAAGGAAAAATACCTCAACACAACTCTCATCTAAAAAAAAAAAAAAAAACAAACAGCTTCACAACTATGATAATTATGTTCCTGCAACAGGTGACACAAATAGCATTATAATCAACATGCTACCTTATCTCTGAACAGAAAAGTTTAAAACAAAAAATAAATAGCCTATTGTAGTACATAATATAATACATCTGTAAAAGCTTTCCTAAAAACATTGTTTATAAAACACAAATTAAATTTTGTAGATCATGATATCATATCTAGCTCCTACAGTTACAATAAGGCTCAAATTAAATCTAATCTTACTTTTACATACATTTTGATATATACATTTTGATACACCATTGCTCACATCAGATATTTGCCCTAAAACAACAACCTTGGCCTCAAGCTTCTTAAGCATGCAAGACAAAACCATTTTTTTCTTTATCATGCAAGACAAAACCATTTTTTTCTTTATCAGATATTAATTTTTTTTCCTCCCAATTTCCAGGTAAATCTATAAAGTTAACACTACATGTATTAAAATGTCATGAAAAGCATTTTAATAAGTATGGCAAAAATTGTTTTTCTTGTATCAAAAATAAAGTTTACCTTTGTTGAAAGATTTATTTCATTATTCTAAATTTAATGAGGCAATGGATGGGAAATACTAGTAATTTTTTTCTTTTTTGGAAAAATGTTCTAAATAAATATTGTTATTTGGAACATTTTGAACTAATCATCTTGTCTTTAAGAAAGCAAATAAGTACAAAAGTGCATTATTGTTTAAAACAAAAGCATATGTGCATTTAAAAGAGCTTTAACCTAATAATCCTAGAAAAGCCAAATATCACATATTTTTTCTTCGAGTTTCAGAATCTGATTTTTCACCATCATAGTTGTCACTTTTCAAATGTTTGTGCAATTTTTGGTCAAAAATACTGAATAATTTTTGTAAAAACATGACAGTTATTTGCATGAACAATCACTGAAATGCTTTGCAAATATGAGTTACCTCGATTGGAACAATAATGCAGCATTTACATTTGGCAAAAAACAAAAAATGTTTCCACATCATTGGCGCATTTGATATTTTACTAAACATTTATGATAAAAATGCATCAAAATGTGGCCTTTTGTGCACCAGGGAAAACCTTTGGCTTGATAGACTGTTACATCATAACTTTAGACAGGTGAAATGTCATGTATTTACATTTTACGCAAACTTGATAAAATAATAACCCAAAACATCCCCTTCCAGAAATAGCCAGATCATGTTGCTTATTGTCTTTGATATGATGTCAACTCCAATCTGATTTTATAACATAAAACAATTTATTCCAAATTTTTAAGTCAAGATTTCAAATTTTAGTGGAATATGATGCAAATATTAATTTCCTCAGAATCTAGCCCTTTTTGAACATCAAATATCAGTTTTTTTCCCCTCAAGAAATAGTACATTTTTTTACCAAAGCATTTCAAATTATTCCACTGATATAAAAATAATATATATGTTTTGAAAGAAATCCTCATTTATTTTATGAATAAGATTTTCAAAGTTTGTCCGAAGTTTAATCCTCTTTGAGCTGTATCCATGTTTGTTAGCCATTTTGACAGGTGAAGTCAGCTAGGTAAAGTGCTTTAGTTTAATATCAACATAAGCTGCAGTGTCCATTAACTTGCAATGGTTTATCAATTATAATGCACTAAATAAAGGACAGTAATCTTAATGTTTGTCTGAGCATGTCACCGTAGTTTTGCATGAATATCAAAGGATCTGTATGTAAAATAGCTTATTCACTATTTTTTCATATTAAAAAAACAGTTTAAAGATGATGCCCTTGAATGTTCTATATTTAAAATTTACAGTAGATCAGATTTGTCTGAAGATCGATATTGTTTTTTTTTTAAATTAATTATTATCAATGATATTATTCGCTGTTTGCTGACTTCAAATGGCCACAGGTAACTTGAGATTATTTCTTCAGGTCTTAAGAATTGAATATTTTTTGTTACATCCTGACACCAAATATAATAATCCTGTGCTTTAAAATACTATATCCTCAAGATGTCTAAATTTGTGGTAGTATCAAATTTGTGGCAGTTTGTTTACATCGGATATCATTTATAGGAAGTATATTACTGCACACACTCAAAATCAAATAGGCACCCCAAGGGTTAAACTTTCCATACTTAATTAGAATTTTTTTTCAAATATCTTAAAAACTGGTAAGAAATAAAAAATATCAAAAGTTTAAATTTTTGACAGATTTCACTATTGCCAAATTATTCTCATATATCTTATTTTCTAATCACATGTAAAAGTTGATAAAAAGCTCAAGAGCTTATGTTATTTGTTTTAAATTTTTTCCACCATAAATGAAGAATTATTATTATTTGTAAAACAAATAACAATGTAAGCTGTCATCTGCAAGAAGAGTGTCTGACCTATTTACCAGATCACCATCTAGACCTATTTACCAGATCACCATCTAAAATGTTTGTGCCAAGTAATACTACTTTTGTGTCATCAAATTTGTGTCTTTCACACTGTATTTAGTAAGTAAAATTCATGCATTTTTCACCATATAATATGATGTAAAATGACATTAATTTTGCATAATATACCGAAAATGCATAGTTGTTTTAAAGCTGCATTAAGTTTTTCAATTTATTTGCTGGGAGCATGAACACGGATATACAGTAATTCAAATGAATCGGAGGTGAAACATGACAAATTGTATCAACTGTCTGTCATTAATATCCAAATTTATTTGCAATGGTGTTATGTATCCCTTACAAGGTCTCAAATGACAAATTTAATAAAATTCTATGTTTAATTCATCGTTTTTCATTGTTTTGTAAGTTGTGTTTGAATGACCCAGTTTTTTATGACGTAACCACGCTCTAAAATTAGATACCACAGGCTGCATCTCGCTGAGAAATAATTGTTATTTCTGTATTTATTCGAGCTTTAATCGTTGAACCAAATGTGACACTGTTCATTAGGAACATGGGAACATCATTTATTAGATCAGAACTGTTTTAATTTTTTTCCTAGGAAAACTTAATGCAGCTTTAAATCCTCTTACTTTTTAATCAAAAAATTTGCATTGTTAATCTAAAATTTTGAAAACAAAATTTTTGGAAACAATCAGTTTTGTAGGCCCTAACCAGGAGAAATCTTGTGACCCTAGAGATTTCCCACAGACTTTGGTAACATTTTTCAAAAGTGGCAATCTTCATGAGGGTTTTGTTTACGAAAATTTTCCGGTATATTGAAATGAAAACAACTGAATATTTCTTCTTTTTAAAGCAAGGAAAAGAAGTGTAAAACCAGTTTGACTTTTTTTACAATTTACTTACGATTAACCATTAAATCTAGTAACAAACTATCAATACCACGAACTTGGGCGAAAGGAGGATATAAAACTTATTTGATTTCTAGTATAAAATAGTGAATTTTTAATAAACTGTTATATAGCGTTTAAAGCATAGGGCAGAAATATTTAGGTGTCAGGATATAACAAAAAATAATCAAATCTAAAGACCTGTAGAAATAATTGTGCATATGGGCGGATAATTTGAATTTTACCCGGGTAAAACTTTTTGATATGGAATGTAGACTGAAAACTTAAATTCACAATAATTTTAGACTTTTACTGTTACCTTACTATTGTGCCAATAACTTGTAAATAAATCTGGCTGGAAACGTTTTTTTTTTCCACCTGCGTCCGTTCTGTAGACTAACGTTTCCCGAAAAAATCAGAATTCAAGTTTTCTAATTATCTTTCTCATTTCTTTAAAAGTGGTTGTGTAACACATAATTTTAACGACTAAAGTAATGCGGGTTACTAACAGTACAGGTTCTCATCCAAGTTACTTGAACGTTTAAAATATTGATATCAGAATGGGCAAATACTAAGTGTTTTATTCACCCACAAGATCTATCGTCTGCGCATGTGCGTTTGAATCAAAATAAACGCCATTTTCTCTTCATCAGTCCAGATGACTTTCAAAATAAGAAGATGACAACGTTTTCAGATCACTTTTGGGTAATATCATAATTTTAGTGTCTATATTTATTGCATTTATAGCAAACGAAATATGTGTAAAGTGCATAAAAACAATTATCTTCGAATGCATCCTTGACATGAAAAGGGGGTGTTCCTTGGACTTGGATAACCAACCAAGTTTGACACCTATTTCCTCCTCCTTCCTTTTAAGGAATCTCTTCAAAATCTCATTGTGTCTATTATTTTAACCACTTGCCAGTTCTTCCTTGTGTTTAGATTGGTTTAAATTCATGTTAAAATTTCCCTTCTCGCGAAGTCGGGTATAGCCTACCTGTGTTGCCCATTCGTAAAGCGTCTACTGTTTCAAATAAAAGTAGAGAGTAGTAATGTCTCCTTAATTGTATAAAATACTGACTCTACCATGTCTCTCAGTAATAGACTTTGGTATTTAATTACAAATTATAGCTCAGTCCATAAGTACCAGATCTGTAATTACCAAATCAGCACTGCCTTTTTTCAAATAAGGAACTGGATCCTCAGGGGGTGATTAAAGTTCCACTGCTACAACTAGAGCAGTGCACAACACATCACCTAACACAGCCATCAATAATTACATATTAAAAACAGTTAAAATTCAATCATTGAAATCATGCACTTTGAAAAAAATAACAATATTGGTGTTGTTCACTCCTTGATCATGCACTCTACCCCGGTAGGTATAAAAAGTAAACGGGAGTAAACAGGAGAAATAAAAGAAAAGATAATTGACATATTTTGCCTACAGTAGGTTCATTAGATGCTAATTTAAAAAATGAACAAATTAAAAAAAAATTATGACTCTAGAATGATTTTTAACGATTTTATGGCGAAAATATGTATGCATGTGTATGATACTGTTCATCAATATGTGTTAGACAGGAGTAAACAGCACAGACGGACAATTTTAGCTGTTAGATACTTAAAATCTTACCTAAAGCCATAATTCTTTTTTTAATTTTGTTTATTTTTTTTGAACTGCATCTACTGAACCTACCGTAGACAAAATATGTTAACTAACTTCTCTATAATTTCTCCCGTTTACTCCTGCCTAACACGTATTGAAGAACAGTATCATACACATGCATACATATTTTCGCCATAAAATCGTTAAAAATCATCCTAGAGTCATAATTTTTTTTAATATGTTCATTTTTTAAATCAGCATCTAATGAACCTACCGTAGGCAAAATATGTCAATTATCTTTTCTTTTACCCCGGTATTTCTCCCGTTTACTCCCGTATACTCCCGTTTACTTTTTATACCTACCCCTTTACCCTATTTGTTTTTATAGTATATTGATAATTTTTCACTGTAATGATACAAATATTGTTTACAAGTCAAAAAATTATATGATGAAAATAAATTATATCACATTTCCTGATTTTCTTGGCTTATCTAGTTACTGACCATTATAAATTTAACTTCCATTGAATAAGCGTTAACATGTCGCTGCTTAGAATAATAATAAAAAAATATTTACTAGTATTCATTAGTATTAAAAGAATGATTTAATTATTCTAAAGAAATGTAAAGTGACTATTAGCTTCAGCACTACTAGGAAAAGTTATTCACCATCATTAAATTGATCGAACAGGTGAATGTTATTACAGATTAGCTGAATTGAAGTTATTTTCCAAATTGGCATTAAAATCAGGAAAGATAAAACAATTCATTATCAGTGTATAGATTTCATCAGTTGTATACACTTCCTCCGCAAA
This sequence comes from Tegillarca granosa, assembly GCA_029721355.1. NCBI lineage: Eukaryota > Metazoa > Mollusca > Bivalvia > Arcoida > Arcidae > Tegillarca > Tegillarca granosa. The sequence continues at coordinate 13,587,305 of CM056598.1, read as the reverse complement.
TATGAAATTTTATTGACTTTTATAATGCAATATCAGTTAGCTATTGTAATTTATATACCAGTATATACATTGTATGCCCTCATGCTTCACTCTTTGAGTGGTTGAGTGAAATTACTGAATAAAGTATAACTTGAAACAACAATTAAGTGATTACAGGCTTATCTGGCAGTACTAGTACTAGGGATCTATTAAGAGTTTATTTTGTCCTATGCAAGCCTTCTCAAATGCTGAATTTTGCGAAAAACACTGATTAAAACTTCAAAAATATGATTGAAAAAATATCTGAATCTGCTTTTTTTAATAAAGAGTAAGATAAATTTTGATTAAAAAAACTTAATATTGGCTTATTATCAATTAAAAGTGCCCAGTACACTGAACTTTACTATTTCAGAGGTAGTACCTCATAGAAGTTTAATGATCACTTATTATTTCATCAAGTGGCTTCTGATTGTTTCTTCTACAGTATACAAACTTCCATAGTCATACACACAACTGATCGATCCAGTTTTAAATTTCTGAAGGAAAAAAAATTATAGGTAATAACCTCCCCTGGTATGTATATAAAAAGCTGAATGGATTGATTACTACCATTTTTCGGGTTACCAATAACAACAGGATCATGACATGCACATGGTTTTAATGTCTAGATATTTGTTGTTTCTGTTATATGTTGATATATTTATAGTTACCAGTGATGGGATTTTTGCAAGATATAAATTAGCAGAATTTATGATCATTTATCTACATGTATATATGCAACATTGTTACACATCAACATATACATGTAATTAAAACAACAGGTGTCCTGATACCAAACCCCTGGCCTGTGATGTCATTACCAACATATCAACAGAATTCAGTTTAATTGCCGTTTTGTTGAATTGCCAATGATTTGACAGTTATGAAAATTTGAGAGTTCATTTATTTACCTATCTGATGTGTTTTTATTTTAAAAAAATTATTCTGGGGCATTACCCTTTGTCGATTTTTTTTGGGTAGGGGGGTGTCATTCGATTTACCCTTTGCTGACAGCTGATTGATCTTACTGGCATTTGTGGAGCCTTAGTCCTGTGGCATAATTGTAGAATCAAATTAGATTTTTGATTTGATAAGATGAAAAATTATGACATATGATAGATAGAACATGGTGTTACATCAAATTTTAAAAATGATCTCACAAGTCAATTTTTTTCTTGCTACATTTACATTACATTACTATGGTTATCAGCATTTAATAAGTAGTGTATATGTTGCAAAACTAGTTTCCATTTAAATTTTAAATTTGGCTTTAAAAAAGGTATATGTAGAGCTTAAATGAATATCTAATAAAGCATTTGAATATTTGTGGACTGTTATTCAAATCCCATACAAATAATCAGCTTCAAAGAGAAACTTCACCTTTTTTACTAGTAAATCTATACAAGAGACTACTTAATGAAAGTGGTGCATACAGCATAAAACACCTAAGTTACCGGTACTCTGCCTTTTGCCATTTTAGCCAATTACTAGTTTTTGTCACTTCTTGCTCTAAAAATTGTTTTTGACTAATATTTTTGCTCCACAGTATGTTGTCTACCTTATAATAAAATCTTTGAAAATCTTTGATTTTTTCCCCAAATTAATTTAGTACATGTATTACAAACTGTTAATAACATACAATTACATAATTACATTTAGAATAAATATTATTTTTTTTTTTTTTTATTTATTTATTTTTTTTCTGGTCCTAAGACTTACTGGTAGTGTTTGTTATCAATTGGCTCTGAAATGTATGTTATTAATACTATTATTATTACTATTATTATTGATTATTATTATTATTCCATTAAAAAACAACAAATTTAATGATTTAGACCATCTAAGCTGTAAACCATGTAACATTCATGTTTCAACACAACCCGATAAACTGAAGTGTAATGGTAGGGTCTGCTAGAATGTAGTCTTTCCAGTGATTGTTTGAAAATGAACTTTAAAACTAATTAAATGAAAATAGAAAGGAAACATTTTTAGCTGCTTGCTATTTATCAAATATACTCTTCTAGATATGATATAAGCTCATTTGTCTGTTAGAATTAATGGTTGACCCCAATTACCCGTAAATGAATACCAATTTATCATTCCAGTAAATCTATTTGTAATCCAATTTTAGAACATTCCTTTCAGCTCTATGTATTTATTAAAAAATGAAGTTCTTATACTATAAACAATAACATTATTGCAAGCACAAAGTGAGTTATGATAGCTAAGTTTCATGAACAAGATGGAACAAGGCCGGATATTTTAATTTTGTCAAAACTTATTAACACAAAAGTACGTACCATCACAGTTGGAAAATAAATGTATAGCTTTTTCAAAATACTTAAAGAATTTTATGCATTTGGCTGCTACCCTAAATCAGATTTTGTTTAAACAATTCAGGTTAGGCTGAGTACTTCTAAGATTAGATAGCCGCGAATAGCTGCAATAACGCTGATGCGGCTTTAAACAAAAACTCACTCTAAGATTAGAACATCCTTTCAAAGCTATAATCCCTTTTTGTCTTGATAGCCACAGTTTTGTTGGAAAGCTAAGAGATGATTTATTCTATCATGCTTGCAGAATGCGAACTGTAAATTCATAAGAGTTTCAGTATTCAATGTTTTATTTTGTTTGTCCTTTTAAACAGAAAAAAAAAGTCTATCAGCATATTATCTCAGCATTCAGTGCTTTTATGACTAGAAAAATAGTAATCAAACAGTCTTGACCAACTGTATGCTAATGGTTTTTTTTTTTTTTTTTTTTTTTTTTTTTTTTTTTTTTCCCTTAGTTACCTTTGTAAGTTCACACATTATAATGTTTGACATTGTTAATCTGATACAGATATGGCAAGTGAGATGTTATGCTTATCTGATACTTTTGGTGTGTAAACTCATCATCTGTGCTTTCTAGTATATAATCAGAGTTTTATCACAAAGTCTTAAAGTCACATTTGGAATAATCCTTAAGTTTAAGAAAAATAGTAAAAGCAGAAAAATAATTGCTGAAATTTAATATGCAAACAAACATTTTTCTGGCCACATTTTGCCTTGTCTCATTCATTTGTCTTATTGTATTATTAACAGCATTTAATACTGAACAAATTAAAGTTAAAAATTTTGTTATTGGCGATAATTTTACTGATTATTAACAAAAGTGAAATATTTTCTGATTAAGATGAAATGCAGATAAATTTTTAGATAGAATTACATTTTGTTGGTAAATTTTTTTTATAAACAATAGAATTACATTTTGTTGGTAGAATTTTTTATGAACATTGTTTATTTTACAGGGAGGGAAGAACAATGGGTTTTATGTGCTGTACCATAATATGAAACATGGACAGGTGTCATCAAAAGAATTTGTTGATTTTTTGAGAGAAAGGTAAACTAAAAATTATTAAGTTTTACGGCTAGTTTCCTTAAGTGACCTACATTCACTTAAAGTATGTAAAGAATGTAAAGTCATTTATTATAAGTGTTGATGTAATATTTGTAGTAATGTAAACTTTTTTGGAAAACCTAAATTGATACCCTCTAAGATTACATGTGAAGAAGTTAATTATTTAATTGACAAACTAAGGATTCTTTTCTAAATAAATGATGAAACTGTTCTCTCATTATATAATATATCTCATAATATACTATCTCATGTAGATGTTGTAAACTTGTTTGTTCTAAATTATGAGTAACACATACAATATGAATATAATAATCCACAATTGTTTATTGATCACCATTAATCAATGAAAACACATTTACAAGGACCATCTGTAAAATACTTCCCAGAAAATTATATTTGAAAATTATATTTGACACCTCGTAAATAGATTTCTCTTGCTATTTGTCACAAGAGACAATTACCAAGAAAATTACTTTGTCAGTTTTATTAGCTTTTATAGAAATTCTGAGGAATAATGAAATACCTTGTTATACTTGATGATTGAAGGCTTAAAAATCAATACTTTTCAATTTATGGTATTAATTAAAACTTTAGTTTATTGATTGTTTAATGTTAGTTCTGTTATCTTGTGTTAGTGATAATGAAGATTTCTAACGTGATAGTATGGTAATTGTAGAATTTTAGCTGTTAGAGGTTTAATGATGTAAAATTTGTTGTTATGCTCTCTGTTATAATTAAAATTAACACACATTGTATTTTATTTTTTAGTTGCACTGTGGAAGAAAACTACAGCAAGTTGTTGACCAAGTTGGCTAAAGTAGCAACAAACAGCACACAAATAGGGTAACTTTACATATCATTGTATCATTCAGCAAGCCATTCTTTTATACTAGCTTGGTAAAATGTTTTTGCATAAGATCTCACTTTACTTGCTTCATATTTTAAAATAAAATGATTTTTCTTTCAAAAAAAGCAATTTTAACATGAAATCATACATGTCTTTATATAGCTGTGAGATCTCAGATGAAGTGAAATATTTCTTAATATTTCTGCAACATTAAACTATTTCTGTATTGAATATCTGTCCTTACGAAAGAAAAAAATAGCATTAGCATTTAATAAGTAAACCATATATTACTCCTTTCTTAGGAGTATTATATGTATTAAGAGGGTGGCTATGTTTAAGACATCTTTACAAGGCCTAAAATAAAATTAACTTTGTTTGCCCTTGACCGCCAGACCCACCTGAAATGCCCCTACTTAAAAAATTTTATTGCCATCAATTGCAACAAGTTTTTTTTTTTACTTTTTATACATGATACAACGTAAGAAACAGTATTAAAGGGCAATAACCTTGGTAAGCAAGATGAACTTTGAGCAGGTTTATATGTTAGTAAGGAAATTCTGATGTATTTCTCCATGGGAGAATACACAAGGAGGAACAAAGAAGACTAGTTGGCAAAAAATTTGTAAAATGTGTTTAAAAAGAGACAATTTGAAACCAATTTAAACTTTTTCAAAAGTGTAATAGATTAAGTTTTCAAACAATAAAATAAAAACTTTTTCCTACCTACCTACCCACAAGTGGATAACATGGGTTGGAAAACAGCAAACAAAGGATTTTTTATCTCGACTGGCAATAGCCAGCTGAGCTTATGGCATGGCATGGGTCGCTATATATATTCAAATAAGGTGCTCTATTTAGCCAATTCTTTGAAAATCATCTCCTCAGAAACTTCTGGATTTATTTGAACCTAATTTGGTATGTAAGGTCCCTAGGTGTTGCAGATTAAAGTTTGCACAAATCAACTTCCTGCGGCATCCAAGATGGCCGCCGTTACTATAAATAGCAAAAAGGGATAAATGGCCAATACACATTTATATATCATACAATTTGGTTCAAATTTGTATATAGACAGTAGATGTATAGGCATTTCACATACGTATCATTTTTTTCTGAAACATTTTAGCTCAACTGGCAATAGCTAGCAGCATGGCTGTCTGAAATTCACATTCAAATAAAGTGCCAGTTGAGCGATACAGGCCCTTTTGGGCCTCTGGTTAAGTAAGGCCCAAAACAAATCTAGCTGTTTGTTTCATCTGCCCAATATTCTTTCCATATGTTGAGTTTGTATATTCTTGAGACAATTCAAGTAGAAAAAAAGTAGAGTACCTGGTAATGATGTTTGACCTTCAATATCAAGGGATTCAGTTCTAGAAAAGTCGAGGAAAGATGATCACCTATATAAAATTACACCTTCAGCAGTCTGACTTTTTTGTGTGTGCATTTGACGTACCAAAGCTGAATTTTATCTTAGCCTGTTTTAAGCTCTATAATTCTGAATTGGTGTTTGAGATTCCTTTTACATATTATTATACAGATTTAAATGCAATGCAATAACTTTCCATACTGAATTGTTACCTTAAATAATATATTGTAGAACTTTTGCACCATTTTGGAATGTATTAAAAACTTTGTCAGAAAAGTTAGCTAGTTTACACATGCAACTGGTTCACACATGGACTGATTTGATTAAAGATGTGGCTAGATACAATGAAGAACAACACAAGAGACATAAAACAGTAAGTTATCTAGTATCAATAAGTGCTGATTCTTGTATTGAAGTTAAATAGAAAATGAATATCGTTACTCAGAATTTTTCATATGCTTGATGTAGATTTTGCAGACTTTAGTACAGAAATTGATATGTTAGATTTTTTTGCACACTACTGCAGAAATCTTAAGAAATAAAATAGATTTCAGGTAATGTAATCATTTAAATTTTCTTTTGTCAGCAATTAACATTAAACAATAAGAAATTGTGAAACTTAGGAATGGCAAAGTTTGGATGATTTGTAAACTTCAATTTTCTCATCAACCACTGGACTGCATTGAACCAAATTTTATGTTTATGAAAAAGTTCCTTGTTTAATTTTGATTAAAAATTGTGTCTTGACATCAAAGTCCAAGATTCACCAATACTTTAAAAAAAAAATAATGTAAATAAACAAAAGAAAATAAAAAGATAGTAGCATTGCAATTTTATTATTTATGGACTAATTATTTAATTCATTTCAGGATCCTTAAACATTTTTAATTTTTTGAGAGAGATAAATTCTTTTGTGTCAGATGGATTGCAAAACAGTTTTTAGTTTGTGCTCATGAAAAATACCTGCTGTTGACTTCACAATAATATAGGTCAATTTGAAATTACTTTGTCAAGCATACTTTGAAATAAAATTGTGTATGAACTTATAAACAGAGAGATAGAACAAACTTTGCAACTTAACAACATTTTGTCTATAAAGCAATGACTTAAAATGTTGTGTATAAACAACTTTTAAACTATAAACCATTCAGTCAGTTACCTATATGTATTGGTATCATTTTATTTCAGATGAAAGAAACAGAATCCAGTACATTAGAAACTGTCCAGTCAATACAATCAACAACTACAGCACTCCACAAGGTTGATACAGTATTTCTAAATTATGTAAACTCTGTTATTTTTTAGGATGTCTATTTACTCCTTGTTGTGATATAAGTGAAATATTCCTGAATGGGACATAAACCATTTAAACATTACTTACCAAATTTGAATACTGGAGCAGGGGCAGATCCAGAATTTCATGAAAGGGAGGTTTGAAAATTTTATAATGAGATATTGTGGGCATTGAAAGCTCAAGCACTCAGCATTGAGGGGTTTTTGGGCCACTAAAGGCTCTTAGCAGAGCCCTGTTGGGGTCCAGAAAAGGAATTTTATATAATTCTGGAGACCTTTTGGCCACATTTTCTCTTTGTCTCTGAATTTTTCAAAGTTGGGGGATATTGCTTGAAGAAAGATGTATTTATATGACATGATTGTGAATTTCTTCTCTATAGCCAAGTTCATGGAAAGATTATGAAGCATCAACAATTTTTATGGCACATTATCAACTTTCCATTAATTTTGATTCATGCTTCTACTTTTCAATGGTATTTTAATAAGACTTAATTGAAATTTGTTTTATTATTATTCTTTCATCATTTTAGAAATTTATATTTTTTATTTCATTTATTTTGCAGGCAAAAGAAATATATCACACAAGATGTCTAGAATTAGAAAGATTAAAAAGAGATAATGCATCACAAAAAGAAATAGAAAAGGTTTCTTTGAATTCTTTTATTGTAAATGTTAATTTGGAGAATAGTAAAGAATTTGTGCAATTGTGCATCTTCAAACATTCAGTAACTCTCAAGATGTGTCAGCAAATATCTCAAGGATTGTGTGATTTTAATCTTGGTAATCTTAATATCATGCATGCATGATTTAAAAGCATATTTTGTGAACATTTTAAACACTGAATTTTTTAAGTCAAACTCTTTTTCTCACACACATTATAAATAGCTGAAATTGCTGATTAAAAGATAAAAAGCTGCATTTGTTTTTCTGAATGCTCATATGTAAATAAATGTATTCTTAACATTGTAGGCTGAAAGTAAATATAAAAAAGCTCGTAAGTATAATTAATGAAAATACTATTTAATCAAGTGGCATGATTAAATTTTCTTCTATTGCACAGCAAAAATTTCATTAAATATTGAAATTATCAAACTTATAAAAAGTGTATTCATTTGATTATAATGCAGTTTTTTTTGTTTTTTTGGTTATAATCTAAAATTTAATTATAAAAGTCGAGTGTTTTGATTTGTAAAAGAATAGTAAACAAATTGTTTTTAATCAGCCAAGCACCTGTTTTTGAATCATTTGTAAAATACATGTAATTTTTGGCTTTTAAGAAATTAAAACATTTTACAGAAAATTTCACAACAATATATATACTGAATATAATTATTTTACTTTTCATAAATTTTCAGATGATGATTACAAAGTTTTAGTAGAAAAATATGCAAATATTAGAAATGATTTTGAAACCAAAATGTTAGATTCTTGTAAGGTAAGACATACTTGTGATTTTATCTTTCACATAAATTATAAAACATGTAAATAAGATTCCCTTTGTTGTCAGAAAGCTGCAATTCCCCATAAATAGATTTTTGTCTTGGATATGACACTAACATCTACATGTAAATATCACTACTTAAAACTGACATTGTAGAAATTCTAATCTATACAATTCAAATCCTTGTTTTTGATTATCACTTTCATGTTATTTTTAACTCAATTAGACCATTGTGATACAAAATGTTCAGTGAACTTTATAAAAAAAATTACCTGACTTTTTGGCAATCAAAACTAATAAGTGTTTACTTCCAGGGTTAAAATATTTCCAATAATGTAAACATTCAGTCAAGAAATTACTTTTACAAGCAATATTATTTTGAGTCGATGTATATTATTCTTTACAGCACTTTCAAGAATTAGAAGAAGAACATATATGTCAAATGAAGGATTTTATAGACACTTATGCTAAAGCCTGGGAAAATGAACATGCCCTTATAGGACAGGTAACATTTACAGTAGATTCCACTTATTTGCATACCGGTTAATTGCATATTTTTTCTCTGCACCAAACCATTTCCTATTTAAGTAATGTTAAAATTTCCTTTTATTTGCATAAACAAAAAACTTAATTCCGCTTAATTGCATAAAAAATTCTGAAAATTATGCGATCTTGGTCTGAAAATTCACGATTACAAAATATATTTGCTGACAATGCAAGGTAAACTCAAGAGGTGTTTACATTATATAAACATGTGTACAGCTAATGTCAGGTGAGATATGAAGCCAGATAATTAGTGTTTACTTTGTAGTGATGTTATCCAATTGGTCTGTCAATAGGCTTTTGTCAGAAAACGTAATTAATTAGGTTAAACCAATTAAAAAGTCTATGACAGGTGAAAAATGTGTACTCAGGTAACAGAAGTTTTATATCGATCTTTTTCAACTAAATATATTTCCATTACATTTTCTAAACCCAGACATAGTTTTACTGGAACCGTGGTGTTTGGGTGTTTAAAACAAGATTAAACAAAACCAAAAGATTTTTTTTTTAATTATGTTAACAAATTTAAGGAATGTGTATGCGACTGTTATCCCAGAGCAAGTTTAGTTATGCGTATTTACATTTCTTTCAGTGTAAACTCAATAAATCATACCTCAATTAAATGCTTTAATTTCCTCTGTAAGATAAAATGGTTGAAATCATCGTTTACGGCTGAACCCTTTATTTAGTAAGTTTTGTCGGTATACAGATTCAACATCAAAGACCTTTTTTCACTTAAGGATGTGACATTTATCGCTTAATTTCATTGGATCAGACCTAGATACACATAACAACGGGAATTTCTAATTTATGACTTATCAAATCCTACGATGTGTTACATTGTACTTATAATACTTGATAAACAAACCTTTAAAATATTACTTTGTTTAAAATAAATAATAACATAAAACATCTTTCAATTAGTTTACACAAAATCTGTTTGAATATTAATTTTACCAGGCATTGTGCACATCAAGCAAGTGGATTTTTTCTATGTCACAATTAAAAAAAAGATTATCGTACCGTGAAAGGGAGATAACTCGAACAATTTAACTCAATGTCGTGTGCAAATTGAAAAGGAAACACATGGATTTTTAAAAGGAAGTAAATAAACAAGAAATACTTATATCACGAGTGTTAAGCAACAGTGTATTAAATATACCAACAGATGTTCTAGTTACATATATATTCTAAGAATAATCACAGTTCGATGGTCTGAAAGAAAAGAACTTGCACCACATTTGGGATTCCCATGTAAATGCAAGGTTTAAAACAATCAGTTAGAATTTCAAATCTGTATTTAGTAAAGAAAATATACTACAAGTCCTGAGATTTTAATTAATTAAATTATTTTTTTTTAATTAATCATTTATTTTTATTTTTATGTCAAAGGAATTACAAATTTTTCTGCTGTTTCTACAGTACACTGACTATGATGTCTACTAAAAAAAAAAAACGGCATCGCCTGGCGTATCCATCAATCGATCAGCTAGAATTTTTAAAACTTTCTACAAATTAAATAAAAATAATTTTTTTAATTTTTTTTATTGAATTTATTTAGTTTTTATTTCAAAGGAATAACTAATTTTTCTGATGTTTCTACAGTACACTGACTATGATGTCTCCATAAGTAATAAAAACGGCCTCATCCGATGTATATCCATCAATCAGTTTTGCCCAGGGGGCATTTTCGGTTATTTGCATATTCCACTTAATTGCATAAAATTTTCTGACAAACCGACTATGCAATTAAGCGGAATCTACTGTATAACAAAATTTAAAAAAGCACATAGATGATGTATCTGTTTCTTGTACATCTTAATGTCACTATTTTACAGATTCCTAGATTCTATTAAGATTCAGACACTGCTTTATTTTCAAAGAAATGTTTGTCAAATCAAGGCACTTAAGATAATTTTTTTTATTCTCAAATAAACTTAACAATAAATGAAGTGAAATATTTACATTTAAAACAATGAACAATTTTTCCAGTTTCAGTTATATCTAGTGCTCATTTTGTTTTGTAACTTAATAGCTTATATATTATTTTTCTTTTATAGGTTCATAGTGAATTTAAAGCAAACTGTGATGAATATTCAGTTCAGAAAATTTTAGAATTATTTGTAAATTCTAAAAAGACAGGCACAGAAAAACCAGGTTAATGTTATTTTATTAATTTAAATTTTTATTTATTAAATACTTTATGTTTGCTTATACTTCTCTCCAAATTTTATGCTTTGTCTAACTTATTGAAGACTTAAAATCCAAATATTTTAATAATCTTATCTCCATTCTACTGTACTGAAGACTTCAAATCCAAGTCTTTCTTTAATATAGGATAAATAAACAGCACACTTTCATTGAGTGTGTTATCAACTTGTTGCTCTAATGCAAACATCAGAATGATAATTTGTTTCAGTAATAAAGTCATTGTTCAGACCTATTTATTGGCTTTTGTGATAGGTAACATTATATAGCCCAGTATATTAACAGTTAAGGAACCGTTTTGAAAAAATATAAAGAACTGACTGTATGACTAAGTACAAATAGTTTTTATGAAAGTTAATTATTCATATAAAACAGAAACACTTCTCATGTTATGATCTATAGAAAGGACAAACATTGGATAAAACAACATTGGTTGTAAAAAAAAATGTAAATCTGCTTAACTTTATGCCTGAATTACAGTTGGAATGCATCATTCTTGGGATTTTGGTAAGTCAATCTACTTGGTGCCACAAAAAACATAACCTAAGCTTTTGGTTACCAACACCATCTAAAAAAATGATTGTTTGTTTTGATTTTCATTTTACTGCTTATAATGTAATATAGTTTTGTTATTTTCCAATATGAGGTATTGTCTAAGTTTTCCCCTATATTTGGTGAGGGTTACAGTAACTTAAGATTATATAAACCCTATGATTTCTTCTTTATAGGGAGCCATTATTTATATTCTATCTTCTTCAACCCTTTCAACTCTGCAATGTATGAAATATTCCATTTCTTGTGGTTTTATACAACACCATAAATTTGTTTGGGGGAGGTCTTATTTTTAACTGTCTTGATATTGACCTGGGGGGTGGTCCAACAATGTAAAGAAATGGATTATGTCTGTACACTTTGGTATAATAGGAAAATATCATTTACATGTATACATAAAATAGAAATCCTTAGAAGTATATATACCATGTCTTCCATTACCAGCTGTTCATTGTTGGGAGTATACAGGTACTACATTTCATTCACTCAGTATTTCTTTTATGTTTTATGTCAGCATTTTATCATTTTCTTAATTTTTTAAGTATTTTAGAATATAAATTTTGTTTTTCACTAAGAATGTTTTTGTATAAATAAATTGCATGACCCACTGTCCATGCATGGTCACCTAAATTTTTTGTTGAATTGATACATAAATAGTTCTTTGTTAGGGTATATGCAATCTTGATGTGCAGGTCACAGTGAACTTCAATGGTTATTATGCTTCAATTTTGGTTGGCAGTTGCTTTTTCTGCCTTTGAATTTATTTATATATATCAGATTTAATTTACTATTTTGATTTTCGTATTGTCTCTCTAGACCATGTGGATTAAATATTTAGAAAATTATTCTTTATTTGCAGAAAAATTTGTTGGTAAATATTAACTGTTAACAAGAAATAAGGAAATCGGTATCTCTCATTCATAGGAAGTGTTAAAATAAAATTCAGTGGCCTTTCTGTAATTGCTTAAAAGGTGTTGGTTTTAAAGGGCTGAGGTAGAAAAATTGGCCTCTGTACAAATAAGAAACTCATGTAAGGTTTTGATATTGGGAGTGAAAACTCAAGATGGAAAAAACTCAAGATGGTGCTTACAGTTGTGTAACCTTTGTTTTATATGTTAGTTACATCTGTATAACATTATAGTGGATCTGTTATTGGTGTCTTAACATTTCACTTTGTGTATGATGATTTAATTTCTGTAACTTCTTTTTGATTGCTTGGATGACAGAGATTTATTTCACATATTTTACACACACTCTTTTAAGGTGATGATATTTTTATGCTATGCAGCAGTTTTAACCTGTGTCATGTCAGTAGCTATTTAAGTTTTATGGTTAGCTTCAGATGTTTTTGTAATTATTTGTTTATTCATAGACTGAATCACTACATGTTATTTTTAGTTTCTTCTTTTGTATGTTCACCTTTAGACCAAAAGTTCAAAGGTCAGAATTATCAGTCTTATATGTATTTTCTTTAATGTATGGAAATATGAAATATGATTTTTATTTTTTATAAATGTCTTCCTTTTAGTAAAGTTAAATCTTTGATTCGTTTCTAGGCTAACATTATCGTTTCAGGTTTAGAGTGTAAATTATTTTAATTTAGTTTATGTTTTTTGAGGGGGGTGGGGATTAGATAATGTGATGCTTTATACTTCTGCATCTTCACTGGTTTCTTAGTCACAATTAAGGTTAAAGACATATAACATAAGGTCAAGGACAAGACATAAGAGGCCAGGGACTGGTGTTATTGGTCAAGAACTGGGATATTAGGTTATAAAGAGATAAAGCTGTCTTAATTTTTTCTTTTCAAAAAAATGTTTCGTCACTGACATTGTTTTCACTTAAAACTGTCAAATTATGCAATTCTGTATTTAATGAAAATACAAATTTTATTTATTTTTTTTTTTTGTATTTCATCGAGATAATTCATCAATGAAATGGTGAGAACAAAAACTTACATTGTTTTGTTTATACTTTATTTAATGTTTTATACAAAAAGAAAGAACAGGACTTGAATTCCCTGAAAATAATTCATAATCATGGAATATGTAGTAGGTAAAGCTACACATAGACATAATATTGGTAATTTTTTGTATACTCATTCTTTGATGAAATATTTTTTCAGGTCCTTTGGAATTTGTAGAACCTGATTTATCAAGTCTGCCCCCACCCAGACCAATGTCACCAGACCCAGGTGAAAAGAGAGAGAGTTTTTCTGAAAAACGACAAGGTAAGCAAAGATATATGAATTATTTGTTCAGATATAAAATAATATGCCAATCTGGTTTTAATATGAGAATAATAAACTAATTTTAAAAAAAAACATGATATATATAATGAATACATAATTTTAATCCTATCTTTATGTTTAATAATGAAAAATATAAACAGAAAACATGCAAATCATCCAGTTGTATATGGATTTTCTGTGTCACATTGAGTAGCATTACAAATCTCTTGCACTAAAATCCCTATTCAATTTTTTAAAATCTCTGTAATGGCTTATGTAACTTAAAAAGCTTGGAAACTTAAAATTTGTTTTAATTCCCAAATTCTTGAAAATTCTTACCTAAATTATAAAAATAAAGACAGAATTTACTTTTTTTTTTTTTTTTTTCTTATTCTTATAGAATTCATTGTTCATGGTTAATTTGACCGTAAGAATTGAAAACTTGTTTCTTTTTTACGTCCCAACTTCATGATGAAAATAAATACTATTTTTTTGGTTTTTCAGACTCTGCTCTGTTTACAGGTATATAAAACATTACCATTTTCTATCTATGTGTTCACTATATGTTGTGTGTTTATATTCACATTGTCCTTGGTTGTTCATTAGGTAGCTGGTTTGGTTTAAGGAAAAAATATAAGTTAAAAACTAATAACTTCCATATAATGAAAAGAACTTATAAATCATTTTATCAGTTTGTTGTTATTCTGAGTATACAATTAAATGCTTTGCTTTTGTGAGGTTATCATTGGGCGTGTTTGAGTAATTTGTGGGACTTGGGGTATGTATAAGTAATATACAGCTTTGGCCATTTAAAATTTAGTTTTGTGTGGAAAAAATGCATAAATAACAGAACTTGAATACTGTCAGCTCTTAATAGTTTAAGAAATATTTATGTAAGATAACAATTTTATGAGAAAGCTTATTTAAGATAAACCAAGATTTATTGCATTCTTAAGAAGGAACTGTTTCATGTAGAACAACATTTTTGGCTGTTTATATCTGTGGAACAGAACATTTAAAAATAATGTCAGGACTTATACCAATTAATAAGACAGGATGGATTAATTCTGAGTATTTTTGTGTTTTCCAGAAAACGAATGTTTGCTAAGATAATATGTTTATCTTATTATTTTCAAATCAACATTTAAGTTCTAAAAATAATTTCTTAGATTTTTTTCTTTCTGTAAAGTTTTTAGTTTCCAACAAGCTGTTCTGCAGATATAAAGGCCATATTGTTGTAATGTAACCATTTTTAAAACCATTTTACCTATTATCATTATTTTCAGAGTAAATATTAATATTATAAGTATTTTCAAACATTAATGGTTACTCATTATGCTTTTAATATTTCATTTAAATTTTTTTTGTTTTGAAAAAAAATGTTTTTGTACATTTTAAATAATAATGTGATTAAGTAGTTTTCTCAT
The DNA here is from genome assembly GCA_029721355.1 of Tegillarca granosa. Classification (NCBI taxonomy): domain Eukaryota; kingdom Metazoa; phylum Mollusca; class Bivalvia; order Arcoida; family Arcidae; genus Tegillarca; species Tegillarca granosa. The sequence continues at coordinate 13,571,984 of CM056598.1, read as the reverse complement.
TGAAAATGTTTTTTTTTTTAAATAATTTTAATGGACATACTTTGTAGACTCTAGTGGAAGCCCCAGTCCAGTGTTATCTGACCAACCAGGTCCACTAAGTCGGAGTGTTAAACTACGCGTATCCAGAACATGTAAAGTTGTTCTCTATAGAATTATGTTTTTGTGTTTTCTGGGTTTTGTGGATTTAGTTGTAGTGCTATTTACTGGTTAATCTTATAGTGCATGTGTTTAATTATATTTGTCATACAAAAACAGATATTTGCTATATAACGACTTTGAATTCATTAATTACTTAATTTTTCTCAGACTCACAAGTACTAGTATTTTCTTACACTGACATAATCCAATCATCAATCAGTACATCTTAATAAAGCTAGATGTGTAAGCTAAGCTATTTATCTGGATTTGTTTTGCCTACATAAAAAATCACTAGAATATTTCTTTATTCTTTTCTTTAATAAACCAATTACATCAATGTCAAAATTCCTTTAACAAACAATAATTCTTTTTTCATAATGAATTGGTTTGCAAGCATTTGATTCAGTCTGATATCAAGATATTTTTTTTATCTGTATTTTCTCTTTAGGATTTGGGTTATTAAACAGTTGAATATTCAGACGTCTTTGTTTTCAAATACTAGTAAAAGATAGAAAATTAGATAAATAATGAATAATTTGTAATAGCTTATTTAAGTCTAGATGTTACTTAAAAAAGAGATAAAAGTTCAAAGTTACAATAGGACTGATCTAAGAGACTGCTACTTAAATATACTTGTATAGGAAACCAATTTTAGTCTCTTATAAATATACTTGTATAGTGAAGTCAAAACTAATTTGGAGCCCCTAAAATTTGTAGGAAAATAAAGATCACTTTTTATGATTCTGTCTGTATTAATCTAACTACTTGTACAATGATTTATTTAAAATATGTTCATTTTACAACCCTTACCTCATCATAACTACCATTTGCTGTGTGTTTGTGGAAATCCTACTTAATTGTCCAACCAATCAACATCATGAGTTATATTATTTATTTATTATTTTTGTGAGACAGATATCCTCTTTTAACATTGCTACTCTCATAATATAATGATAGTGGGTTGGAGCCTCAGACAGACTGTGTTATCTTTCTTTGATTATGATGGTAAATAGTCCATTAGGCTGATAGATAAATGTTAAGTAGCAGAAACTGACTTCCCATTTAAGATATTTCCAACTCATTTCACACAGTCAGGCCTTTGATAACTATAATGTTTTAGAAGCATTTACATGTAGGTCACCAGATGGGAAATATAAAAAAAGCATGTACAGTTTATACAACCACTCTACAAACCAAATGTGCATTTGCCATGTAAATGATCACCTTGTGTTTCCATATTGTTAAAATGACAAGACCTACATATAGTGTCATCCCCTGGTGAATTCTATGTTTACATGTAGGCATAAAATATCAATTTTTATAGCATTTTGTAATCCATCATTATATAGCTGTGATCTCCCAAATATATTTTGCCACTCACCATATGTTGTAAAAGTGATCATCTAATGCAAAAATGCTTTCAGTTTTTTCTTGTACTCAAGTTCTAATATGTGTGTTTTATCAGAACACTTAGTATAGTTTTAGAATCACCAGATACTTGTTTACATAGCATAACTGCCGATCACATGACTAGTTTACTTATTAGCTAAATGCAAGTTGTAGCATTTGAATGTGGTATTGAATCATTTAGAGGCATACACACATTCTAGATTATTATATTTGTACATGTAGATTTTGTTTTCCTGTTCATTGCCTCTGTCACTGCTTTGTGTCAATTAGTTGATGTAGTCTGTAAACTAATTATATTTTTCAAAATTTAAATTTAAATAATTCCATTGTTTGTAAACAATTACTTATTGTAAGATTTTTAACTTAACAATTTTTACTGTACCCCAAAGCTGTAATAGGTTAGAAGTGAAGTAAAAGACCACTTATTGGTTGGTTTCTGTGCTTATTAACTCACATTTCTAATGTACAAAGAACTTGTGTTATAACCCAAGAATCAGCAGTAATGCTTTATTTAGCATCTAACATTTGGACAAATAATGGAAATGTTTATTGTCTTTAATGATGTAAAGATGAGCTTTACTGAACTGTAGATAGCTCTTTTCTGTATTCTTCAAGTTTTAATTATTTTGCCACTCCATGTTTTAAAACAATTGTACCAGACATACACTTTGACTCTTCTTTATATTACTGTGTATTTATATATAGTGTATGACCTGCATTTGATGTTGTAATTATTTGGTTATGGCTGTGGTACAGGCATTTGTATAATTACAAACCTTGCTTGCTTGCTGGCTAATGGTGCATTTTGGTATAATGGATATTTCTTTAAATGCATTTATATATGTAACATGTATAAATATTAAAATAAAGCATCTTGATTAAAGTTATAGTTGATAATTTCCCATATTAAATTGCTTGTTAATTGTGAAGTATTTAATTTTTTTAGGAAAAACTTTTAAATCCTATATTAGTTGATGTTTAGATACAATATTAAGTTTTGTTGGAATGCTATTTGTGGCTGATTAGAAATATTGCATACCAAGTTGATGATTGTTGTTTTAAAATGCATATTGAGATTTAAATTGAGATGCTTAATTCCAAATTTTGTATTAAATGTCCAATTTTGTATTCATATTGACATAAATAGATTCCAATGCAGTAATTTATTGATTTTAATTATATATGTAGTTTCTTTTTCCTTGTTTCTTTGTAATGGTAATTTTCTGATTTCTTATATGTTTGTAATGAATTATTCTAACACAGCCAGTTTGTTCTTGATTTGTAAAGATATTTACATTCATGATGTTATTGCATTTTAAAGGGTTTTTAAAAAATAAGAAAAAGAAAGAAAAGAAGAAAAATAAGAAGAAAGAAGATAAAGACAAAGATGATAAATCTTCAGATACTCAGTCAATGTAAGTACTGTGTCTAAGTAAGTACTGTATGGGTCAGATACTCAGTCAATGTAAGTACTGTGTCTAAGTAAGTACTGTATGGGTCAGATACTCAGTCAATGTAAGTACTGTGTCTAAGTAAGTAGTGTATGGGTCAGATACTCCGTCAATGTAAGTACTGTGTCTAAGTAAGTACTGTATGGGTCAGATACTCAGTCAATGTAAGTACTGTGTCTAAGTAAGTACTGTATGGGTCAGATACTCAGTCAATGTAAGTACTGTGTCTAAGTAAGTAGTGTATGGGTCAGATACTCCGTCAATGTAAGTACTGTGTCTAAGTAAGTACTGTATGGGTCAGATACTCAGTCAATGTAAGTACTGTGTCTAAGTAAGTACTGTATGGGTCAGATACTCAGTCAATGTAAGTACTGTGTCTAAGTAAGTAGTGTTTGGGTCAGATACTCCGTTAATGTAAGTACTGTGTCTAAGTAAGTACTGTATGGGTCAGATACTCAGTCAATGTAAGTACTGTGTCTAAGTAAGTACTGTATGGGTCAGATACTCAGTCAATGTAAGTACTCTGTCTAAGTAGGAACTGTATGGGTCAGAAACTCAGTCAATGTAAGTTCTGTGTCTAAGTAAGTACTGTATGGGTCAGATACTCAGTCAGTGTAAGTTCTGTGTCTAAGTAAGTACTGTATGGGTCAGATACTCAGTCAATGTAAGTACTGTGTCTAGGTAAGTAGTGTATGGGTCAGATACTCCGTCAATGTAAGTACTGTGTCTAAGTAAGTACTGTATGGGTCAGATACTCAGTCAATGTAAGTACTGTGTCTAAGTAAGTACTGTATGGGTCAGATACTCAGTCAATGTAAGTACTGTGTCTAAGTAAGTACTGTATGGGTCAGATACTCAGTCAATGTAAGTACTGTGTCTAAGTAAGTACTGTATATATGGGTCAGATACTCAGTCAATGTAAGTACTGTGTCTAAGAACTGTAGGAATTAGATACTCAGTCTATAGAAGTACTGTGTCAAAGACATGCGAGTTACATACTTGGTCTATTTAAGTGATATGTCTAAGAACTGTGTGTTAGTTACTCAGTCTGTAGAAGTACAGTCAAACCCAGTTAATCGCATAGCCTCTGTGATTCAAAACTATATGTGATTAACCGATATATGTGATGAAGCGGGTTTTACTTTTGTTGTTTCTTTTAAATTGAGTATCTTCCAAAGTGGCATTTGAAAAGTGTTGTGAATAATAATAGGTTACATCTATGTAGACATTGTATTTTGTAAGAATTGATTAATGAAGCATTCTAGATTAAACACCGAGTACAATTATGACACTTAAAAAACTATTGTAAGTAAATTTATGATCTGAAATTGAGCTTAAAATTTGATGTAATTATTTTCAATTATTTACAAATTGATTTAAATAGTTTCTAGCCATAACAGAATATCATGTTAAACATTTGTTCAGTTTACAATAAAAACAGTTTCCTCAATCCTATATTTTACTCAAGTCTTCTTTATTTTGGTTCTTTTACAGAGATACACAAGAAGGGGTAAGTAGACTTGACTTCTTATATTTCATTTAATCATTGTAACATTTTACTGATATCTATCTTTTTTTTAATCACTGATGTCTTTATTTTATTGTCTACAGGCAGTAATAAAGACTGATATTCATTTATTTTATATTCAGGACACTTTTTTTTCTCTTTCTAAAGCATAATGCTTTCAAATACTAAGAAAAGTTTTAAATACACATTGATTCTTAAGAAAGAACAAGGTTGTGAAATATTTAGAATTAAATTCTTAATTGTCAGTAGTATAGTCAAATTAAGATTTAGTGTATAAATGAAATCAGTATACAGTATTTGTGTTGTTGTCATCCTTTTGTAGCAAACAACCCCTGAAGTAGATGAGGAGGGATATAGAATAAGACCAGACATTACAGATAATAACGGGGATAAAAATAGCTGGTACTCCAGTGATAGTGATAGTGATTCAGGTAAGCTTAATACCAATTAGGAAGATTTGTTAATGATCAGTTCTTAGGTTACATTTATTTTTATTTATATTTCAATGAAATTTTTGACTGACGTAAAATACCGCTAACAGTAAGACCAGAATTAGAGTGGTCTGAAGTTCTGGATCACAATCTCTCATTGCCTTGCTGGAAGTCACATTTCTCCAGCTCATATGAAAAAAGATTGCTTGTTGAGGGTTGATAGTTTTCTTTGGGGACTCTAGTTTTCTCCACAATTCTTGAAATTAGTGTGTCAATATAATTTTTTTGAAAAGTCTTGATCATGAAACATGGCTTTAACTACTATGTGGACAGGCTTATTGGATGTGTTTATTTCACCTGTACAAAGTTATATACCTGATAGCAGAGGGAGAGTAAATGTCCATTGTTAAAGGTTTTTAGATGGAAAAAAAGGTTAGATTTTAATGAACTAGATGTGCAGTCATACTGTTTTGACAGTCATTTTATATCAAATGATGACATTGTATAACAAATTTATTCTGATGTTTTGTTTGTTGTAGATGATGAAGCAAGAAGGAAAATCAAAGTTGAAATTCGACCTTTAAGTCCAAATGGTATTGGAACCACAACAGGAACTGTAGAAGATATAAAAGCTTCTGTAGAAGGTCTTAGGTTGTCTCCTACTGCAATTACAGTAAGTAAACATTCATTTCAATAATTAAACTATAGAAATTCAGTTATTAAGTTTTAATATATGCATGTATCTCTTTTTGAAGAATTTGTATTAATTTTATTAATATTTTTTGATGGATCTGGTAAAGAAAATTGTAGAATATATTCTATTCATCAGTATTGTGATCCAAAGTTTTTAGTTCATAGTATTTTGATGAATTAGCCATAAAGGTACATTTGTTCTTTTGCCATTTCTGTATTTGTCATGGTAGGGGGCGTTTATAAGAACAATTGATATTTCTTTATTCAGAAAAGAAGAAGTCAGACTCCAATTGATAAAAAGATGAAGCGGTCACAGTCAGAATCTGACACATTAGAGTAAGTATAAAATATTATTTCTTATAAGGAGTGATGGTAATTAGGAAAAATTGCAATGATTTGATGTAAAAGCATAACAAAGAACTTATACCAGTAGATAAAATCATTTGGTTGATAATCAGGGATATTTTATATCCTTCATTGGGTGAAAAAGTATATGAATAGAATTACAATGGAACCAGTCTAAACCAAACATATTCTGGACCAGATTTTTTTTCAGATAAGAGAGACATTTTGTTTTAAATGGTTAATTTAATGGACAAAATTAATGATAAATATAACATGTGTTATTCAGTTTAGAAAGGTTCTTAGTTTGATTTTCATAAGTTCCCATCTATATAATCAATATAACATCCCATAATTTTCCAGTGTGTATAATTAACATACTGTTCTTAATTTTTTGGAATTAAGAAGTAAGAGACAAATATTTTATTTAAGGATTTCAATCTTTTAACAGCCAATGTGAATAGCTGCAGACAATGTTGCACAAAGAAAGACATTTACCATTGGTTTAAACTGTAGGTTATAATTTACATGTCAACAAGGGCCATTGATACCTTAATAGTAGTACGACTTTTTAAACAAAATTAACACAAGCTGATGACATGTTTCTGTTTAGTTAAACTATTTTTTAAAAATTTTATGTTTCAGTAACATTAAACCAAGCCAGGATTTATTAAACCTCGATATCTTTGGTTCTTCAAGTGCTTCCACACCTACAGGAGGTGGTAATTATCTCCCTTCACCTTTGTCTCCTATGGCAGACACTAGTCTACAAAATAGTATACAAAATAGTGCTTCTACTACTCCAGTAACTAATTCTGGTAAGTACAACAAAGTAAATTTTATTTTCAATAAGCTTAATATCTGGTATATTTGTGGTGTTTCTGTGTCACATTTTTACCTACATGACACATGAAGAACATGCATGTCTTAAAAGCATTGTTGCCCACTATTCCATGATACACTGGTAGATGTTTTTATCCTACACTGGTAGATGTTTTTATCCTAATTCAAAATGAATAAAATGTTTTTATAGTATCCTAAGATAAAATGAGAAAGATGTAAACATGTGTTAAAGAAAGTTAAAACAACTATTCTTTCAAACAAGTATTTTTATGAATGAAATAATATGCTTGATGGAAAGAGTAAATAGCATTGATCTTGTCAGGAGCTTAATGGGACAGCTGTTACATTTATGATAATGTTGTTTCTTAAGAAGCAAAGATAAATTTAAGTTACTTGCATTGTTTGTAATATAGATAATTGCTTCTTTTTTTTTTTTTACAGATATCAGTAATTTATGTAACAGTATAGATAATAGCCCAGCATCGAGCAAAACTAACCCTTTACCATCTCCTTCTAGTCAAATTACCTCCCCTGTAGGAGGGTTTCCTGTACCTCCAAAACGACCACCATCATTAAGTAAAGGAATTACACCTCCAGTAAGTATTGTTATGATATACATGTATCTTATTGACTATAAAGGAAATTTTCTTTTACTTTTAATTTGCAGTTTTATTTCCATTAAAAATAAAATAGATACCCAATATTATTTTAAGTGTGGCAGGAAAGAAAACTTAAGATGGAAATTTAACATTTGCGTTAGCACAATTTATTAATTATTAATGTTTTATACATCTACATGTATCTAAGACTTGGCTTCCTGAGGAGATTTTAGAAATGGATAGTTTCTCTCAAGAAATGCTCTAGTTAAATATGATAACCTTTTTCCACTTTACACAAATAATGTGTTTTGACCTTAAAACTAAGGCCATGTCATGAAAGTCAAGGTTACATAAGATGAATATGACATCGATGCAGGCTATTATTTACTACTGTTTTAGGGAAGTTTTATTAATACTGACATAATCTAATGCAATGTGGCATGTCCCTGTAGAAAAAGGTCATTTGATAACAACTATAAGAACGGAAAAAATAGTTCCTCTTGGACACTTCTAGTGTTACCTCTAAGTAAAACATATAAATATACAATAGAATTATGAATTCTTAAAAAAAATTTTTTTTCTTGTAGGTCCCAGCACGGCCATCAGGTAGAAGTAGTCCAGCTACATTCATGTCTCGTTCTGATAGTTCTAGTAGTGTAACATTTAATACGACATCAATGCCTGTAGGATCATCCAGAGGACCAAGTCCATTAACCATAGGAATGTCAGACACTATACCACTAGCTGTCGCTTTCACAGAAACTGTCAATTCTTATTTTAAAGGAACAGATGCCACTAAGTAAGACCTTATGTAATTTTAAAACAAGAGTGTTATTGATGTGATAATCTTATATTCCTGTACTCTTGTTTAAACATACAAAATTTAGACATTTGTTCAATTCATTTAGTAACCATTAGACACAACATCCACAGATTTATATTGCAAAATTTAATGATGCTCTGATATATGAATACCGGTATATCAAAATATTTTCATTTTGATTTTAATTTAATGCTACTGATTCATAATTAAGTATTTGTCTTTAATTATGAAATTTTAGACGTTTTTTTAAATGCATTGCAAATATAATAACAAATTGAATTTTATTTTTGAAATTTGCCAGATCCTAAATGCCTCTTAATTTTATCAATAAGTAAAATTTTTAAGAAGCAATATTGTAACATTATACTGAAAAGTTCAAGGTTATAATATAGAACTGTAACAAATTGTGTATACTGTATTGATAATCTGATATGTTTTTTTTTTTCAGATGTATGGTAAAGATTAGTGGTAATCTGATGATATCATTCCCAGCTGGTGTTGTCAAAGTATTTACAGATAATCCATCACCAGCTATGCTTAGTTTTAGAATAAAAAATTCATCTAGGTTGGAGCAGGTTCTCCTAAATAAACAATTAATTGTGCAGTAAGTGTATATTTTACTTCCATTTTTCAAATGCAGAACATTTGTTAGACCTGAATTTGTTCAGCATCTCACAAACATTATAATGACTTTGAACAATCTTTTCCTTCAACTGTTCATCAACAGACACTTAAAACCTGAGAATGAATTCATATTTGAAACACAATCAGGTCAATCAGATCACAATGGCTAAAAAACTTAAAACAGTTTAATTAGATTTTTTAAAATACTAGTAAATAGCTACCCCATTCAATTCGCTAGTGGATTAAAGCTTGTTTAATTTGAAAATGATAAAAATATGTATTGTAATTGTCATAAATACAAAAACAAAGAAAACAGATTTTTAACACCCCTTCCCCCCCCCCTCCCCACACACACACAAACCAGAATCCAGATATGCATAAAACCTTTACATGTAAATAAAATTTACCTATAAATGGTATTGTTGAGAAAGAGCCCCAATTACCCAGTCATACAGCTTATGACTTTCAGGATACGAGTTTGCACCACACAAACAGCAGGAACAAACCAATGCAATCAAACTGTTGTATAAACTTTAATTGAAATACCTTCATATTTGTATTTACAGGGACACAGATCAGAGCTCATCAGATGTACTAGTCTATACATTTAATATGTCTGCATTATCAGACCACCTGAAAAGTCAGGGAGAGTCCAACAAATCTGCCTCATATTTTAATATTGATGTCATCAAATATTCTGTAAGTTACTTACGAAAAGTACCAAATAGCATATAATTATCATGTTTCCTGTGTTCAGTGCTTAACATTTAAAGTTTATTTTATTTTAGTAAGATGTCCAGGGGAGCCATGTTTTTCTTTTGACAGGTTTTATTTACAAGTTTTCATTGAGTTATGGACCCTAGAAATTTTCAACAGAAATTTTAAGTCGAGTTGCATACAAAAGTATACTTTGCAATTTATTTGGTGATGCAAGCAGGTGGGCATTGGACTTAAAACATTTCTTTAAAATATTAGTTTTCCGGACTTTTTTCTAAATGCCTGCAGATATTGAACTCAAATTTTGTAAGCAAGTCTAACTTAATGAGTAACAGGTCAAGATTGAACTTTATTCCGATTCTCTGATTTTTTTATAAAATTATGTCCCTTGGACTTATCTAACATGTAAAATACAAATTAGCAACTTGGCTTGTGCTCCTTGGTGCCTACAGTAATTTTTTTAAACTATTTAATTTTACACTGGTGGATAGTATCAACGATGACAAGAGATGTGCTTATTATAAACCTGTAGTTGTTTACCAATAGGTTTTTGGAGTTACCCTTTGAAGTTTCCAATAGGTAATTTGTGTTGGAAATAATTGTCCAAAATATCAGAATGTCACAAAAGTTGAAGAAAAGTATCAACAGATTTTACTTTATTGTTTTAGGTTAGTACATTACCTGGAGTAGAAAGTACACCTTTACCTGTGGTTGTCTATTGGAAATGTGAAGAGAAATATACAGATTACAGATTAGATTATAAATTTAATCCAAACTCATTATCATCAACGGCAACACTGAAAAATATAGCGGCAACTGTCAGTATATCTGGTGGTGTGTCAAACATGCAAAGTTTACCCAATGGCAACTGGTATGATATTGATTTTATTTTGCTCATTCTATCTTTTATTGTTTATAGAAAATTGTTTTATCTGATCTTTTCTGCAGGCCTAATCTATTAATTTGTTGATAATGGCCAGTCTAATTGTATTGGCTCTAAAATGTGGCCATGGTTTGTAATGAGTATTTGCATGTTTAAACAATTTTTAGTAACAAACTTTTTAATGAGGAAAGAAAAAGAAGCATTTCTATCTGGGTTTTTGGTTTTTTTGTTTTATTATTATTATTATTATTATTTTTTTTTTTTTTTTTTCCTGCAGTCTAACATCTTTATTTCTGAAATGTAATGTAATTATTTCTTATTTGGTTGCTCTGACTGTAATAAATTTTTTGAGTTGCACATCTCTGTATTTCATTTTGATGTTTCAGGGATGAAGAAAATCAGCGTGCAGCATGGAAGTTAGATGATATATCAGAAGTTAGTGAGAATGGTAGTCAAGGATGTATACGAGCAAAATTTGACTTGAAATCAGGTCCTAGTATACCTGCTACAACAGCTATACAATTTGTTTGTGAAGGTGCTCTGTTATCTGGTGTAGACTTTGAGCTTATAGGAAGTGGATATAGAATATCATTAGCAAAGAAGAGATTTGGTGCAGGTATAAATTATTTGTTAGTTATTTGTCATTAAACAAAACAACAACTTTACATACACAAGATTTTTCACATTCATCAATTTGTTAAAAATTTAACAAAAATTACCCCTAATTCTTAAAGCTGCATTAAGTTTTCCAAAGAAAAAATTAAAACGGTGCTAATCTAATTAATGATGTTTCTAATGAACAATGTTACAGTTGGTCAAAGATAAAAGCTCAAATAAATACAGAAATTACAGTATTGAGTAATATTAGAACATGGTTACGTCATCAAAACCCGGGTCATTTAAACACAACTTTCAAAACGGTGAAATACGATAAATTAAACACAGAACTTCGTTGAATTTGTCATTTGTGACATAGTAAGGGATACATAACACCATTTCAAATGCATCTGGAAATTAATGAAGAACAATTAATGCAATCTGTCATGTTTCACCTTCGATTCTAGGGTTTTTCCATACACCAGTGCGCATGCTCCAAGCTCATAATTACCATCATAAAACACTGACCAACCGGCCAGAGGATTCCGTTAAATTTACAAATAAAAGAAATGAAATTTTAGAAAATGAATGTCACGGATCGTGGTTAGAAGATGTCTTTTTTTAAAAAATATATTTTTAGAAAATCAAAAACAAAATTCAGAAAATTGAAAAACTTAATGCAGCTTTAATAATCAGATTATTTACAGCATTTATGGTTGTGGATTGTAATGACGTTTCATGTCACATCATAACAAGACAAGAGCAAGTTTATTAATCTCTAAGAATTAATCTGAGATCAAGTTACGTTAAATGAGATTTTTAAGTGTATGTTAGGGCCTTCCTTGTACTTGCAAACTTTTTTTAGCTCACCTGAGCCGAAGGCTCAAGTGAGCTTTTCTGATCAAAATTTGTCTGTCGTCGTCGTCGTCGTCCGTGGCGTAAACTTTTACATTTTCAACTTCTTTTCTGAAACTACAAGGTGGATTTCAATGAAACTTGGTCAGATGCATATATGGGCCAGTGCAATTCAGATTTGTTCATGACGTTGTCCTAGCTCCCAAAACTAGGACAAGGTGACCTATGGTTCCAAAAAACTTAAAAAATCTTCTTCTCCAAAAGCGAAGATGGTAGAAAAAATCTGATGTGATATTTGGCTTCTCTAGGGTCTTAAGCTTATAAATTGTTCATTTCGTGAAATTTGGTAAAAAATTAGGTTACACGTTTTTGCGTTTAATTTTAAAAATTTAGTAAAATAGCTTCAAATTGTTATAACTTGACTATATGAATAGATATTGACATGGGATTTTCAGTTTTGACTTTTTCTTGAAATAACCTTCAAAATGGGGGTCAAGGTCAAAGTTCAAGGTCATGACCTAGTTTGTAATTTGTGCAGTTTCAGGCTTTTTTCTTCAAAATTTTAAGAGATATATAATATCAAAACATTGTTAAAATGTTCAGCATGGCAAAATGTAAAAAGGTACAAAGTTTCGTAACTGCATGATAATACATGTAAGAGTTGTTGCCCCTGAAATGTTATTTTTCTGCCAATGAAAACTAAAATTGTGCATTGGCTTGAAAACTATAAACTTTTTGTATAGACATGTATTTTAGAATATTGTAGGTATTGACATGGCGAACATTTCGATATATGGCTCAAGGTCATACGTTCAAAGGTCAAGGTCATAGGTGCATAAAAAGACTGAAATTGTTAATTATCTTGGAAACTATTAACTTTTTGTATTGGCATGTATATTAGAATATTGTAGGAATTGATATGGTAATCATTCTGATATGAGATTCAAGGTCTTACATTTAAAGGTCAAGGTCATAGATGCATAAGAAGACTCAAATTGTTAATTATCTTGAAAACCATTAACTTTTTGCATAGGCATATATATTAAAATATTGTAGGTATTGATATGATGATCATTTTGATATGTGACTCAAGGTCATATGTTCAGAGGTCAAGGTCATGGGTGCATAAAAAAACTGATATTGTTTATTATCTTGGAAACTTTTAACATTTTGTATTTTCATGTATATTA